>VZTN01016454.1:523297-572351 GCA_013400515.1 Erpornis zantholeuca
TTGTTGCTGGTTTCTTGTTGAATACATTATTCCTGCAAGTGTAAGAGTGGAAACACCTCTGTCAAATTCTACAGGTGAGAAAATTGCCTTTTTACCAAGGCCATCCTTAGGAGAACTGTAGGATCCCTTCCTTAAAGCTCAGCTATAACCTGAGGAAGCTTTTCCCCNAAATTCAGTGAGGAGGCTGACATTTTTCTTGGAGCATTCTGCTTTAATCCTATTTGCATTTTCATAAGAAGCCAGTTCCTGCTGAAGAACAAGATGAGGACAGTACAAGGCCTCCTAAGGGGCTCTTTTCTGAATCCATTCATGAAAAAACTTACTCATGGGAAAACCAAAACATTGTAAAGTGCTCAAAATGTTCAAAACAAGAAAGGAACAAATCTGCATGTAATGCTTAATGAAATACTACACTCTGAAAATGTCAGAAAGGGAAGGAGCTCGTCCTTCTTTCCTTCTGAACTGTAAAAATCACATTGAAGGTGAATCCCAGGAGTGCAAATTCTCACAGTATTTCTTAACATGCAGGGGAAGAGGAACCTAAGCCTTGTAAGACTCAAACATGAGAGCAAGGAGGAGATTTCCTAACTAGGAATCATCTTGCAGTTGAGACAAGCTCTATCTTTTATGTAAAGATATCTCAATACCAGTATAATAACAAAAACATCCCTGTGGTATTGTGTTTCCAGCACAAATCCAAAGCACAGCACTGCACCAGCTTCTGTCCCAGCCCAAACCAGCACAAATCATTACTGATTAATCTGGGAACTACTACACAGTTTGCAAAACAAAATGTTCTCCCCCATTTCTAAGAGGAAGTTCTGCTTGGTGTGTTAAAAGAAGGATCATGAAATTAATTAGAGGTCTTTCCTCCAGATAAGTACACATGGCCCATTAACATTAATGAGAAAATGCCTTTTGTAGTGGTGGGAGAAAAACCCCATGTGAAATTAGATATATATATATGTGGCTCAGTTAAAAAATCACCAAAACCCAAAAGCTTGCTGCCTCAGTTTGTGTCATTTATGGATATAAGGCCTAGGAGTAATAATTTACTTCCCAGAAGAACGTGGAGTGGTAAAACTGCTGTCCAAGCTCACAGGTACCCTTCCTGCAATTCCATTTGTATTTTGCTGTGACAGATTTCAGGCCTGCAGGCTTTAAAGCACATAACAAAGACACTGAAATTTGGAAGTCACATTGCTTTCTAGTCGGGAATCTGACACAGAAGGTCACAAAGAACCAAAATGAAAAGGCTGAGGATGAAGCCATACTAACAGTGGGCCTAAAGCTAGAGGCAGACTGTATTTCCAGATAAATTTTGAGTCAGAAAGGTCCTGCTGCTCTCATTTCTGTGATGACCCATGTTTTCCCCTGGCAATTTAAAGAGAATATTTTGATGACTGGGTATTTTTCATTTTTTTCCTTTGCTTCCCATTCTGTCCACTGTGCTTGATCTCTCCCCTTCCCTTGTCATTCACTGCCATTTTTATCTCCTCCTATGATCAAATTATTCCTTATGAACATTCCACAGGATTTCAAAGCAGTCATTGATAAACACATATCCACAAATCTGCAAAGGAGGATCCTGCATGCTGCACTGGAGAAGTTGATCACAGGAACTTGCATTAATCCAGGGAGGTAATACTGTGGCTGTAACTCTGAATTTGAACTTGCTTTCAGCTAGCTGGGATTAAATACTAAAGGTTCAAGAAGAAGTAACAGGAGCTGTGGCCAAAACCAGAAACAGAGCAGCTTCAGGCTGCTCCTGGAAAACATCAAAATGCTAGGAAAAGTTTTTCTCTGCCAATTTTCCAAACACCTCAAATGTTGTCTGTACTGACCAGGATTATTGCCAAGGATGGACAGCACAAAAGAACAGCTCTGACCTGCAGTGATTCTCATGAGCATCCTGTATTGCACTGGAACTCTGCTCTCACTTCTTTCAAAAGTAGAAATCACATGTAAAAAGGGAAAGAAAATAGCTGTGCCATTGTCACAACCACTCTCAATCATTTGGAAAAATATGGTAAAGATTGAGAACTATCAATTGACAACTGTCTCATTTTGGGGGAGAAAATGGGGACCAGGTGGAAATCCACTTGCAGAAATGACACCAAGTCTGGACGTGGCACTAAGGAAGGAGTGTGGCCCCTGTTTTCTAGAAGTTCTTCAGAGCATTTCAAAGTCTCTCTTTGATATGAATGCAGTGATTACCATAACCTGCATCCCATCCTAAGAGCTCCATATGTGACATTTCCTACTTTGCATAAATTCACAGGGAGGTTTCAGTTCATATGTTTCCTCACAAATGGCTCAGCGTGGATCTGAGATGCAGACTTAGAGAAGCTGAGTTACACGGAATAACTTTCATATCTGTATTTCATTCACATCAAATACTTTATTTCTTTGACATATATCACAGATCAGGCTTTTGGGCTTGTCACTGAACTTTCATTAGATGCCTAAGGAAAAGCTCTATAAATGGTCTTGCATTTAATTTTATGATATCCTTGCTCACGACTAACACTGCACAGTAAAATAAGTATATTTCATAGTTCTAGAACTGAAGATGTTGCTCTGATTTCAAACACATGAGCAGGAAAAACAGTAATAAAATCTTTTAACTGCTACTGATGAGAATTAATTACTTCCTTATTTTTATTTGCAATATTTTTCCTATTTTATTCATGTACCTTAGGGAAAAAAAGTATTAATTGGAATCCGAGGTACCCATGTTCATTAAAAGTAGTAATACCACGTACCTATATGAATATGCATGGATGTTGTAATCATATCTTGACTACAAATCTCCATCTGTGTGTGAAATGTTGTGTTCTGCCATGTTCTGCTGCTCTGTTATTTCCCTGAGCTTACTGCCCCAGGCTGAGCAATTCCAAACTCTGCCAACTCTCGAGTGGCAGCAAGTCCAATGGCACATTGGCAATACCCATATTGCTGAATTTCTCACTGGCAAGGGATGGACTGACAGTGCTAAGTCATCCCCAGAACTAACTGAAAGTTATGTTTGAATTTACTTGTTTAGAACTCTCTATTCAAAAAAACTCCCCCAAAACTTGTCTCCATTTATATTCACGTCTCAGCTTTTCAGTGTCTCATTTTCCCAGTGAGAAAAAGTTGCAATTCTTCTTTGTCTGGGCCTAGAAAGGCACAAGTGATATCTTCAGCTTTACCACAATTTGTGGTTCAAGAAAATAACAAAAAGTTCCCTGCCTCCAACCTGTCAGGTGCACATTTCACATTCCCTAAAACAGATTTTAGAAAAGTCAGCCTGATGCCTTTTCCAAAAGAAATGTCTCTTCAGAAAAGATTCCTTTAAAATATAGTTATGCATACATTAAGAAAATTATATATTATCGAGCTCTTTTTTGATTAAGTGTTCTTTTAGAGGAATGACTGTATGCAAACCAATTCACACAATCAGATACAATATTTAATGTCATTTCATCAAGAAAAGTAGTCCAAAAGTAATCTTCCTAAGATGATACCACACAAATTACACCAGACTTCCTTTAGAATTTGATTAGGTGAAAAGATAAATCATAATCAGTGCTTGTTATCTCTGTGGTCTATTTTTATTAACAATAACCTTCCCAACAAGAGCAGCAAGCAAGAAATCTGTGTTTAATGTCAGTTATTTTTAATCTATTGAAAATTTTGTCTTTTAAAGCATCATGACTCAAGTCAGCAGCTTTCCTGTTTCTGTTGGGTTTGGATTCATCCCTTCTCAGAGGACAGATCCTTGTATCAGTGCTTCATCCTGCAAAGTGCTCGAGATGCTGATGCTCATCTGCAAGATTTATTGCTGCTTCCCAGCAGATAAAACTGACAGACTGGATTTGAAAATCCAGATGTTTAGTGTTACTCATTATCCAAAAAGGCTTAAATACCACAGAACACCAGTTCAATGTAGTCATTTGGTTGCTTATTACACAATAAAGCAAACAACAAAGATTTGTTTTAGACCTATTTCCTAATTAAACACTAATAATGAGTGAATAATAATGAAAAACCCATTAAAAATTCCAACTCATTCAGCTGTTAAAATGAGCCAGATTTGAAATACTGGAATCTGCTGTACTTTCTACAAGTACAGAATTGATATCTACTTAAAAAAGAAAAATAATACTATTAAATTTATAAAGAATTACCTAGCCAATGTAAGTTTAATTAAGCATACACTCCTGGCACAATATTTTAATATTCTACAGTGTTTATTCCAGTGTAGAGAGATTTTGTTTTAATAAATTTATAGAGATTTCTCTTGTCATGAGTTCTGCTAGTCCTTAATTGGAAATAATTTATTATATTTACCAGAAGTTGCAGTTAAAAAGGGGAGGACCACCAAATTTCTCACTAATCATAATATTTAAGCAAACCCTGGAGCACTGGGTGGTGAGATGGACTTTTTGTTTGGTTCTTTTTTCAATGCTGTTTGTACATTAATATTTAATTTAAAATAAAAGCTTCTAGAACCAGTTTGAAATATTCGGTGATAAAATATTGGGTTAAAGATTCTACTGTGTAATCATCAGGTTTTTACAGAGTGATACATTAAAAAATAAACTCAGAACCTCCTTTTTGGTCACCTTAAGGTGACAGCAATTTGGATCGCACACACCAATCACAGACCTAGTGTCCAGAGTTTCTGCTCCAGCCTATTTTGCTGGTAGTTAAAATTTTCATTTATTTGATATCTTACACACCAGCTTTGTTCCACATGGAAAATTCTACTGAGGAAATGCAATTATTAAGTTCACCAGTTGCACCAGCCTGTGCCATTTTTATTTTTTAAGCACCAGTTTTGGTACATTCCTTAAATAAATGTAAGGATTATTTCTAGCTTCAGGGGAAGGAATTCTCATCATGTCTGTCTTCAGCTCAGCCCATGAATGTGATTCCTCATGGCCCTGCCCTGACCCAGGGAGGAAGAGCAGGTTCCCTTTCAGTTCTTTACCAAGGACCCAACAGCACCCAAAAGGTTCAAAGTTTATTAATTCTGCCCAATTCATAAACTTATCACATGGCTGTCTCTCAATTTTTGCAAGATGAAATGATCAGTTTGACAAATACTGCAGGGTTTAAGCTCAGCCTTGACAAGGAAAGACACCTGGAGCTGCACAACAGCTACAAAACAATTTTCTTCATTGTTCACGCTAAACTCCATAAAAAAATCAGAGCAGAGTCATGTGATTTGAAATTTGATCACTGAGCAGAGTCATGTGATTTGAAACTCAAGAACACCATTCTTGGTGAGAGCTATAGCTAACATAATCCTTGCATTGATTCCCCTCCATGGCAATTAAATGGAATTCAGTAATTTTTCATTCTGCAGGTCTCCCTTTAGTACACGTGCACCATGCTTTTTTCTTCTTTATGAATTGAAGTGCATGGACTCAGTATCTAGGCAATGTTTTAAATGAAGTCTCCAGAAAATTGCTGAGTTTTAATAGAGAAAATGATCTATGTTAAGGTCTTTTGATAATTTCTATATCTGAATGAAAAGTTTAATTTTCTGTCTTGATTTTGAGAATTACTGGAGTGATTTATATTGTATTGTTACACTTTTTTCCCCTGAAATTAGAAAAGCTGATTGGAACATACCTTTGTTTCTTGTTTATGCTTCATGATATTATGATTATAGTTAATTTTTAATTTAAATTTGAGGATATATAATATGTTTTTCTCTCAATAAATTTCCTTTAAGATTACAGCCCCAGGTTATGCATTTTAGGGTGAAATGTCTTGCACAGAGAGATTGGATCCAGCACACTGAGGTAAAGGAAAGAAACCCTGAAAACCAAGATGTTATTGAAGTATGTTAAGTAAATAAACACAAAGCTGTTTAATGGACAGAGCAGTAGCACTCAATCTTCCTCTTCTGCTCATTTATTTGCTTTTCATTATTATATTTCTGTCTTGAGACGTAATAATGAAAAATCAATTTTTAGCCAAAAACCTCTCAGTGTAGCTTTAATCATGAATTTGTGTTACAAATAGGGCATGTGTGGTAAGCCTGCTGCTTTTGTGAACACAAAAATAATAGAAATACACTATTTTAACTTGTAAAGATCTGTCTTGGAACATCCTCTATGACAATTTAAAAGCATAACTCAGAGAAAACTACCAACCAAGCTTTCCAAATGGGGGATGCTTAAATTTATCAAAGGAGGCAACAAAGAACTGGCATCTTCTCCCAAACTTAAACCAAAAAGTTGGCATTTCCATTTATTTGCATATAAGTGTGAGAAACATAAGGACTTAATCTTTGCTTTAAGGGAGAATATTCAAAAGCCCACAACCTGTGGAGCTGCTGGGCCCTTTGTAGATGGGGTCAAGCTAACCTTGAAATGCTGATTAGATAAAATTAATAATGCATTTGCTCCTGTAATCCTGGTTATCCATACTTTAATGTAGGAAAGGCCATGCTCAGTGTCTTTACAGACTCACCAAGAACACGTATTAGCACAGCAGTCTGTCTGGCTGCAGCAGAAATACAATTATGCAAATGAGATGTGTGCTCCCTGAAGACTGCTAATAGTATGATTGACCTATATACAGTTTAATTTGTTCTCATGCTTTCTCTTTATTGTCTTCCAGCTGCACCAGAAATTAAAACTTGTTAAACTGCACCGCTGCCCAATTATATATCAAAAGTGCTCGTGTCACTTTGTGTCAAAAGCAATTAATAGTTTGCATGCTCCTTATCACCAGCAAGGCATTGAGGGTTGGTTGCTTTTTGTTTTGTTTTGTTTGTTTTAAAAACAAATCAGTGCCTCTATACACCCTGTGTGTTAAAAACTTGGGAAAAGATATATTCTGAGTTTATAGTTAATAATAATAATAACAACAACAAACCTAATAAAATTGCTCTTAGAAATATACCAAGGAATGGGTAATAAGTTAAAAAGAGGAATTTTCCTTTAAAATAAAGTAGGGAAAGTGCAATGATTTCACTGGAAAGTGTTGCTTTTATTTAAATGTTTTTTATCTAAATGTCCCCTGTTAATACAATGAGCTTTATCTATTCAGTATATCAAAGTTCAAGAAGGGCAAGAAAAAATTGCCAGTAATTGTCAGTGGGCCATTGGTGAAGCCATCACTATTTGCAGACAAGGATTATTTCGCTTCACCTTAGCAATTTCTTAAACCCAAATTTTTGCAGTTGATTCCAATAAATATTTGCAGACAGGTAAAATGTATGTGCTAAATGAGATATTAAATGAAACACACATTTAACTCTGGTTGCTAGCCAGAAAATGAATTTGCTTAGCATTAAATAGAAAATTTTAGATGAAAATGACCAGAACAATTCAACTGTGCCAAGTTGATAAGTTATAAGATGGCAACATAAGAACAAAAAATTATTTCTCTGACTTCATAATTTCTCATGTATATCAGCAATATTTAGGACCACATCCCTCTGGAGGTATCTCAAAACATGTTCAGCCCTTTAGAATGCTAAAAGCACTTCAGAGGTTGTGTGAATTACCTTTTGAGGCTGAACAGGTCAGGAAACTAAAGCAGCCAAGTGGGTGCAAAATTCTCTGTAGTTTGGGGAGCTACAGCAGGCACCCAAATTAATTTCCAAACGCTGTTTGTACTTTGGCATTTTAAATCTGCTGCCACTGACGGTGGAGCCTGAGATCGATTGTCACTTTGTGGCCTACACTCCCTGGGATTAGCTGCATTTTTTAACCAGCTTTGTTTTTGTGTGCTTGCTTATAGCAAATTTGCTTTCCTTAAGCTGTAAATATTTGCTGGAAATCAAAACAAGGAGTGAAAAGGACATGCAAACACTGAGCTGCAATGCCCAGCAAACGTCAGAGGGTGAAGGAACAGAGCCCTGAGGTCTGACAGCAACGCAAGTGGGTGCAGGGGTTGGGTTTGTCTGGGCTGATTTTGGGGGCTCCAGGGGTGGCTTCTGAGAGAAGCTGCCAGAAGCCATCTCTGTGTCCAATAAGGCTCAGCTCAGCCAACTCCAAGACTCTGTAGAGACTCACTCTGGAGCAGTCTGTGAAGAACTGCAGCCTGTGGGAAGGACTCACGTTGGAAATGTTGGTGGAGAAGGATCTTTCTCTGTCTAGAGCAAGGCAGTCAACAGTTCTAACACAGGAGAGGGCTGATACAGAGCTCTACTCTCACTTCTGATAGTTTTAAGAATTGTTTTAATTGTTTTAAAACTTCTTCTAATTGTTTTAAAAAGTTGCTCTAAAATCATCACAAACTTCTGTAAGCAAAAAAATGTGTTTTTGTATCTGTCTCTCTTGTTTTCATTCCATTCATGATAAAAGAAATCTTCAGTAGACTTCTGTCCAAACCAATGAAGATGGATAGGAGAAGATCTCCTTATCCAATCCATAGAGGTTCAAAGTTTTGTAGAAAAACTGTGAATTATTAAACTTAGTCCCTTTTTTCTCTACCACCTCGATCATAGTGTAAGTGTGCTCATTTCGTGCTCTCCAGCGACACTGTACTCCCACTTATCCTGAAATTAATGAACTGCAGCAGGTCTACAAAACAAAAACAAACGAAAAAAAAAAGGACAAAACCAGGAAAAGGAGGTTTAGCTTCAGAGGTCAGTGACAGATATCCCCAGAACTACCTAAACTATGGACTTAGGGACTTCAGAGGGAGCCCAGCATCCATTGCAGCCTGGGCACCAGAGAGAGGAGCTCCTCTACATTACATTACAGCAATTTATCCTCTAGGAGACTCTCAGCTGAACCCTCCCACTGAGCTGTGACACTTAATACTCTCAATATGTATTGAGAACATTCTTGATACACATTCTCAGCTCAGATTAAGTATTTGGATTGGGAGAGAAGAATTTCAGGTTCTGAAATTGTAAATGGAGATAACAGTTGGAAATGTCGGCCTTATCTGAAAGAAAAATCATTTGACAAGATAGATTCATTAACTCATCATTTTTCTTCAATAAAATGATTTCCTGTTGTGTTTTTCAGACATTCACACCTCTCAAGTACTGGAACTCATTAAGGTTGTTTGGTTTCTTTTCCTCCCTCCCCAAGAAGACAACACTGACAAGGAAGCAGCTGTTTACTCACAGGCAGCCTGAGACACCTGGCAAAAAAGTGTGCTCACATTAGCAGGTTCTGAACAGGTCAGTGACATGTCACCAACATGCTGAGAGAAGGAAACCCTGCAGGCATTGCTGTGGATGGAATCTCCATGGAGAGATCTGGCCCAGAGACGTCAGCTCTGCTGTGAGTGAAGCACGAGTGGAAATTCAGGTTTAAGCACCTGAAGAAAAGAGAATTGGGAGTTACAGGAAGAGTTATGAAGGACCTGCTCCCAGGGCACCACTCAGAAATAACACTGAGGGTGTTTCCATGCTGTGGCCTCAGTTCTGACACCACCTCCAGAACAGGAGGTGCGAGAGGAAAGAGCAGGAAAGAGCAGGAAAGGGCAGGAAAGGGCAGGAAAGAGCAGGAAAGAGCAGGAAAGCAGGTGACAGGTGTGCCATGGAGAGCCCTGTCAGAGCCAGGGGAGGGCAGATGCTGTAGCAGCCTGTCTTAGGATTGCTGAAAGGTGCAGTAAGCTGTGGGTGGTACTTTGCAAACGGGACAGGGGCACAGGCAGGGGTACCAGGAGCTTTTTATTATTTCATTCAGGCATCAGCCTCATGTACACAAGGGAATGTACACAGCTCACACCTGTGCTGACAACCCAAAGTCTCTTGGTTACAGAACATTCTTAAAAGTTTTTCAGCCAATAGCAGCTTCTAAAGTTTACAGACAAGTGTTCTAAGCAGTCACTAAGAAGCACATGTGCACCTGTTACAGACAGCACTCACTTGTATGTCTTTAATAACAATGCACAATATGCCATTATTAACCTTAAAACTTCATTATCTTTGCTAAGCACATTTTCTGCAGCTTCAAGACTTCTCTGAGCCAAGCCTAGGAACACTAACCCTTGTTTTAATGTCCTTGCTGTCTAGGTAATTGTATCTTCTTCTAACTTCAGGCTTTTGCAGCTGAACCTAAAATCTTTGCTTTATTTCTGAAACCTCTTTTTCTCACTCAATCTTAAAACCTTCTCACCTTTTGCATTTCCCACATAAGCAAGCTCCAGAGAGGAAGGGCCATTCATCCCAGCTGGATTCCAGTGGGATATAAATGAGCTGTCCAGCTGTTGCCAGCAAAGAGGGAGTGGAAAGACACAGTTGTTGGCTGGTGTCCCTTGTCCCCTGTGCTGTGAACAAATTATCATTCCTAAACTCCTCTTGTGCATGAATTACCCTGATGCATGTGGAGCATGGAGTGGGTAAAATCAACTCACCAAAGATTTTGTATGATAAGATCAATTTCCTTTTCACAGGACCTTGCATTCAATTTATTACAGTCATTTCCCTGCAGAAAAGTTCACAATATGTCTTATTTTTCCCCTGTATTTTCTCACTTCCTAAGCTCACCATAGGAATTGAGTGTTATTAGTGGCCATGCTTGTAAAAAGTGAAATTTAGGCCAAATAGTTGAGTTTATTGACTGCAATGTCATATTGTGTTTCTACACAATTATGTCAGCTGTCAAAGTGTAATTCAGGCCATACTCTCTGTGACTGCATGAGTCTTCTAAATCCCACATGATTTATGCACCTCATACTAAAAGTTTTGAATATTCATAGCAATCCTCACAATCTGTAGGCAAAATATATCCATAATAATTCAGAAATCATTTAAGATAATTAGTACGTTGGAGGATTTCCATCCTGTGATCAATAATTGAACAGTTAAAGGGGTGAAAATCTGTCAAATGAATTATTCATGGTGAAAGCCTCGCCCACTGCGAGCAGAAACTTCAAAGAGCCTGGCCCTGCTCTGCTCCCTCAGACAAGGAGCAGTGGATTTCCAGGGCTGCAGATCCCACGAGGAAGAGCTCAGGGTCAGTGTTTTGTGGGAATCATAGGAGAACTAAAATAAGGCTCAGCACAGGCCTCCTAAGCCGGGCTTAAACAGACAACAGCAGCTTCATCAATAAACCTGGGTTTGATGGCTCAGTGCCAATATTCTGCATTTCCATGTAGAGAATCAAATCAGATTCTAATCAATTCTAATCAATTCTAATGATCCCACTCTGCTCTGCAGGGAGAGCTGCACAAACTCAGGCATTTTTGAGTCATTTGCTGAGCAATATAGAGTGTGAAGGCTCCAGACAACAGAACTAAGGCTATTTTTAGTAACAAATAACATCTCTTTCTTTTTTCAATGTATCTTTGTGTTATAGAGATGTAAAAGAGGTTTTGAATCATTGGTTTTAAATCAATTAACTAGTTTATGGTTATTTTATTTTGTTGTCTTCTTCCAAGTGCTATTAATTGTCATTATCTACTGATTGGTGATAAAGAGCAGAGAAGTCTGTAATCCTGTGTTGGGGGTTCCAGATGTATTTTCTTTTTAAACTCGAAAATAGTTGCAACTGTCATTTATTAACATAAAATCACATTTCAAAATTATATTATTAATAGAAAAATAGTTATCCAATGAAGATTAATAGAATACCATTAGAAGACATGGATTTTCTAGCTTTATTAAATCAGCCTCCTAGGAGCAAATTGTGTTAGGAGAAGATAATCTCACTGAATATTCCTGTGCACGTGTTGAAGATTATTTTTTATTAGCTCAATATATTAAGGCTACAGTAATGTGCAAGAATTAGTATCCTGATTTCTTATCACAAGTGGGACTGAGGCACTGCTCTGCAATGAGTGCTTTGCTAAGGAATATCTTATTCATGGTTTAGAGAAGAAGAAAGATGATTACAATTTCCAAATCGCTAAATTCATTTTAGAAGAGAAAGAAGAACACAGTCAGGAAGGAGGAATAAGAAATATGTAAGGCCTTTATGGTATAGCACAAGGTATAAATAAATCACTACATCTCTGAAAGCAGAGAAGTTTCCCCTCACCTGACCTCCATCTAGTCACTCTGAGGAGGAGATAGAAGCAAATGATAGATCTTTCCTCATCTTTACTATTTTCTATTTCACAGTCTGGAACTAAAAGATGAAAATCTCATGTGATGAGAATTTAATGTCATGAAATATGAGAGACAGGAATCCTGATCTGAGTACAGTACCTGAAAGCTCTAAAGAGCTATTCTCCAAAGCTCACTGAAAGAGAAGATTTTGAAATGCCTGTACATAATTTGTACCTCTATTTCTGTTTTGGAGGAAATAGACCTTGCTCTTAGTTTAATAAATTCACTTACAGGCTAAAAGGAAGCACCAGGAACAGAAGGTTTAAAGGAGTATTGGGAATAGCTGCTTACAGCAATCCACCTAAAATAAAACCTCTGTGAGGTGCTGAAATGCAGCCTCTTTGCTCAGGGCTTAACCAATACTTTAGAGTTGGCATCTGTGACAAATTGGTTCTGGATTATTAGTCAGACTTCGGGCGATTGTTGAGGCATCAATCTCTCATTCCGTGGCATCTGCTCATTCACTAACCTGTGCAGCTTTGTGTCAGAAAGTCAATTTTTGTCCAAGGATTTGATAGATGTTAATGTGATTGCTTCAGCCACCATCCTTTTGTTCTTGTGACGATGGCTCACACTCTGCTCTGCAGAATCTAAGGCTGAAGCTCGATTGGATAATAAGGCACAAGTTTTAAATTCATCTCCCCCTCGCTTCTGCCAAAGGACAGATTTCTCTGCTGAAGATACAATTCAGCAACCAAAACCCAAAGAAACTGAGTGTGGCCTCTCCCTGTGCCAAGCTGGGACATTTTTGTGTTGACAGATGTTGCTCTGTGGTGGAGCCTGGGGCTTACAGATCCCACCCTGGTGTCTCTGGGACTCAGGACATTGACAGTGCTGCTGGATTTAGATTTATTTTATTCAATATTGCATTGTCTTTACTTAGACTTTTATGGTAAGAGGCATAATACAAGTTTTGGAAATGTTTTACTTAAAACAGGATGGATTTTACAAGCTTTTACTTGGGTTACCCTAACCATAAGAATATGGTTTGAAAAGACAAATGATATGTTTCCCATTCTTTTCCATTATCACCCAGTGAATCAATTTTTGGTTTTAGCTATAAATACCAGTTGAGAGATATTTGATTAAATGACTAACCAAGCATTAATGAGTTTTCATTACTGTATCATATAAATTATATATTAGCAGAAGATTCTTCATGATACCTGATCCCCTTTTAAAAACAGTCTCAATCCCAATTATTTTTTTAAATCAGTACTATAAATGATAACTAATTATAATGGTCATATTCAGTACTGTGAAATCAAAAATAAAAAAAAAATCAAGTGGAAAGATAAACCTCACTTGAAAATTAGAATTGTAGTTAGACAAATTATGCATTTGATGGAATTCTTTTCTAAAAGGGAAGAATTCATCTTCAGATTTTTAGGGAGAAGAAATCTATATCATATAAAACAATGGTCACTGCAAAACTGTAACACACAGAATTATTTTAGTGTTCAAAATGTCTCAAATGGGGTGAAGTGGCTCCTGTGGAATGTGTGGCACATCCTGCAGTTCCAGGATAAAATTGATATTTGTTGGTCTCTGTGGTCCCCCTAATTAGTATTACTGCTATTCCATATCTGTCAAACACAGGATGGACCAACAAAACCTAATTAGCTTTTTAAACTCATTTCTGTGCCATGTTTAATCTTGAGCTTGTCACATTTAAATTTCTTTAAACCTTAATAATATTCAAGATCATGCACTTGTGTTAAAGGCAACATGTGTCTGAGCCATAATGAATGGCTGATGGGGAAGTATTCATTATGACTCAGGCAACTTTTTTCTTTATTTATTCGGGTCAGTCATTTATCTTTCTTTAAGATTTTTGAGGTTGTTTTACTCAAATCAGAGGAAAACTAAAATCTAATAAATTGTTTTGCATTTAATCTGTTGCTAATTCAGCCACATTCTTGATCACTAATACCATAATTTTAATATAGAACATGTATCCACCTGAAAAGAAGTGCCTAATACAAATATTAAATTTCTATTTCACATTGAACACATGGACTAGCTTAGTTGCATTCAAGGACTCTAAAATATCTGGGAAGAAACTTACTGAAATTTCTTGACTTCTTTATAAATATTTTTCAAGGAATCTGTAGGAGATGTGAAGCTATTTTAGCTGTCAATATCAAGAGGTAAAAACTCTCTGCAATAAAGTGATATTAAGAATTGACACAATTTAGCATTTGCATCTTTGATTTCACATTCTGAAAAGCAGCTGCAGATGTTTGCTAGTCTCAGATGTGCTCCCAGTCCATTTTAAGCATTGGTAATTTAATAAATATGTGTTATTAAGAAGCAATGGAGAACCATACCAGAAAGAGAGCAGTGGTTAGTGTATGAGCATAACATTTGCATTAAAGTTTTATACATGCAGAGGATGCAGGAATTCTTGTTGGAGGGAAATGAAGCAATTCATTTTTGAGGCTGCTTAATGTTTTAGTCTAACAGAGCTGGATGTAGAAAACAGGCAACAGAGACCTTTGCAGGGCTTTCTGTAGGAAACTCATGATAAACCACAACAGAACTGTGGTAGGTGACACAGGAATCAGGTTTGGGGATCTTCAGAGGCTTAGGCCAGATCCTGAGAATAATTTTTTCAAGTAACCTCACTGATGTTTCCAAATGGTTTTGAGCAGCTGAGCCTTCGAGCTCGAGTCACAAAGGCCAGGCTCGGGCACAGAGATAAAATCCATGGAGCCAGAAGAAATGCAGCCACACTCCTAAGGCTTGTCCTGGTAAAAAGTGCTAATATACAACAAAAAAGTCTATTTCCTGTTTTCTCAGATACTTCCTAAATAAATACAAGCCTGCAAAATGTTCAGACTCCAAAGAATTAATATCATTAGTGCCTTGTGGGCTCTGTGCAAACAGAAATAAATTCTGGGCAAATACTTTGTATATTCACCAACCCCACCCACCTCCTGTCCTCTGTCACCTAAACCCATTAAAAGATGGAAGGGCTTGTCTGAAAGTGGATTTTTTCTCCTTTTCTGATGAGGTAATAATGTTGTACATCATTGGGGGTGAGGACAGGAAGGATGGACACCCTGCACAGGGCAGGTATAGAAACATTTGAAAAGGGATGGTAACAAATTGTAGTGCTGCACTAATTGAAATCAATCATTAGGTACTTTTGCCTTGATTAATTCAGGTATTCTACTTCAGGATCTTAAAGGGAAGAAAAACAATATTATATCCAAAGATAGGCAAAGAATATCTGCTCAGAGGAGAAATTCATGCAATAAAATCTCCTCCAATAAGCTCAAAATTCATATTCAAAATGAAAAATCAGCAAACATATCTATTTTGGCATGCTATAATTAATGACTCATTTGTATTGATAGCAAGGTCAGGTTTTTTCATGTTTAATAAATCTTTTTAAGTAAGAAAGATAAAGCAACAGCTAAAATAATTCTTTCTTCTTCAGTTCTCTGTGATCTGAATGGAAATTAGCCACAAAAAGTGTCACCATTAATCCTCCAAATCTTAGGCTAAATTTTCCTGATACATCTAAGTTTGTGAATTTGAACAGCAGAAATTGACACTCAATGTTATTGACATCCATGTTGTGACAAAGGCTAAGTTATGCTTTAGATATTACTAAACTAAACAGGAAGACACCTCCATGTCATGTTGAGTACTTGATTCTTTCCCCTCTATTTTTCATTATCTGCCCTGATTAAAGAGGTCGATTCTTATTCTAAAAATGACGTTCAGAGAATAAATTAATAATTTGCTGTGTCAATGCAATTCTTTTTAAGTGACAAGCTGCAAGTCCTTTTACACTGCCTTGCTGTCCAGATGATAGCACCCAATTTATTCAGGTTATCACATTTTCTGAGCTGTTACCCCTCTGGCAGCTATCACTCTCCATCAGAATCACAGGCCTCAACCAATACCTGATTATTTCTAGATCTTTAGGCAGCTGTCCTGCTGATGTGATTTCAAATGAGATTTATTCCTTCTAACAGAAAACCCAGTGTGGATTAATCCAACTTTATGGTCCTTTAACCAGCAAGAAACAATGATCAGGTAGTCTCCATTCTATTTAAACTGGACTGACTAGCTTGGCTCACACTTTTCTTCACTAAATATAACGAAAATATGGAGTGAATAATTTTCCTAGATTATTGCCCCATTGAAATGCTTAGGGGTTGGTAAGAAGAAACTTCAAGGAAAATTCTGAATTCAGTTTGTGCTAAATATGTTGGGACACTCCAGTCTGGCTTTAAGTTTGGAATATGGATTATTTAAAACTGTGAATAAAATAGAAAATAATTGAAACATTTATTGTGTCCAGTGTTCCTTCTTTTAATAAGGAATAGGATATGTAACAATCACAGCATTTTTGTTTTATTTTTTGCGTTGAAGTCCGTTCACACATCTGTTGTGCTCCAGTTACCATAGAAACATGGAATGCTTTGGGTTGGGAGGGACCTGAAACACCATCGAGCTCCAAGGCCCCAGTTAAACTACCCAACTTGAAAACTTAAGGCACAAAGCCATTGTCTGCTCTATTTAGGGCATAAAAAAAGCCATAAAAGAGTCTGTTTCCCTCAAGTGCAGTGAGCTCATGGCCCCTGACGCCGAGCTGGATGCTTAGCTGGTTTCATCCAGAGACGTGGAACAAAGGAAGCACTAGAGCAGTGTCACAAGA
The DNA here is from genome assembly GCA_013400515.1 of Erpornis zantholeuca. NCBI lineage: Eukaryota > Metazoa > Chordata > Aves > Passeriformes > Timaliidae > Erpornis > Erpornis zantholeuca. Next base: position 539,995 of record VZTN01016454.1, read on the forward strand.
TTTGTGTTTAGAGTTCACCCAGCTTGCTCCAAGGAGAAGGCAGGAAGGCACAAAGGAGAGAAAGAATCAAAGCAGGGAGTTATAATTGTGTATGATCCCTTTGGGCCCAGACTAACCCCATCTGAAATCCAGGTTTTAGTGTGCTCCCCCTCTAAACCAACCAGGTACAGTACACATCCCTTCTCAAGTGTTATTCATAAACCAAGTAGCACAAACCCAACTGGAAGAGTTGTGATGATCACATGTCATTTCTTCATCCCTCCCATCCTGAGCAGAGGACTGGAAACACTGAACCTCCATCCAACCCCCCCCAAAACCATCCCACCACAGGTTTGAAAGCCATGGGAATTTTACATCTCCCATTCCTCTCACCTGCCCAGGCCATGTAGAACAAAGAGCCAGCACAGGAAATCTGCACTGCAACGTCCTAGGCCCACACTCAGGCTCCTAAAATTGTCACAAAAATAACAGAGCATGTGTGTTAGAATACACCACACTTCTTGGATGATTTCGTCATCATTTGTCATTCATTCTGAGATATTCATTTGTCTAAAAGCAATTAAAGCTTAATTGCTGCATAACCTGAATAATTTAGAAATGCAAATTAGGATAGCAGGCAAGCAAGTATGTGTTCATTAATTTCTTTGTTATCACCATCTGTTTAATTAAAAAAATGAGTTTTACTGAATGACAGCTTGCTAACTATATAAACGTTTTTCTTAATTGAAAATGTCTTCTGCAATTGAGGTCAGCATCTGACAAAAATTGTCTGAGCTTTTTTCAAAAAACATTTTCTCTAAACAAATCGTTGTATTTTTAAATTCACATTAAAAAACATTGCCAACATATGCAGTGTAATTCAAGAAATGACATCTTCACTTCTTAATGCAAAGCCATAATTTTAGAAAAAAAAAATCAGTGCTCTGGAAAAGTGATGGTTGCTACATGAAAGTTATATGTAATTTATCATCTTTATTATGGATTGTTTTGAAAACTTTTATAAAATACAGACTCAAAATAGGAATACCTCTGGAAAAAAAAATCATCTGAAGAAGGAAGGAATGTTTCAAAAGATGGATCATATGATGCAGTCTTTTTGCTCAGGAAATAAAAATAAAGTAGTTTTTCAAGTAGAATCTTTATAAAGAAGCTAGTTCTTTACATGAGTATACAACTTTTTATGACTGATATTCATCAAACTCGTTTTATTCAACCTGGTGTTATTCCAAATACCTTTGGCTCCATCTGTAGCAGGGTGGTGAGGCTGTGGCTGCCTCTGGATCCCTGGAAGTGTCCAAGGCCAGGCTGGATGGGGCTTGGAGCAGCCTGGGACAGTGGAAGGTGTCCCTGCCCATGGCCCTGGATGGGCTTTAAGCTCCCTCCAACCCAAACCATTCAGTAATTCTCTGATTGATATATTCAGGAAAAAAGGAAAATCATTTGTACTGTATTAACAAGTTTTAATGTCATGGGTGGTGCTGGATCTTAGATTTACCTTGAGTTGGTCTAAACAGACAAAACTGTGGGCCTGAGAGACAGAGCCATAAATAAATAATGCATAATAATAAATGGTGCCTGCAGACCCAGGGAGTGTTAACCAAGATTTGAGCCAGAGTCCCAAACTTCTGTGACATCAGGGAACTCATTCTTTATCTGGGACTGGAATCTGCAGGAGTGCAGAAGGGCAGTGTTGTACTCCTGTACTAAAACTCACCTATTATCCACCTCGTGTTGTTTACACAATTAATTATATTACTTTGCTGTAATTTAAATTACACTTGTCTTCTAATGTCTCTTATTGCATTAAATACAAACTTTCCATTATGGCTTCTGTATCAGCACCAGCACATTTCCAGAGTGCAGCAAAAGGCCTTTCTGCATTGAAGGCAGCAGTGGTGATAGAGATGACACAGCTTCAGTGATTTGCACTGAAAAAAATCCCCAAGAATGCACTTTCTCTTTGCTGTATCCCCTGGTATAGTAAATTACTGGGGTAACTGGGAGATGCATTATTGCCTTTTAAATATTGTAAGATTAGACTAAAAAAAACCAAAAAACAAAAAAACACCAAAAAACCCAACCCAAAATTATCGTGCAAGGCCATGGTTGTTCCTCCAGACACTTTAAAAAAGTGACCTGCCCAGTCAGGCTGGGTGCCAGCACATAAACATAAAATCAGGGTGACACTGAAAGGCTCAGGCACCTGACTTGGGAATTCCCTTGCATGAATCAGCTCTGCACTCAGTGAAATGGAGTTTAGATTTTCTAAGTGTTGCATAAACATCATCTGACATTTGCAGGCTCTTCCTGAATGTGGAAACAAACACTGTCATTATCTCTGAAGGCTTTGGGTAGCAGACAAAGATTAAGCAACTTTTTCATGACAGGAGAATCCGACAGGAACTCATGAGGAATCCCAAACTCCTATCTGTTAGGAGATAAACTTTCAGTGGGACTCAGGTGTTCATGCTTGTTGTGGGCAGATCCACAGCTTTGTGAAACACAAAAATTCCTCATGAACCAAAAAAACCCTGGTACATTGCTGCAAGACATTTTTATTTTGTTATGTTTGGAGCTATTCTAAAGTGAGTGTGGATATTAATGTGTTTTCATGGAATGCCAGCAGAGCTATATGGGAAATTCAGCAGATAAAGCAGCACAAACACTCATGTGGAAGTGCAGGAGGGTGAAAAATTGTGGAGAAAGCAGCAAAGAATCCCAACAAATACACAAATAAAAAACCCCAAGCAAAAAAATCAAAGTACAAGTTATCAGCATTGGTTTGTTGAAGTTGCACAGCCCCAAAGTTTTGAGGTGTTAGTTTGCCAGTACCATATTAACATTTTTATGCATCAAAGGATCCTTTTGGCTGGATATTTTTCCTCCTTTCACTAGATGGCAATATTGTATTATATTATAGTGTATAAGTAATGTTTAAATAAACAAGGCATGAAGATACCCAAGTAAACTGTATCAGTGCATTAAAGAAATTAAGGGATAATTAAATTTAAAATTTACTTCAATAGCTTGAACTTCCACAAACTCTCTCAGTAAGAATATCACTTAGGTTTTCTCTTTGATAAACCACGTGTGCTGCTTTGGTGGCAGAGGGAGATTCAGCATTTTTTTTCCCCCCCTCCAAATGATATCTTCCCTGCCTCTACAGTTCCCACTGAGAGGGATTGCCAGTTCCTTTTTCCACTCAAATGATAACTAAATGGAAACCAAAGACTAAGTGCAAACACACTTAATCTTATTATTCAAAATCATGAGCACAATTTCTTCATTGCTCCTGTATATGTGGTGCATTGTTTGGGATCCCTGCTCTGTGACATTTCTAGTCTTTAGAGCTTGCTGATTTTTTCCTTACCTCAACAAGAAATCACATGGAATTAATTCTCTTGAGCCTCAGATTAAAGTTGTGTTTGCCTCCACTCTTTTCCTGTATCTCTACAGCAAGAACCAAGTGAAGAAGCAAACATCAGATGAAGCAGAAGATGGATTTATTGGTTAAAGGGAAGGAAAATGTATTACAGAAGAAGAATGAGAAAGCTGCAGTGACAGAACCTGCTTCTGAGGTGTGTTCTAAACATTAATTGGACCAGGAAACAGAACCTCAGTCAAGCCTGCATGCTCAGGTCATTAAGCAAAAGATTTATTTGTAGGTTTTTCAGATTCACTGGCTGTGTAACCTCGACAGGAATGATTGAAAGGGTTTGATTTCAGGTGACTGAACACCCATTTGCTTCGGGCATGTTTCTGGTTGGTAGGAAATAAGGTATTTAAGATTCAGCTTTTGAGAGCTGGCAAGAACTAGTGCTAGTGCACACAACCTGCAGAGTCTGGAGAAATTGTTTTAATGATGAAAGGTGATTAGGAACCAGTCCTGATGGCAGCAGCCTCATTTTTCTTCCACAAAGCTACTCTTTTTCGCTGGTAAACTTTTATATGGTGGCAAATCAAAGCAGTCTGAGAAACAGTTCCCTGCCTTCTGGTCCACTTGATATCAAAAGGGCTTGAAAAAGTCTCTTTGGCTTTGAAAAAGTCATCTGGTGTGATCTGGACAGGTTTGACTCTGCTACTGCAGCTGCAGCATTTACTGCAGGAAGATACCCAGTGCTTGTCAGGAAGGGAAGCACTTGAGGAAAACACCACCAGACACACACATCTCCGTGGGGCACATTCCATGGATATCCAGACAGAGAATTCCAGGAGATAGCCAGGAATTTTCAGTCCAGGCCTGACTTACTAAGGACTACATATGTAACAGCTGTAAACCAAGGCAATAAACCTTTTATCAGAGCTTATTATAAGCTATTCATTTCCTGACTCAATTAGGAGATCATTATATCATCTAAAAGAAATGAAAATTTCAGATATGAATCTCTAAGTAGCTCATCCTAGATACATATCACTGAAAACATTCTGTTGATATAACAGGAAGCCATACAATAGAATCCATTTCAGATCTTTTATTGACCTTTCCTACTATTTAAGCCCTAGATAATTGCTGCTTTCAACATATTCGCTCTAATTAATTTTAAATTTTTGTTTTACAAGCTAAAGGTTTTTTTCTTTTTGAATTTATGTCTGCATTTGGTTTTAGCATTTCTTCCCCCCTCCCTCCTTGTCACATCAGGTGTAATCAAAGACATTAGCTCTGCCTACAAACCTTGTCCTACTAAAGACTCTTTGTACCAGCAAAACACCACTGATGCCTTTCCCTGGAAAGTGAAAATTTATGGAAACACAATATACCTAATCCAGTTCCTCACTGTTATTGCCTTATGCAATAACATCATCCATTTGGCCACAGACTAACACAAAGGTAATTGGATTTTGGCTCTCACTAATTCCAGTGGAAAGCTGTAGAACCTCACTACGAATCAATTAGAAACATCTTTTGGCTTCTGGTGAGATTTTGTACATGGACAATGCACTTATTTTTCTCATTTGATCAGTAAAATTTATTCTGAGCTCCTGCAGCATTCAGGACAAGCAATCATATCTTACATGGCTAAAGAAATCGCTGGTTTCTAGGCTGTTTACATAAAATTTTGTGGATGTATTCCACTTCATATATATTCCAGTTTGCATCCATCTGTACTGAGCATGGGACCCCAGTTATGAACTGTGTTCAAGGTCCCCTCTGCACTTCCTTTGCAATGAAAGAAATTCTTCCATGTTCCTGGAAGGAATAATTTCACTAATATGGCTTCATCTCCCCATAATACACTGAAGAAACAATGTAGAAATAAAGATTTTTAGGAACTACTTGTTTGCCACAGTGACCAAGGCCTATTATTTACAACTGGATTGTGCTTTTGTGACAAGCACCAAAAAAACAAAAGGGATAGAAAATTGTTGTTCCACTCAAGAAATAATTTAGTGCCTGTGTTCCAGTTCAGGGTTCTAATGTATCATCACATCAGCTTCAGTCATGGGGGGTTATTTTATTCTAAAACCTTTTTTTTCCCCCATTATTTCCTATTTTCTTATGGGAGGGAAAGAGAAGAGAAAGGAAAAGTCCCATGAATTGAAAGGTTAAGGGTATTGTTTTGCTCTTAGAGAGAGGTTAGAAGAAGTGAGGCTAAGGAGTAAATTTAATGGACCATTTTTAGTATTCTATTTGAAAAAAATGTAAATTAGATAAGATGTATACCCAAGTATTTTTGAATTGTGAGATGCAGGCTACTACTGAACTCATCCCTTGCTCATTAAATTGGTAATAGAATAACAAAGGGACAAAACCTCCTCATTTACACCCATATTTAGTATGCAAATCAGTAATAAGGAGGGTTTGCAAAATCTCTGACATAAATTGAGTATAAACTTGCAGGGTGAAGTGAAAAAGTTATTTGGGCTTTAAGCACTCTACAGCCTTTTACACCAAATTTCGACATGCAGTTTATTACAGGGGTGTAACATCACATTTACACCTACAAGTGCTTTTAGAGAACACTGAAATGTTTTCTGCATCTCAGATGTTCCCTGATCAAACTCAAATGGAGAATGGGCATTCTGGCTGGAATGAGAGCAAGAGGGCACTGCAGAACTGTGCCAGCAGCCTCATTGTTGGGGTGCTGGGGACTCCCCTGGCTCCTGGCCCAGCTCTCTTCCCTATTTCAATGTCCCATGTCCCAAAAAGATAAAACAAAGATTCTTTCTGCTATTTCAAGGTTTGTTTATTTTTTTCTTATCAAAGTTTCAGAGGCACAGGCTGCACTGTGGCCTCCAGGGACACAAGGGCAGAATGCAATGATCAGGTAGCTTTTAGATCTACTACCAACCACTTAGGAAATTTTATGTATCTTATTTTGTTCCCAGCAGCAGTGGATCTCAATTTCATTGATATGTCCCTTCTACACCAGATTCCCTCCACCAATTACTGAATCACAGGAACTTAGGTCAGAGAAGAAAGGAAGAGAAGGAGAAGAAAGAAGAAGGAGAAGCTGACACCCTGAAAACTCCATGTTGCCACTATATAATGCATAGAGCAAAACCCAAACTACAACTTCACACTCTGTGGTACACTAAACAAAAATATCCTCACTTTTGGTGCATTCAGGTTCTCCCAAAAGTGAAGGGAGCTTCTCCCACAAGCTTAGGTTGCAGGCTAAGCTATTTTTTGAGGAGCTCTGGGGACAAAAGGACCCCCAGAGGGGCAGGAGAAGCTCTCAGGCTTCCCTAGACTCCAACACCTCATCATCTCACAGTCCTGCCTTGTGGCTACCAAAGGACCTGAGAGCTCACCTGACAGCTCAGAGTTCACCTCTGGATGTTTGGGCTTGGGAGGTTTCAGTAACTCAAAGCAGGCTCCAAGCAGAGCTCTCCAAGATGTGTCTTGTCAGCTGTAATGATGCCTTAAATGGCTCCTTAGAAACAGAGAACAGACAGGAATAAAGGAAAAAAGGTCATATTTATTGGAAAGGCCTTCAGAGGTACACTCTGGGCTCCAGAGGCTCCTGCCTCAGTGCATCCCAACATGGACAAGGACAGCTCCTGAGTTCTTCCCACTTGGATCTCAGCATCAATTCCCCAAGCAGAAGCCAGGCAAGGATGTGATTTCCCTCAAGCTTTGCCCCCCCTGTCCCCAAGATGAAGGTCTGCAGTTGTTGTTCTGAGTGTTCTTGGAGAGCAAGTTAGAGGTTTTGTTATGTCTATCTTAGCATAAGGTAACAGCATTTAACAAGCTACAGGAAACTTCAGAGTCACACTAGCAGTAGAGGATTTGAAAAATATAAAAGTTTAAACCTAAGGCATCAGTAAAAACCAGAAGGTGACAGCAAAGAGAGCATCCCTGGCTGATGCAGAGTGGAATGTTCTGCTCTCCAGAGAGGCTGCAGGAACCCCATGGCTCAGCCACCATCCCATCCCTCAGAGAGGGACAGCACCACAGTGACACTGCAGGGAACAGCCTCATCCACTCTTCAGGCCAAACACATATCCAAAACTTTCGCTTTTCAAAGAGCTACCACCTCGAGATGTAAATTTAATAATTACCTGTTATAAAATAATTAAGAAGGGCTACATTTTTTATTATATGTTGGATCTATGACAAATTTTTTGGGAATTCTCTGTAATCCATGGCAAGGGGCGGGAGGGGAAGGAAATCACATTGCAGTCAGCTGATCCCATGACATTTCTTTCATTTAAGGTCAAAACCTCATTATTTCAATATAATGAAATCTGGAAGTAGACAAGGGTTTCGATTTGCCTCTAACCTAAAATTCCACTCAAAACATTAAATGAAGTCACAACTTAATAGTGGTTCCTCATACAAATGCCAGAAAACATGGATGACCAGGGAAGCAAATGCCATGCTTGATTTTTAAGATACTCAGATATTTATTAGATTTTGAACTGTATTTGATGTATTCAAAAATCACTTCCTTTACTACAGTGATAACTGCAATTCACAATCTGTATCTGCTGATCTTTTGAAGTCTTTATTTACAAAAAAAATATTTAAATAATGATTTAAGGAGCAGCTTTTTTTTATCCCAAGGCTGTCTTCTCCAACCTATGTATTAAATTAATTTTCCAGTGGTAAGGGACAATTCAGCTACTCTAAACAGCCCCCTGGGGCTCCCACTCCTCAGCCTTTGGCTTTATCCTCATAAAAAGGCTTCAGACACTCATTCTGTTCTTGAGCTCCTTGGGAAGGGATGGGACAGGAGAGCAAATGGAGCCAAAGAGGCAGAGTTCACAAATTAAATTACCAGGTATTTTAAGGCAGCAATGTAATTATATATTATGGAACTTCAAAGCTCTATACTCATGTAATCTTTCCCATTCTCCTATAAAATATATTTAACATTAAAACAAGTCAGGGAGGTCTCTTACTGAGGTCAGCTAGACTTCAAATTCCTATTGATGAGGATGACAGAGGCATTTCAGTGGCTGTGGCTGTGCTCAAGGGGATCACATCAGCAAACACACACAGCTCCCTCTTGCTGTTAGCCCTTCGTGTCTGGTCCAGCTTGAGCAACTTTCACCCTTTTAGAGGGAAAATTCTGCACTCTCAAAGCTGCAGTTCCTCTCTGCCCCTTCCATTCATCACATTTTTGTTACCTTCCCCAACCTCAACACCTTCTCCATTAGGTGTTAACAGAAATACAAAACCCAGAGTTTTAACTAATAAAGTGTGAGGAGTTTGGGATGCAGGGTTTTATTTTTAGTATAACTAGTGGTAGCTGGGTTTTCCAGATGGAAAGATGATGCTACAAAGCACAGCACATATTTGTCTTCATGAATTTCTGTTGTTATGTCTCTGGCTGAATATTCATCATGAATTGATCAGCATATTTTATTGGTATGTCTCACACAGATTGTTTCTGGCTCTTGCTGCCTATCAACATGTTGATTCACCAACTGGTAGGCCATTTAATTTATCAGCTGTTTTCAGGGCTAATATTTAGAGGGAAAACAAAGCACAAAAATAATTGAAAAAAAGAACACAGATAAATAAAAGAAAGCCCTTATGAACTATTGCATTGGGTAGTGGCAAAGAAGTGCATCACTGTCCAAGCTGAGCCTAATCAGCACCCTGCAGTGCTGGCAGTGCCACCTTACTGCACAGCTTCGGCTGACCCAGGCACCAGGGCCTGAGGCAGCACCTGCTATCTTCCTCCCCCAGACAGGCAGAGCAGGAGCAGTGCTGGTTTGTTTATAACAAGTCTCTTAACTCCATATCCAAAGTGTCCTGCTCCACGCTCAGAGCTGCTGCCGTATGCCAGAGCATGGCCTCAGACCACTGAGGCTTCAGCTCTGCTGACAGCACTTTCAAATATAAATATTTAGAAAACTATGCCTCAAAATCTGCTTTTGAACCATTTCAAAAAATGCTTTGTTATTTTTACCCTGTTTTCTGCAAAGACAGAACAATGCTAACCCTGTATTGCTGTGTGTTCAGCACTCCTCAGGCAGTCAGTGATCTGTGGCCCTGGACTATTTTCAGTGTCAAATTGCAGTCAGGTTATACACAACCATCATAGATCACTTGATGTCTCATTACATATGTCTCCAATTCATGCTAATGAACACTTCCAAGCCAATTCTCCATGCAGTCAAACCTTTTGTGATCAGGGGCTTTCTGAATGAACCTTGGAAGGAAACCTCTTATTTCCACAGCCTTGAGCTGCACCAACCTGCCCAGAAGCACAGAGCAGATGCTCAGGGGTGAGTGGGGCAGACCAGTTGCTCAAGTGAAGCTGTTACATGTCTAGTCAAAGCTACAAAGTCACTTACAGATCTTCACATAAATCTTTCCCAGATAAAAAAAAAAAGAGGTTTGGGCAAAAATAAAAAAAAACCAAACTGGAATTAGTTTAGTTGTAAATGTTAGAATCTCACATTTTGTCTTAAACTCCTAAGAAACTGTCCAGGGGGGTTTGGTCAAAGACTGGATTCATGACCCTGGAGGTCTTTTCCAACCTTAATGATTCCATGATACAGAAGGGCCACGCAGAATCGTTATTCACACACATGGAGTACAGACAACTCTCATTTGCACAGAACACAGTGAAAAACCACACAGCTGAGAGCTGCTCTTACAGCACCAGCTAATGCTATCAGCTAAAGCCTGTTTCACCTAGGGATTAATTAGTGAGGTATTTAACTCACACAGGAGAGCCTTTTCCAGTTTGGAGGAAGAGGGTAGAGGCCTTGCATAAATGAAAATGTGATGTACTTGTCACTTAAAAACCTAAATTTTAAACACCACTTTTTAGTGAGTCACACTGATATTTATGATCTCTTGCAATATGGAAACCCTTCCAGGAAAAGCTCATAGGACTGTTAGGGGGAAGATAAAGGCCAGTGTCAAAAAATGTCAGTCATCCACTGATGAAGTTTGTACAGCAGGACGTGTAAACAAAACCATAAAATTATTCAGAAGGTGTTAATGTTCTTCCTAACAGTGCTGGGAAGTTTGAAGGATAAACTAGAACTGGAATTCCACTTCTGTGAGAAAACCAGCAACTCCTTATCTAAGCTGTGCTAGATCCCTGCTCCTCTCATGCACCACAGCCCATCAAGCACATCTTTTAAAGGTGGGGAATTGGCAATACTGAAAACAGTGTCACTGTTCAGGCCAAAACTCTCCCTCCCCTGCCCACCCCGAGCCCTTAGATCAGATTTCCAGATGAGCTACTTTAATGACTCTTTAAATACCATATGTTTTCACTCTTGGTGGCAATCATTTGAAATTTCTTTTCATTTGTTTCATTGGGTTCATGTTTCATGTGAGAACTCAGCAGCTTTGCTGAAATATTTGTATAAAATCAGCCTTATAGAAAAACAGCTGAAGATTTTTTGAAAAAAATGTTATGATTTGATATTTTATGAGTGAGCAGCACTTAAAAGTGAGAGCAGGAGAAGGCTATGCCCAAAGTCCTAAAATTGCTTGCATGTCCTGCATATAATTCAGGTTTAAGAATTGATTGCTATAGCAAACCATGAAAATCCAATATTTAATTTACTCACAAAGAATAAGTCACAAAAGCTGATACAGTCTGCAAGGACATGTGTCTGTTGTCACACTCACAGACAAATCGACATTTTTGTATGGAAATAAGAAAAATATTTCTCTATCACTATAGCCAACGAAATCCTCAAAATATCTGATTTGGCTCTCAAATATTTCACTGCTCCAAGCTCTTTTTATATAGAATTGTGTTCACATTAAATTGGCAAGGGCAAAGGCAAGGGGATGGAATCTGATCCTTTGATCAGCATTGTTCAGTTGTATAAAAATATACAGAGAAACTTGAACAGTAAAAGGAAATTCAGTGATTTCCCTCAACTGAGTCTTGCAAATACTTTTCACCTGTACTTTTCTGCACTAAAATTTACATAACAATATTTAATAATAATAAATTATGTCTCTGCAGCCAAAATACAGGTGCACATGACATTTTGCATGCACTAAATTTGCTCTGGAGGAGAACATACAGAATCACTATCAAGAACCCTGATTGTTATTTCATAAATTCCAAGCACTGTGCTCACCAGAGAGCAGGAAAGGTGAATACCTGGAGTTAACTCCATTAGACACATGACAAACATTTAACAGTGTTGTGGAAAACCAGTTTTGACTGCTTTATTAATATTATTCATTGGCAGAAACATTCGAAATGCCAGCTGCAAAAGTTACATTTTACTAATACTTCCATTATGCGCCTGAAAATAAAAGAAATTGTGCACAGCAACATCTCAAAACCGAATGAACCAGATCACACCATTCTGGGAGCATAATTTCTGGAGAGATGAGATGCTACTCAACAGATAAGCAGACATAAAAATTTAATACCTTCCAGTATTTGATTCTGCACAGGAAAAATTTCAGGATCTGCTGTAACTAAACAGGAGCTACATTTGTAATAATCCAACAACTATACCATCACTTTAAATGTCAGTATTGTTATTCAGCATGATTTCCTCTGTATGATGGCTCAAGTCAATTAAAATGACAGATAGCATCCTACTGGCTTATCTGATTACCTCTGACCTTTTAACAGCTGCAGAAAGCCAAAACAGCCTGAAAGAAGAACTCATGCATATATGACACAAAACTGGAATTTCACATCTGAGCCATAGTCAAGAACTCATTGAATGTCAGCAGACTTCTGACAAAACCCATAGCAAATAATTTCTTGGATGGTTTGCCACCACTGTCATTTATTATGGCTGAGTACTGACTGTGGACATAAACTTGATTAATTTTATCTCAATATAAGATATGAAAGCCATTATGACATATAATCCATTTAAAAATTTGGAATCCACTACCCAAAGTAACCATTTATTTTGAGTACTATTTCTTTTATCAGAAGCTTGGTTATTTGATTTAAGTTGGGCTTCACGGGGAAACAGAAATCAATAACAAGTGCAATTCTATATATTCAAAAAAAGTGCTTTATTTTTGAACAACAGATCACCAACCAGATACTCAGAGAAGCCTCTCACATGTCCTTTCTCATTCCTCAGGCATGATTAGTCAAATGTGACTCTAAAAGCTTATCTTTGTGTCTCTAAAAAGCCCTGAAACACCCAACCCATTCCTCATGTTATTCTGAAAAAACATCCAAAATGAAGCTGTACCTGCTTCTGATAAAAAGCTGACATTAATTTTAATTGTCTTCAAAATCTTCAATTAATTTTCATGGAATTTTTCAAACTGACAATATTGGTTGGAAACTGTTTTAATTTCTCTGTACTAACAAAGCTCTCTATCCACCCACCAGTAAAAGAATAACAGAATAGAAATTTGACAGTTCCACAACTGAGATGAAATCCCAGCTGTCCTTGAGAAAACACCACAATCACCATTACCTGTACCTGGAGCACAGTCTCACCCAAAAAATCAGTGGTGCCATGAGTTACCTCTATTGGGAGTCAGCTGAGAGAATGAACAGCACAAAGCAGCTCAACAATTACATTTACTGACAAATGAAATTTAAAGATGGAAACCAAAATTTCCAGAATCAGTTGACTTGTAAAACTTATTAACAAATATATTTGTGGTATCTGGCTAACTGAGAACAAAAAAAGAGAAAAGTAAAGCACCTGCAGAGGTTTTTTGTCCTGCCTATTGACTTCTAAAACCTAATTATGCCAGTTCATTCTCCAGAATGAAAGCTGTTCTTTTGCAGTTGTTTCCTTTAATTTACAAACCTTTCTTGGGGAGCTCATTTTTATAAAGGCTCTCCCCAGGTGCTCCTAAAGGTCCCATTGCAGTCACACCTCATCATCTCCCCCTCCTCTGCCCCAGCTGCACATTTCCTGGGGCTCTGGCAACCCAAGAGCATCATCACTCCCTTGCCCTGAGGACTCTGCCCTGGTCTGTGATGTTCCCACAGCAAAAACAAGGGCACCTGACTCAATGGAATGGGGACCTTCACTCCAATGAGTTTCAGAAAAATAAATATTTAAGAGATGAAAGAATGCAATTAGGATAGTAATACATCTCAAACAATGTTAATAACCTTTAGAAGCAGAGAGAATACCCAGTTTATTCAGCTATCATAAAACAAATATTAAACTTACTCTGGGAAAAAGGAAAATATATGTAATTTCTGCTCAGAAAAGTAATTAAAAAGTGAACAGAATGGCTTGGCAGCTGCACAGTAATCCCCTCCAATATCTCAAACAGCCCATACTGGTGTAATATGCTCCACCCAGCATCACCAGATAAGAATATTGCTGCAATCAATGGAAAACATCCAATTTACTTAAGGTCTTTCAACTATGGAGCAGAAATAGTACAAGTTCCGAGAAAATTTGAAATATTCACATATTTCACCTAAAAAGAGTAACTGAGGGACTGTGCCAGAATTCATTATTTTGTTTCTTCAAGAAGGAGAACCAGAATTTACTGGTTGTGAGACCCAATGCAGTCAATATGTGTCTGCAAGTGTTCAGCAGTCTCTCCTCTGAAATATGCTACAGGAAGGGACTGCTGTTTGTGAAGCTCTCTGTAGATGCCATAACATCTATTACAAGAGAAAAGTCAATTAATGTGCAATCCAAACCTTGCTTTGGAGTTTATCTGCACACAGAATAAAGTCAGTAGCAGTAAGAGTGTGCTATTTCCTCCAACAGTGGAGAAAATGAGGATGGTTTAATCAATATTATGACAATTTAAGTTTTGCTACCCTACTAGTCAACTCAGTAAACATTTATTGTGCAGGAAGGTGATGGATTGGAATCAGGGTAGGCAGAGGAGAAAAGAAGCCAGTTAGTGGCTTCCTAGGAAGCCAATCCTACTGCATACTCCCAGAGATGCCTAACAAAATAAATGCTCCTCAAAAGCTGCCAGATATCCTAAACAGCAGAGCCTTTAGGTTTATATCTGCCTTAGAGTTTTTATTTAAACCCCTCAGGTTCTCCCTGCCCACCTTCCCTCTGCACATGCTAAATTTCTCCCCAGACCAGTGCATAATCCCTGGGTGTTCTATAGAGGTGGAAGGTGGGGACAGGGAAGGTCACAGTGGCCCCAGGGTTGCTTCTCTGCTCGGTGCAGGTGCTGCTGGCTGAGGTGATCTCACAGCAAGCACCACACAGAGGAATGTTTGTTTTGCTGTGCACTTTGTACCAGCCCCAGGCCCTTCCACTTCAATTTTAGGAGCCAAGTTTGTGCCTTAGATAAAGCCTACGGAAAATGTGAGGACCAGTTAGGTTTTGAGGGCAGCAGAAACGAGGAGTGGAGCTTGGAAGGTCTGAGCTGCAGTGCTGAGGACTGCCAGCTTCATTTTCACTCCTCGTGCTGAGGCGTGCAAAACAGGGGGAAAAGTTTAAAGCTACAGCTAAAGCAGAGAATGGAAAATGTGTCCCAAAGTGTCTAAACTAACCTCATCCTCCTTTTAATAATCTCCTTATGCTTCCACAGAAAATGCCTTCCTTTGTTTTTAAACCAGAAACCACAAGCCAATTAAAGCTTTGTGAAAAAAAAATGTTGTTAAGGTTGTTTTTCAAACTCAAATGGTGATACTTTACAGTAAATGGACTTTATTTAATGCTCAATTAAATTTTAATTGCTTGGTGACACTATTCATAATCATCAAACTAGCTAATGTTTATTAATAGCCATTTCTGATAGGGCATAGCACCTCAGATTTCCACGTGAATTTGAGAAGACAAAAATAAATTCGATACAGTTGCCAGCTGAACAATCACATTAAACACACCTCCCTTGCTTTAATGCTCAGGTGGCTTTAAGATACTTGAAACTTTAAAACAAATAATTACTGGCAATAAATAAAGCGCAGAGATTAGGACAAAAAACATCTCACAGGTCTTGAAATCACTGAGACAGCATCAAAAAATATATTGGAAGTCACTTCCCTGCAAACACTATAAATCATCAAGGAATTACTACCCCACAACAACTTCTTAATATCATTTAATGACATTTTAAACACCCCCATCCTAATTTAACAAAGCTACTCTCCGACAGCACATGTTTTAGCACTCAGCTCACTATCAGCAGTCTTTCCTCATACATTTCTCCCATGGCAAACCCAAATCCTCCTCAGGAACTTCTTCCCTTTCTGCCCTTTGGGCTTTAGGCTTTCCCAGAGGCTGCTTCTAATTGGTAGTTTGATGTTAATAGGAGGAAGTAATTAAGCCCTTCATCATTCCCTACTGACCTGCTGCCTTGTAGGTCATGTATTTCCCACTATGAAGATCAGGTGTTAGTAGAAAAGCAGAATAAAGTAAATAAGGGTTTGAAACATGGATTTAATGTATGGCTATAATCAAAATAGAAAATTCAAGTTACTGTGTTTTTTAGCTGTAGGCAACGTGCGTGGGCTGATTCTTTTATTCAGTTTTTCATTGTGGTTGAGGGGACTGAGGAAATGACCATCCTCTCCTCCACTGTGAGAACTGCACAGAAAGCTAATTGTGGCTTTGAGCAACACATTTCCTCTAGGAGTGTGCATAGCTGTCATGGATAGGTATGACAGAAGGTCATGAATTGCTCTGGAGAGAAGGGAGAGCTTTTTTCTGTCATCAGGTTTCCAGGTTTACACAACCTTCAGCTGCTCTATGCATTCCAATGCACTGCTTTATTAGGAGAACCATTATGTAATTTTTTCCCACTCCTGTTTCACCACCCAGAGGAATAACAAGTTTCATACTTAGGTACCAAGAAGTCTGCTCTCTGTGCCCTCTTCTGACTCTGCTACGCTTCATGACAGCCCTTGTAGAAATCACTGTGTGCAGTTGTCTTTGGTGAACAATGCACTCACTCTTTCTTGGGTGTCTGTCCCAGTTTGAGACAAATTCAGAGGAAAATTTCCCCTGATAGAAAGCAGGTTGTAGTTACAGCTCCCCCACCCGGTTCAGGTAAAGGAAATATTTTCTCAGAGGAAAGTGAAGAAGAAACAAAAGCTATTTATTTAACAAACACACAGGAAAAGAATAATAATGCTGAATAATAAAACATCTCATTGTGGAGAGAAACCTGGAAGAATTTAGAGTCTTTCTTCAGAGTCTTCAAGGGTGTGGTCTTTCTCTCTCCTCTCTGCAGCTGGGTCGGCGTGGGGACACCCCCTCTCCAGGATAGGGGAGGTTTTGATGTTCTGGTGTTCTGGACAAGTGCAGAAGAGGAGGAGGAGGAGGAGGTGAGAAGAAGAAGAAGAAGAAGAAGAAGAAGAAGAAGAAGAAGAAGAAGAAGAAGAAGAAGAAGAAGAAACCAAAGTCCCAGGAAAACACAGGAGTGTAACTCTCCATCCCTCTCTGGAGAAACAGAGCCAAGGTTGGAAATCAAGGAAGGTGCTTCCTCCCCTCTCTGCAGCAGCAGCAGCAGCAGCTATCTCCTCACTGCCAAAGAACAGAGAGGAGTAGTGACCTTGAAGCACAGATCTGCTTTGAAAAAGTTCCTCTGGCTGTTTTTTTCTTTCTCTCCCTTCTCGGGCTCAGTTTAAAGGCACAGAAAGGCACAGGAGTCATTTTCTGGGCATAGAGTAGGGGATATGGGATACATCCTAAAGTCACCCCAAGACAGAGTCCCAAAGGGACACTGCTGGAATCACCTGCAGTCAGCTCCCACAGAGCTCTCCAGCTGCACATCAACAGGCCTAGAACAACACAGAAGAAGGCAGAAGTGAGGTGATTTAAAGGAGTTTACTTGGAAGTCGAAGGGGAAAATATTCCCCCTCTTCCCACAGCACAAATGTGCTTTAAGGCATAAACCATTTCCATGATGGTATTTTCATCTCTGTGGTGGTGCTTTAGCAGCCAATAGCAGCATAATGGGAATGGTTCATTTCCTGTTGGAATGCTTTGCTGGGTCCTCTTCTGAGCCATGTTTCCTCTGGTCCTTCCAATAATTAAAATAATCTACCAAGAGCAACCTTTCGTGATGTTAATTACTGGCTTTAAGTCACTTCCGAAAGGCCAAATTAAATTCTATGCAATATTTTATGTAATAAATCCATTATTTGATGAAATTCACATCTAACTCAGGAAATAATCTTCCAAGTTCTCCAGAATTCATTTGGCAAAGTTTACTTTAGAAATTGTATTCTCATCTCTTTGGTACACATGTTGTGAACATCTAATTTTGCACCCTTTAGCAGTCTCACCTTTACCAAGTATATTTCTAAGACCTTATTTATATTGTCAGGAAAATAATTTTCCACATGAAATTATCATCTAAATTCTCATTCACAAATGTTACAGCTTTATTTTTTAACGAGTGTTCATTCTCTTAAAATTGCTTCTTTAATAATTAAAAATGTTTTAAAACTCCCTCATTATTTTGCAATGCTTTACACAGCTTTTAAAGACAGCAAAATTTTTTCCTTCAGCTCAGCAGGTTGGGTCAGGAGTTGGAGAGGCACCATCCTCTCAGATGAGCTCTGAAAGGTGCCCTGGGCAGAGGTGCTGGGGGAGGCACAGGACAGAATAACCTGCTGTGCTGTCTGGATTTATCTTCAGCAGTTGTTGCATTAAATTGATTAAAACATGCAGGTTGCAAAGGGAATGGAAATGCCTGAGTCCTCAATTTCAGTGAGTTCACTGGGAGTTGCCTCCCTGCCCCTGGAGTGCATTAATACCTCAGATGCTCTGATAGCTGAGAAAGTGCCACACGAACCCAGCACGTAACACAGTCCCCAGCTATATTTAATTAGGCTAGCAAGGGTATGTATATATTTTTTCATTCTGTTAATACATTATGATTGAATACTTGTCAAGCCACAGCACATTTCCAAAAGTGGCTGAAGGTTATTGTTGTAACAGAACAGCAAGTTATATGATAGTCTTCCACAGAGCTTGTTAACATTATCAGAATTACTGGTGAACAGGAAAAGTTATCCCTCGGGTACAGGATAAAGGAGTGTAAAATGCTATTACCTTCCTTTTAGTAGCTCTTTCAATAAAGGTCTTTTTAAATAAAGTCAAGAAAATGACATAGCTCTTTTCAGTTTTCCTGTGAAGTAATTACAGCTGTAGATCCTTGACTTTTGTATAATTTAGAACGAAAATTAACCAGTGTTAAATATCGATTGCTTTTCTCTATCATTAGGCTTAATGAACTAAGCATTAATACTGTCAAAATGGCATCTGGTTCCTTAAAAACTTGCTGTAAGTATGTATCATCAGTTATTCCAAGGGTTATTTCATACACAATTTGTGAAAAATATAAATACGGGATTATTTTCAAACCCAGCAGTTTTCTGTAACGCCTGGGAATGAAATAACAGCTTGCTCCTTTCAAAACGAGCAGCTGAGTCTGGAGGTGGCACTGTTTCCCTTCAGGAGAAAAGTCAATCCCACAATGAGATCGAGTCCAACACACCCTGGTGCAACTGGTGAATTTATGCAGGGGGCACAGCTCTTAAGAAACATAATTAGACTAAACACATACCTGATATACACTCTAAATCCTCTGATATAGTCCCTCTATATAGCATAGGATATGCCATCCCATTTCTGTTTGGACTGCAAGCAATTTAAGAATTTGAAGATCAAGACTCTTCAGCAGATTTACTTAGATTAAAGTTTAATGAATTAATGAATTTAATAACTTTAATTGGCAAAAATTAGTTTAAAAGACACAAGAGAGTGTAGAATTCTGCAAACAGGACTTGCTAATCTCCTCCAAAGGGTTTCTTCAGGTAGCTTCATTTAGGGCATGCCTTATAATCATAATTCCTTATAATTTCTACTGGCACATCATTCCAGCCTGCATCCATCCTTATCTCAGGAATAGTGACACAATCACCTTTTTGAAAATAGAGAAGGCACTTTCTCCACCATCAGGCACTGGACAAGCTAAATCCTAGGAAATTCCATCTTCAATCCCACTCTCTGACTAGACCCTCAAAACATAAACAACCATTTCTCTGTATAACTATTCTTTATTTTTTCTTCTTGTATGTTTTTCAGTTCATTTCTCAAAGTGTTTATAGGTGGTTTCCATGAAAGAAAACAGGTTTCTGTCTGTCGAAATAGGGGTCGACTATGGATTTGTGTAACTTAAGCAGCTCAAATTTCAGGTGGAAACTTAAAAAATGTGTTTTCAAGGTATCCAGAAAGGAAGCCATGTTCTTGATGTCACAAGAGCATCACTCAGAAAATGCAAAATTAGATAAATAGAGCCAGCAATGGCAGAAGAAAATGAGTGCCATCCTCAAGGGAAATTAAAGGAGACGTGCCATTCTCTGGCTGCACAAATCCTCGTTAAAGGCACTGAGAAATGTGTTTAAGGACATGTCTCAGTCTGCTCCTTTTTCAATGCCTGTCTCTCGCCTGCTGTTGTTTTTCTAGAGGCCCCAGTGACAAGTATCCTACAGCTCACAATGCCTTGGGGCCATTCCCTCCTTGGCTCCACTCCTGGGCGAGTGATTCTGTCTCAAGAGCAGCTGTGAAGATGAGTTTCCTTTCCCTCCTCCACATTTCCTTTCCCTGCTTGTCCCAGCAGCCATCAAAGGCCAGGAGGGCAGATTGACAAAGGTGGGACTTGGGGAGCCTTCACTCTCCTTGTTGAAGGACACAGGGAATGGCTGGAGGGGCAAAGAAGGAGACAGAGACAAGTCCCAGCCCCTCCAGCAAGGACCTGCTGTTAGATCATTCATATTTTGTTGCAGTTCCCTGATATGATGTTTTTTGCAATTAGAAAACCTGCCAAGCTCCTTTCCCCAAACCTGGCACGCCAGGCTGAGAGATCTTTGTGTGGTCCTAGTGGGCTTGGGTAGTGGCAAATTGACCCCTCTGTACCCACTGGGCAACCTGCTAAACCCATACCTGTAAGGTGAAGCCAAAATAAAGATTATTTTCTCTACACAAACACAGCCGGTGAATATTTTCTGTAGCTAGAATTAGAAGTCCATGCAGATAAATCAGTTTCAAATTAAAAAATAAAGGAAAGTATAAAAGCATTTCCATGCTTGCTTCCATCAAGTAGGAAAGGACTCCAACTTTCTTAACAGGTGTTTTAGTTGTGTTTCTTGATGCAGTTTATTGAGCGAATGCATTCTGAGAGCTTTAAATTGAGATTTATTTGTCCTTTTGCTAATCATGAATCAACCTTCTTTTAGATCAATTAACTAAATCACTCTGGAGGCAGCTCAATGCACTCTTTATGGATGAAAACCTTTGTTCTCTATTGCCCATAATATCTCTCCACCCCAATAAATACAATTAATAACCTGCTTGCTCACTAGCATTTGGAACTTCCAATGTTTCATTTCTTACGACTTGCTAACAAAAATAGATTTGAGTAAAACATCAATATTAATACATGCTTACGTTCTCCCTTCTGTTCTTTCAAAAGTACTTAGTTTTCACAAAGAAGTTTATCATGGTATTACTCATGTCAGTATAAAACCTCAATGATTCTTTTAAAAACTTACAAGTAAAAATACGTCACTACCACAATGCATACTAGTGTTCTTTTTTTCCACATAGCATACATAAAACCAAAATAAATTTAAAGTTTCCACTCTGAAATTCCCAACTAGAAAAACCCTATTTAATTACAGTATTTATTAGCACAGGAAAGTACCTGGTCCTAATTTCTTCCGCAGTTTCAGCAAGACAGGGCCCTTGATGTATTACAGTTCCTGGAATAGTACTTATATTCTTCCTTTTGTTAAAAATCATCCTGAGATGATAATTATTCTAGCCAAGGGCCAGGGATTCAATAACAGCTGAGACAAACCATGGCCTGCCAAGATCTGGGCTGCTTTGCTCAGAGAGCGTTCGAGTCAATTTACAATTAATGGAAGAGGCCAAAGGGCTCTGGGATCTCGGAATGGGGTCCAGCAGCCCCACAGTCAGAGCAGCCACGTTGGCCTGGACTTGTCTTTAGGGCAGATTTCAGAAAAAGGTTCTTCCCTTGGAGGGTGCTGGAGTCAAGGAAGGCTAGGAAACCTCTCTTGCTCCCCTGGGGGTTTCATTTATCCCCAGAGCACCCCAAAATAACTTGGTTGTTGACCTAAGCCCATGGGAAAAACTCCCCTCAATCCTGGATGAACTGCAAACACCGAAGTGTGAAAGGCTTTTGTTTAGTGTATCCCAGAGTATAGGTTTAGGTTTTGCTATATGTATTATATAGAGACAACATGGAGAATCTAGAGTGTCAGCTCTTCTTCTTCTTCTTCTTCTTCTTCTTCTTCTTCTTCTTCTTCTTCCTCTTCTTCTTCTTCTTCTTCTTCTTCTTCTTCTTTCTCCTTCTTCTTCCTTTCTTTTCTGACCTAAGTTCCTGTGATTTGTTAATTGGTAGAAAGAATTTAGTTTAGAAGAGACATATCAATAAAACTGATACTCACTGGTTTTAAAGACAAAATAGAATACGTAATACTTGCTAACTGGCTGATAAAAGGTATAAAAGCTACCTGCTCTGGGTAGCCATTTGCCATTTTGCCACTGTACTTCTGGAAGCCACAGCACAGTCTGTGCTTCTGAAACTTTGATAAGAAACAATAGACAATCCTTGAAGCAGCAGACAGAGGTCTTGCTTCATTTTTCTAACAGGAAGAATTGAAAAAGAAGATCTCCAGGGCTGGAACCAGAGACAGGAGGGTGGTGGGACACTGAGTGGGCTCCCCAGAGAATGGTCACAGCCCCGAGGCTGATGGATTGCTGGGGATGGATGGACATTCAGCTGGACCCAATGATCCTTGTGGGTCCCTTCCAGTATATTTTGTGATTCTGGGATTCTTTGGTCTTTTTTTGAGGGTTTGTGGCACACCAGATGTGAAGCCACCGATGGCTGAAGGTCCAGGGCAGCTCCTCAGGGACGGCCACCCCAGGAACCCCCCCTGACCCTCTGAAAGCTCCAGCAGAACTCAGGCAGTCCTCTGCCAGGAGCACAGACAAGGTCTAATGCTAATAGAAGATGGTTTTGGGTCTGGAGGTCAAGTTTTGGCAGAGTGAGGTCTACAGGCTCCCCTCTAAGGCTCCCCTGAGGAGAGGCCAGGGGCTGCCCAGGGCTGGACACAGCTCCAGACGGTTCCATCCTGCTCTGTAATTGCCCCTCTGCACGCAAGGCACAGCTGCAGCAGGGAAAATTCTGGGAAAACAGCTCTAAGAGAGAATGAAACAGTGCCTGACAGGGAGGTGTGAGGGGAAGAGCTTGCGTGAAACAGCTCTGGAGCCAGGGGAGAAGGTGGTGCAGAGAGATTTCCCTGCAGTCCATGGAGGGAGTGTGAAGCAGCAGATACTTCCCTGCACCCACAACAGGGACTTTGTGGTGGTTACTGGTAAGTGACCTCCTTGTGTTTTTCCTGACTACAAAGCTACTCTGTGGTATTTCCTTCTGTGCTGTTGAGGAGGGGGAGTGTGGGAGCAGCTGGGTGGGCATCTGTCACCGGCCAAGGGCAACCACCAGAACAGAGAACCTACAGATTCCCTTTTTCCGTCGTGGAGGATCAGGAGGGTAAGTGAATACATGGAGAGCATGGCACAAAACCCTCCCTGCTGTAGGGTGACTGAGCTGGCTGGCTGGCGTGGCCTCCCCCCAGAGGGGGTGGTGGAGCATCTCTCCCCATCTTCCCACCTTGTCCACCAGTGCAGGAGCCTCCCTGATGTCCTTCCCTCTCCTGTCACCAAGAGACAGCAGGAGGGCTTCGATGTGTGCAGAAAACCCTCCGTGGGCCGGGGACAGCCATCCCATTTGGAGCTGTCCTATAAATCTGTGGCTAGAGAGCACAAAATGAGCACACACACACACCCCGTGGATGTGGCAGAAGAAGGAGTTTAATTTTTCACTGCTTTTATACAATTCTTTGAAACCCCGTGGATTGGATAGTGAGATCTTCTCCTATCCAACTCCATTGGTTTGGACAGAAGTCCATCAAAAACCTCTTCTATCAGGAATGGAATGACAACAAGAGAGGCAGTCACAAAAACACAGCTTTGTTTACAGAAGAATTTCGTGAGAACTCCAGAGCAAATTTTCAAAACAACCAGAAGGCTGAAATCCAGGGTGATAGAAATGCCCTTGCAGAGGCCTGGGCTGGCTGGAGCAGGCCCAGTGACAGCCAGCAGGCCCAGTTTGAGTCACCCCTGCTAAAACTCTGTGCCAGCGTGGCTGGGCCTGTCAGTGACTGCAGCAAAAGGGTGAGAAAAACAATGTGCACCCCAGTGCAGGATGAAACACAGAACTCCCTTCAAATAGTGCTCCTTTGGTTTTGCCAGGCTAAGTGCTCGTGTTCATGACTCCACATCCTCATCGCTGCCCAAATTCCTTCCTCATCTGAAGTTAAATGCTTGCATTATGATCCTTACTAAGATTGCACTGAAAACTGAAGTGAATGGGGAATGGTTGTTTTACTGCCTTCTTTATTATTTAGAAATAAAATTAATGTTTCCATTTGAAATAAACACACTGAGGGCTCAATAATAATTTTTTAAAAAAAAATCTTTCGGGTTGGAAAAAGTTATGATTCTACTTCTCCATTCTTCTGTGAAATGAGAATAGAAGGTATTATATTTGTTTCACAACATTTTATGGGATTTCCTAGATTCCTGCAGCATTTCAAAACAAATTTATTCATAAAAATAGATATACAACATATTGTATTTCTTATGACAAAACAAAGTGCTAAAAATATCAGCACTCATTAAGCTGTAAAACTCATAGACCTTAGTAAGGTTCAGTGGAAAATTCCTGCATATTTCTGGGAAGAAAAGAACACAAAACTCTAATCAAACTGCATTTTAAAATCTGAGTGGACAAGTAAGTGAGAGGTTTCTATAATAACAATAACAACAATAATTATTAATATTAATATTAATGACAGTGATGATATTATTAATATTAATAATAACAGTGTTGGAAAACCAGCCCAGCCATGGACCTCTCCGTGGCTCCATTGACACATCTGTATGAATAAGGAATTTTACTGGTTTTGAGATACTCTTTGAGATCTCCCTTTCCAAAAGCTATCAGGCTCTGGAGATTATTAACTTTTCCAGTTAATTAACCTAATTCATCATGCAATTTTAATGACAAATGTTACACTATTCTTAACTCCCATTTCAAAGATTCATCCAGGAATATATTTATTTTCTCATTTGACTTTTGTATTTTATGATTTTACTATTTCTAGGTATTCTTAGGTTTATTTTTCATGTGTCTAAAACATGAACACCAGAAGCCAATTTACTGATTCCCATAGGGACAAAGGAATTTTTATATATTTATGCACTGCTCAATGCCTCAGGTTGTATTTAATGTTGGTCTTTATTGTCTTGTGTACAAAATTCTATCCAACAGCAATTAAATATTTTATTCAACTCTTTTTTTTTTTCAAATCGATAATGAAAAAATCAGTCAATTTAAGGTGAATATCCTAATTTTACGTAAATTCTTAATCAAACACTAAAATCAACATAAACAGGATTAAATTTGCAATTTGAATTTCTCTATTTAAATCAACAGCTTTGCTTGAAAACACATAATAGCTATTTATTGAAATAATTTCCAGAACTTTCTCAGCTTGAGACCGATGTTTAGGTGTTTTTATTGTCATTAAGGGGATAATCCCAACCTGGCTGCACTGTGCCCTGCTTGGCTGAATAATAATGAAAGAGCTACTGGAAAACAAAACATGCATCTCCTGCTTCCTCTCTCTGTGCAAAGACTACAGAGGGAAATATCAAAGGTAACACGAGCTGGGTTTCAAGCTGCTCATGCAAGCGGAAAGTTCACTTGTGTTCTGTAAACTTTCAAGATGGCTCTGGGGCACCACTGCAGCGCCGAGATAAAAGAGCAGAGATGATTATCTGTTCTTCTCAAAGAACGTTCTACCTGGGAGATGTCAGGAGGGTTTTGACCATGATCAGTATTTTGCAGATTAGATGTCTATCTGTAGTTGATAAAAGGTTTTTTGTTTAGATGAAGCTTACTTCTTTTGTTTCTCGTGTGGAATTTCATTTTAAGTCTCTTGGTGTTTACACCCTTGATGCAATTTGTGATGTATTCTCACTAAGTTAATCCGTTTTTCAGAAAAAATCCAGGAACTAGTTATTTATTCCCTTCTCTTATCAAAAGCACTCATGTTCTAAATATTAATTTCTTTTCCCTACATCTGTATTTTCCCTTCTTAGATAATAACTATTAACTACAAAACAAGGGATCTCTGGGCAGATATTTCACTGAATAGATTGGACAGTAGTCGAAAACAGGAATCTTTTGTGCTTAAGAACAATATCCAGGTTCCTGTGGTGATGTAGTGGTATCAAACACTGTGCTAGCACATGTCCAGTCCTACGAGAGCTTTCCAGGCTATAAACTCCAGCATGATGAAAGGACTGTGTTCTCAGACTTGAGGAGGAATTTTTTTTCCTCTCTGAAGACTTACCTCCTGGTTAGGCAGGCTTGTGATACTTGCCTGTGGAAAATTTTCCCTTTTATCTACTTCTAATTGGCTGCTTCCCATGGAAGAGGAGCAGCAGGGAGCTCCCACGGGGAGCCAAGGTGGGCAGTGCTGGCTGACTGGCTGCTGATGGATCCAACAGAGAGCCTGCACCACCTTTCCTGGGATTTGTAATGCTGAGAGGAGACGGTTTCATTTGTAGGAAAATAATTCTGGAGAGAGAGAGAGAGAGAGAAGCAGAGTTTAATCATCCTTTTATCTGTGAATCTCATAACTGTTTACAGTAAGTTTGCTTCTGTCCGTGACAAAGCCCTCGAGTTTGGCACTGCCACCTAAATTGTGCTGAAAGCTGCACACAAGGCTGTTTACAGGGATTTTTTAAATTCAAATCATTATGACCTAATGATCAAGCCATTACAGCAAAGTGCTAAAAGCAGAGACATACCAGCAGTAAATATAGCTTGCATCTACGCCAGATTTAGTTATCTCCTGCACTCTGTGTTATTGCTACAGTGAGCAATAATGTGAATCATCTGATTAGAGTCACTAACAAAATTCTCAGCATCAAAACTGATGAAGTCAGTGAAAGCTCTGCCAGGATTTTACCTACTGTATTCAGCACATTGTATTTGCATTTTTATGCAATGCAGGATGCAATAGCTTCTTTTCAACCATATGCTTTTAAAAATCAAGCAAGCCCATTTTTAGCAAAATGCATTTGGATTTACAGATGTTCCAGACTGAGCCTCTGCTCTACTCAGGAAATGCTCTTCCTGTTATTATTGCATAAAGCAATATAAAAGTTTGAACAACAGTTGTATACCTTGAGTTACAGTGCCTGGATTCCGTGTGTTTATAGGTTAAAGCTCCATTAGGGAGCCAAGCCCAGAAAAATTAGAAGGAGCTTTTTATTTTTATTTGTACTTACGTTTTTATTTCTGTATTTTACAATTAAATTCCCTGTTCAACCACATCCACAATATTACAAAACATCAGGTATCTGTGGTTTTATTGTCAGTCACCCACTGTTTTCCTGCTTGTGGAAGTCTCTTGGCTCTGACACTGGTAAATACCACAGAATAAACTGTTTCTATATTTAAATCTATAAGCACTACATGGTTAGCAATAACTGTTACAAGTATTGATTTTATCTTTCTCAGTTCAGGACAGTAATTCCATTTTCTGATTGCAACTTTGCTCAAACATTAAATTAGAAGATGTAGAAAAGCAACCCATTGTTGAAAAGTAATTTGGTATGGTTTGGGGCTTTTCTTTTTATTTCCTTTGAAAACTTAGTGCTTGTAAATCAGCAACCACATTGAAAAGCAGCACACCTGTGATGGGAATAAAACCAAGCATTTAACAATAAACTACTCTAATGTCAGCCACTAAATGAATTGGAATTGGAAAATATGTAGCAGAACTTAAAAGCAAATATGAAAAAAATATAGGTTTAATTTATTGCACAGCCTATGTGACAGCATTAGGGATTCCTAGGCTGCAGTTTTCAGGAATATTTGTGTTTGCAGATTCTGTTTCCTTAGTGCCTTGTCTCAGCCTCAATCCCAGCAGCTGCTTCAGAGTTGGATATTAAAGATAAAGGAAAGTTTCTCTGTGCCCTGGGTGACCCAAGTGTCATCATGACCTCACATTTGGGCTGCAATAAGGAGAGCCAACCCCACATTTATCAATGTTCCCATCCTTGGAGGAAACAGGACCCTTCAAAGCCTGGCTCTGCTCGGAGAAGGCACTGAATTTTGCTTTCAGCTGTTTTTGCACCCTCTGTAAATAACTTAAAATGCATTTCTTAGCCTTGAAATCCTAAACTGAAACCACAGAATTGAGCTGGACTGTCTTCTAGAAAGGAGTGGCAAATTCATGTATTTTCAGCATGCAATTTGATTGTGAACATTGCTTCAAACATACCCTGAGTCAATTCTGTTGAGAAAATTGAAGGAATACACTATCCATCTGTATGACAATAGTAGAATTAGTAAGATTTTTAATATTTTTTGTATATGAATCATTGATATGCGCAATTTTTTCAGTCCAAAAGTACTGGCAGAGCTTCAAAATGGATTTTCAGGTGGTGCAATGATCAGTTCTTCCATCAGACACCTCCCATAACTGCATGAAACGGTGCAATTACACAAAGCTCCTTCAGGAGCAAAATTGGTATCTAAATAAATCTGTAGCAGAATTAGCAGCTCTTGAAAGTGAAGGAAGAGAAAGCAAAATTCCCATCTTTGTCACGAACACCGTCTGTGACTATAAGCTTCTAAAAATTATTTACCATAATTATATGTCAGAAGAAAATTGAGTAAAAGATGTTCTAAAAGTGCAGCTCTTGGAACCAAAAGACAGAAGAGCTGTGCAAAGGATACTGAACAAGACATAACCAATTATCTTCAGCTAATGGTGAAGTATTACAGATTTGGAAATATTTATAGTAATTAGAAAGCATTTTTCTAATCCTAACATGAAGATAATATTTCCAGTTTAAGTACCATAGGCCACAATTATATGTGCCCTTAAATGACAATAAGCAACCTGAAAGCTTATTACCCTACAGCAGTGGTGTCTTTAATTTTAATAAAAATAGAACTGTGACATGCCTGACCTTATAAATAACATTGATGTAATAATTTTAAATATTATTTGAATGTCAGGGTGATAATAGCAGTCTAACTGGACCCATAATTAATACAAACTATGAAATTCTGCTATTCTACTCAGTGTCTGGAAGAACACTAGCAGAAGGAGTAAGTTGAATGTCCTCTTTGACCCTATCTCTGCACCAGAGTATGACAAATTAAAGACATAACATGTTTAAATGACATATAGGGTACACACAGTCTTTCTCCAAAAATAACAGGAGAAAAATTAACTTTTCTGCATTGTGGATCCAGAACAATTCGCTGTGGAATGTTAAGGAATTGACATGTGCTCCCATTGACTTTAGCAGTACAGGACTTGTATTTCAGCCAAGTAATTTATAACTCTTTTTATTAATAATGACAACTGACAGTATATCAGCTCCACTGCAATAAGAATCACTGGTTGCTCACAGAAACTCAGTGCTTGTAAAACCTCTGACAGAAATCCACTTATTCTGCTCACTACTACCTTGTGCCTGCTCCTTTCTCTAATTAACCATCCTCCTTTCCCTGCTTCACACATGATTTCTTCTTTCAGGGCCTTTTCTTTTTTGAATGCAAAAATAAGACATATATAAAAAAAACCCCCACAAATCCACTCCATCAAAATCTCTAAATGCAAGTCTCAGATCTTGAGGGGTTTAGTAAGGTGAAAAAAAGAGGTTTTCTTAGTTTGCATTCACTGTTCATTAATGAGGCCCTAGAACATCCCCATTTGTAATAACCACATATTCTGCAAACCAAAAAAGCCTCAAGCTGTCTGGAAGGGTTCATGGAACTCCACGCTGGCTTTTTTATTCACTGTAAAATCCAGATTACAGCCGAATGAAAATAGAAGCAAATATAACATTTATGAGAAATAAAAAGGTAAAGGCACCCTGCACTATCAAACACAAAGGAATGAAAGAGCTGTAGCCTGCTGGATTTGTGGCATTTTGAAGGCGATGGGAGAGCAGCAGCAATGAAATGTAATAATCTGGGGAAGATGTATTTTCATTGGTGTTAGATACACACTTGTTTGACGATGCAGCAGACTGTGAGGCTGCATGGGAAAGGTTTCAGTGAATTCAGGGGACTGCACTCGAGAATCCTGAACAGAATTGCTGTCTCACTCTTTGTCCCAGCCTTAAGGACAGGATCTGCTGTGCTGCTCTCACAGGTCTGGTTTGCAGCACAGCTCTGCTGCCTGTTCTTGTCTTTCTTCTTGCTGTGGAAAGCATTATCTAATAACAAAAGCAGGGGCACCTGTATTGACTGAAACAGTGCAAAGGAGACACCCAGATGGCTCCAAACATCCTCAATGTTCCTGATCCAGAATCCTGGCCTGTGTGGCATCAGGTAAGGTTGACTCAGGTTTATAAATTCAAGCTCTGAGCTTCAAACATCCAGTTATGTTATTTCTATGCCCCAAGGCATTTTGGCTGTGCTTTATGGCTTCACACAGAATCCTTCCTCTGTACCTTCAATAATTCAGAGTTCTAAAGAGCTGCTATAGGTAAGGCCCAGCAGAGGGTGAGTGAGGACACCATGGCTTTGTCTTTGGTGCTAATGAGACACAAACATGTTTTTCCTCCAGTGATTTAACGAATACCTAGCAGCATGTCACTGTCAAATCCTGGGGAAGGCATCAGTATTTTTTCCCTCTGTACTGAGTCAAAGTCAGCGCTGCCCTTGTTTAAGTTACCTCATGTTTCTCTGTAATATTTACTTGTACACTTTATATTTGAAGAACAGCCTTCTACAAAGTCACAGCCAAGCTCACCAGAAACAACAAAGCCCAATTCAGTAGAGACAGCAACTTATTTCACTCTAATCATTTTTAATATGAAAATATTTTCAACACTGTTGATTTTCTCAAGCAATGTTTTTGAGAATTACATACAAAAGTGCCAAAGGTTCTTTAAGTACTCAGGCTTAAAATTTGAGTTTTCAATTAGCATGACAATGGTGTCAGTGTTAATAACCACTAACCAGAATTAAAGAGGACATCCTGAGGCTCTGGGAAAACAAAATGTCTTGATGCATAAGAATTTCAAGCATAGTACATACAAATCTAAAAAGATTTTAAAAAATAAACAAAAGAGTGGGAAAATACCTAAAGTATACAGGCTGTTCTAAACACTTTTATTTAGCTTCTTATATTGATTATCTACTTTTATTTTTCTTTTTAAACCATTATTGACCTTCCTTTCATTACCTCTCATGTTTAATTCTCCACTGACTTGGTGTCCTTACTCCCTTCCTTTCATTTCCCTCACCATCCCTTGGTGTTTTGTTTTCCTTTTGAGTCTGTCCAAACACAAGATATTCTCCACCCTTCTCTAAATATTTAATTAGATGCTCATTAGTAACTGACTTAATTACTGGCTTCTGCATGGACTTCTTTCCTGTCTCCAAAATTTTCAAAAATAAACACCTCTTGCTTCTTCTGTTTCGTCAACAAAGGTTCTGGTCTCAGCTATTTTATTGCTTTGGTTTCTCTTGGGCTTTACACTCAATATGGTAATTCAGTTGTTCTTGGATTACACCATCTCAATCCAGCATGCAATACAACAGACTGCGAAAAAAGAACTTCTTCTTGGTGTATTTGTTTCATATTTTTATCTTATCCCTCTAATAAAACAAGGTAAGTGCATTTATCAGATCTATCCTCAAAATAATTCTGAAATTGTTCACCAATATCGAGCACGTTAGAAGCTGGAAAAGAAGACATCTCAAAGACAAAAGATTCCTGGGAGCTTTAGAGAAATCGGTGGCTATGAGCAGTCAGAGATATAAATTACTCTTTGCAGTGAAAGAAGACAAGTGGATCTTAAGCCATCAACCCTCCAGACCACCTAAATGTACTGGCCAGCCACTGCATCCATCCTCCATCCTGATCATTTCCCTGTGGCACCACTGGGAAGGTGGAAAATCACATGTTGGATGGGCAGAAAGAGTTTTTGCACAGGTCAGCTGTTTAGCTTTGTGCAGAGAGCTGTTTGTACACGTGCACAGATAAATCTGGCTCTTGAACAGGTAAAAATTTATTCCAGAGTAAAATATTATCTGGGCAAAAAAAATGAAATTAATTTTAAGAAGGAAACACACAAAAGACTGTGTGCAAAACTTATAAAGAAACCCTGACTTAAGCCAAACAATTCCCAGCTGATAGCTTCATTGATTTTAGGAGATGAAAGGCTTTTAATAAGGTGGAAAGAAAGAAAAAACCCATTTCACACAAAAGCTATAGGGAGAGAGTAATAAATAGGCATTTTTTCCCACAGCCATGACTGATTTAACTTGAACTGGGTCCAGGTGTCTGAACTCATAGAGTGATAAGCAAATTACTGAGAACTTCTCCAATTAATTCCCTCGTTGCTTTAGGGGCAATGCTTGTTTCTGCTGTTCTGAAACTACCACGAAATCAGGTATTTTTTAACTGACTCCATATAATTACAGTACAAATGTTCCTCTTTGGGTTAAAATTCTTGTATGGATTTGCATACAGAAGTCCTCTGCAAAACATCCTCTGTACAAAAATGCTTCTGTCTGGGGGCTGCCTGTCCTATTTTGACAAAAGCCTTTGTGCAAACACCAAAGCTGGATTTTAAGCACCTACCAGAAATTATTAAGGATTGGAAAGAGTCAAGACATTTACTTCTGCCTCCAAAAGTGTAATCCCATTTCTCTCCATTCCAGAGTTCAAAACAGAGCTACGAGAACCTTTGGTTTCCCCATTCCCACTGATCATCACAGACATGGCCCAGTGCACATTCCAACCCCTTTGCAACAGCCTTTCCATTTTCTTATGAAAGGACTTGAAATGCAACAGCACACTGTGGAAAGGTGTTGCAATTACAGGCCCTTGCTAGGGCCAGAGTGA
>VZTN01016455.1:7153-71560 GCA_013400515.1 Erpornis zantholeuca
GATCATTCTGGAGCTGTACAAGGGCCTTAACATGCCTGTAAATCACTTCCTAAGGGAATGACTGCTTCAGCTGGCCAAGGAGGTTACCTAAAGGCTTAAAAACCATAAAAACTTGCACTTCCAAGGCAACTATAGTCAATTCTCTTAAGGCTATCTTCAACCTCCCAGGTTGCCCTGTCTGAGGGATAGAACAGCTGGAGGAGCAGAGTTGAGACCATATCAAGTCTCTTTGAGCTAAGATATATTCAGGTTTCCCTGGAAACATTTTTATTTTCCTGACTTGAACTGCTAGGCCAACAAGAAAAACAACTGGCTATTTGTGCAGGACTTCTGGACACCCAGTCAAGGTACTGGATGTTCCAATGTCTGGAAAACATAACTCCTGGAGGTCTGTACCATCCCCAAACCCACAGATTCACGATTTCTCTTACTGGAACTGAGCTCATCTTTTTGCTAGAGGGAATTAAGGCAACATAAAGGAGACTGCATGTGTGAGAGCTGCCAGATCCTTCTCTGCATGCAACCTGCTGCCTTGGCTGCTTATTCTAACAGGGAGTCATGGATTTACACACTGCAAACGCCTCTGCCTCTACTCTGCCTTCCCATTTGATTTTACTGCAAGGTAAATTCAGGGTAAGTAGTCCAAACTAAGTATTGTGTAAGAAGTCCATATTTCTACAGTTTTAGGCTACACAATCAATGGGATTTAACTCCTCCATGCCACCCATGGAGACACAAAGATGTTAGGGTAACCTATTCCACCAAGACCCAGTAACAGACCTAGGGATGTCTCCTGGGTCACAGTCCCTTTCTTTAGTCCAGGTATCAGTCTGCCTCTTTCTACAACAGCCTTTGACAGCTAGTGGTGCCAACACATGTAAGGACTAACGAACAAGACTTTTACTTCAATACTCCTGTTTGAGTTAGTACAAACTTCCATCTTTTTTTTTTTTTCATGGGTGATACTACACTAAATTACAGTAAAATTCTACCAGTATCAGAGTATCTACACTGAACAAGAGAGTACAGAAACTCTCCCGTCCTTTATCTGGAAAGTCATATGACTGAAGGGTA
Source organism: Erpornis zantholeuca (assembly GCA_013400515.1). Taxonomy (NCBI): domain Eukaryota; kingdom Metazoa; phylum Chordata; class Aves; order Passeriformes; family Timaliidae; genus Erpornis; species Erpornis zantholeuca. The sequence goes on from VZTN01016455.1 coordinate 8,228, forward strand.
TCCTAATGTCACTGAGTAACCAGACCCCACAGATCACTGAGGTAACAACATTCATACTGCTACTTTCCTACCTAAAGTGGCTTACTTGGAACTTCAAGGTCAGATGAAGCTATCACTTAAAATGCTGTATATAACAGACATAAGCATGTCCTGAAGATGCCTTGCCTTGCCAGGAAACACTTGAGCTGCATCCTTCCCCTGACTGCAGGCCTGTTCCTTTCTTCGTTCAGTGTTCCAGCCAAGCAGCCCAACAGTAAGTGCTTGTGCTACGTATATGCTGCAACTCATTAAGCACACACACTACCTAAATTAGCAAGCGCCAGGTCATCACTGCTACCCCACTTATTTTCTGCTCAGCACTGAGGTTTCTAGCTGCAATGCATGAAGAGCATGAGACTCCGACTGCACGGGTTATGTATTGTTCAAGTTCCAATATTCACAGCTGCAAAATCTTGGCAAGTAATATTGAAAGAGCTTCTGCTTCTTACAAATCAATTCATGAGACTCAAAAATTAAAACAGATGTAACCATGTCATCTGTACCTCTGCTGATTCAATGCAAGCTGTCAGAAAGCACAAAGGAGAACACATTACTCAGCTCACAAAAATGAATATTCTGCTGCTCAGCTGCTGGAAATGTGGAGGTGCTACGTAAAAAGACAGCAAGTGCTCAGTCACCAATGCACTCACTTAATAAGCAAGATGTCTGCGTTAGTTCAGCTTTTGTGAAATGCCTTTGCATTAGGCAGTTAAATTAAAATTGAATGGCCTTCTAAACAAACATGAAACTGTTAAGAGCTTCACTGCATGGGCTGGTGTTTTTTTCTGACACCTACCCTTCCAAATTAGTCATGAAATGCTGTTTGGCACATGGAACAACTGCAGATTTCTAAGCAAGAGAGTCACATAAAGTAAGTAATTTCAGAAGATTCAGCTGTAATATATCAAGGGCTGAGGGGGAGGAAATAATCACCACCCCACTATAAATTATTTCCCCTATTATTTTGCCTAGGGACTGCTGGACTGGGAGACTTTAAACTTGAGAGACTGATAACATGGATATAAATCAACTGCTTCCAAAAGTGAGGGCTCCCAGGGTGTCTGTGTCTGTACAAATATGATGTTCTCAGGCTCTCCAGAGAGTTAGGCACATGGTAAATAACAATGTGTAGATCTTCCCAAAGACATTCAAAAGATGCTTTAGTTCTTAACATTTGCCTCTTCCAGAGATCCCCCAGCAGCTGAAACGGCAGGACAGACACGTCTGTCTTTTAGCTGAAAAGGCATAGAACTCAGTCTAAGGGAAAGATGTCACAATCAGCTAAACTGATCTACCCAGCAAAGATGGCTCTTCTCTGGCTCTTCTCCTCCTCCTTTCAAAGGGATGGTGCCACCTCATCCTTCTTTACATCACCTGGTATGATTCCCTCAGCCTCCACCGCACCACTTCAGTTATTAAATTTACTCCCTTTTCTTTAGTGACTGAGCTTGGTCTGGCTTCTGTAAGCTGAGGAGCTCACCAGGTGGCCAGGCAGCTGCCAAAACCAATAAGAGGACATAGCAGGACACAAGGTAGAAAGGCAGCAAGAGCAGTTTCTCACACCAGCGCAGTGGGGTGTGCTGGAGTTCATCCATCACAGCTCCTCAGCTGTGCCTTCACAAGGAAAACTGAGCTGGGAGCCAACAAATCCTTGGCCTTGGCTGTCTTCAGACCAGTGTCACTGCTGACTCCAACGTGTTATAAACTCAGAATTCCTCTCACAAATTCACATGCTTTTCTGTTCCCAAAAGTTAATGTTCATTGAACTGAAATTTTATCAGGGGCTTATTTGGCAAAGTAATGCAACTGTTTCAAGATGAAAACTGACAATGCAGTTTCCAAATAGGAAAAACAAAAAGGCCTGACTGTTAACAGGAAAACCTGTCATTCAAATCAGTCATGGCACCTTGATGCTCCAGTGTGACCTCATAACATCCACAGCAGCGGACAACAGCCATGCAATGTGCTACATGGTTTCTACCCAGGCTATCCCCAGCCACATGAGAGGTGAATGCAGGCTGTGCATTCCTTCCTTCAGCTGATGTAACCGCGAGCACTCACGTGAATTGGCTCCAAGGTGTTGAACCAGCAATTACAGCGCACAGTGGGAAACAGCACTGTGCCACCTGAGTAACACTCTCAAGTCACTCTCAGCTGTTTCTTTCCACACTCCTTTAAACATGTGTTAGAGAATTGTAATTGGCTCAGCGTTACTCAGTGTTACATTAGAGAAGACACAAAGGTGGGGAATATCCAATGCTTTATTAAAATTGTATTTTTAACCACCAGAGGGAGCATTGGCCCCGGATATATTTCAGGAATAAAATAAACATGTACAATAAATGTCATCTGTTTGTCCTCAGCTGCACTTACCATTTCCAGTATTTTATTGAAAGTGTGAAGTGGATATCAGTCAAGCAGAATTTTTGCTATATGCTTACAGGACATGTGTCCTCAAATGCACTGAGGATGTTTAACATTACAAAATTCCCACTGCACATTCTTCAGCAGAATCTATCTGCACTACAGCTATACAATTCTGGAGCCACACAAGTAACAAGTAATTAATTACACAAACATAACTCTGCAGACATGCAAAGAATCTGTGTAGGAGCTCTGTGAAGATCTTGGCTCACCCAGAAGTTTTGGGGCTGAGTTCCTGATTCTATGTAGAATAGAAGAGGGGGCTGAGGCAGAAAGGGGGGGAGTCAGCAAAATCTGGATTCTTGCATTGCCAGGAAGCATCTGAAAGCACTCAGTCCCATGGAAACGTGAGTGCAGCATTTTTGGCATGACTAACAGAAGGAGCCATGACAATTTCACCTCTCCTGCACAGCTCCACAACCAGGCTGGCTGTGGGCTGGATGAGGCCCTGAACAACTTTAAGCACTACCAGGGCTGCTCTACACTGTACTCAGACATGTACAACAACAAAGATCCACCGCAACAGCAGCTGGGGAACAGCACTCTCTTATTCGTGACGTCTTTGCCACGGTGTTCATTCTGCCATCTCCTTCTCCCTTTGCTCCTTCCCCAGTGACTTTCACCTCTGGGACTCCTTCAGGCCAAATGAGCTCTCAGGCTGCATTTTGAGGGAAGGACACTGAGAAGCACCTATTTATGGTGCAAATGCCAGTGCCACACAGGTTCATGTACAATGGGGCAGGCACCCTGATCATCAAATCTCTTCTCTTTTTTCACTCCCTGACAGCATTATTCTTCCTACTATGAAAATATCCTTTATCAAGGATCATAAATTTACAGCACTGAACAACCTGTGCAGCTTGATGATCCCAAACCTCATATAGCAACTCCACTGATATAAACATTTAATCAAGTTTAAGTTTCAGGGACTGAGCCTGGGCCTCTGCCTCCTAAATACTAAAGAATGCTTAGAGCAAAAGCATATTTCTGTGGCACCTCCTGGCTGCACAGAGCATTCCTCAGGAAGCTGCTAAATGCTTCCCAGGAATATAAAAATAGAAATAAGAATCTTTGATTATCCTTTTCCCTACATATCAGTATCTATGTGCTTAGCTGGTGCTGAGGTGCATGTATATATACAGTATGTCTCAAAGAAATTCAGAAGTTGAATAAGAAGTTAAATGAGTGAAGTAAAATTAACATTCAAAAACCAATCATGGTTATAATTTAATTGGTGTCAAGCGATTGGTTTCCTGTCAACACCATACAATTTCAGTTAAACCAACTATAAGTAAGAGCCCCTCCCTGCATAATTTAACAAGTCTTCTTCACGTAATTCCTTTTCTTGCTCACCTCATAGTTATTCCTCATTTTCCAAATGTGGTAGTTTTTTTCAATGCAGCTGCCCAAAGTTCACTTTTTAGGACTTCTTGAGCCATGTACACTCTCACCTTAGGCTCTCAATATGTCCTTATATTTGCATGTCTTTTGTTCATGTATGCTGTGTGTGGTATTTCATTCCAGTGTAGATAAATGTTACAGACCCAGAAGTAGCTGGATGCTGAGGAGGTACATATTTATTCACAGCATGATTGAGGGCATGGTATATGAAGTACAGAAATACAAAACAAGAGAGAAGAAGACAACAGACAGCAACCAAACTTTAATTGTGGAAATCTGCCTGCAAAGAGTTTGGCAGCTTAATACCGAAGTATGTGGTTCATTGTCTTTATGTTTAAACTTTCCTTGATTAAAAAAAAAAAAAAAAAAAGCCCAACACAATAACACAACTTATGATGTTTCAGGAGGAAGTCACACAAACTTTTTTACTAAGGTACACATGAGATTCTCCAATTTTATTTTATTTTGTAAATCTCTTATCACACGTAGGTCAAGGAGCCTCTTCCCATCAGCTAGTCACTCTGGGGAACAGAAGAACCTCAAAGAACCCCAAGGGAAGAGGATGTTTGAAGGACAAATGTGTTTGCACTGTATAAAGAAAAAGGAAATTCTATCACCTGCATACAGGTTGAATCAAAAGGGTGCTATATTTCCCACCCCTTCTAATCATCTGTTGAACACATTAGGTCTGAGTAGCTCTTCCTCTGTTTTATTACACATTGTGTTAAATCACTTCCAGTGTTGAAGGTCCAAGAATATAAGGGGTAAAAATGCTCCACGCCCTTCCTACTTCATTAATGAAAATTATTTAGCATTTGTTTGCATTTGGCATTGTTTAAAGGCTCACATTTTAAGATGAAACAGCAGGGGAAAAGTGGATCTTGAACTTCTCTGGGTTTTTTATTTATTTTTGTTCAGATCCTAGACCGGGAATAAAATGTGACGTTACATGCAAGTTTTATTCTCTTGCCAAAGGTTTGTCATGGACATATTTACAGAAAATAATCTCTTCCATAAATAGTAAAAACATGGGCAGCTGGTCCTAGACAGTACGGACTGCAATAAAGTTTTCATAGTGAGGTAGCTCACATCTAGAGGGTATGTGACAGACAGTACTATTCGAGTCTAGCTGCTTTTTTGGGTCAGGTTGGAAATGGCATTTCTAAAGAATTAAACATTTTGAAAGTTCCACAGTAGTAAAATATCTTTCCACAAAATAGAGGAAATATTTTGGCTTCCGACCTTTAATCATGTGAGCACCACAAGGCAGATAACATTGTGCCTCAAAAGTGTAAATCAGTGCTGTCGGCATAGAAATCAAACAGGACGGGGTACCCAGGAAAAACCTGCTTTTCTCACTCCACCTGAGAACTTTCTCACCTTTTGTATTTCCCACAGAGTGCTTCTTCACTTTATTGTCTCTTGACTCAACCAGATCCATTGTAAAACAGACATGACAATATATATTTTTGTAATACCTCCAGGGATGTTAAGCCTAAGTCAATAAAGTTAACAAAGATGCAATAATCTTTCATAAAAATGATTATTAATATAATCATTATTTATTATAATTATATTTATAAAAACGGAAACAAGTATCTTTCTTATTTTGACATTGTAGTGGATATCAGTATCCTTGTCAGTAAGTGTCAATCAGAAGTTGGTGTGTTGCTCAGCAGGTGGCTTTAAGGTTTTTCTGACCAAAAAAAAAAGAGGCCAAGGGCACGTTAGGAGGCCTGTCAGAGCAGAGGACATCCGTGATGTCTGACTGCCACCCAGAGGACCCTGCGGGGAAGTGACACAGCCGGGCTCCGGGGACACTGACAGCCCTTCCCTCCCACCCCTCTCCGGCCCTTCTGGAAAGCTGATGGAGCCCAGTGACAGACAGCGAGCAAAGGCACTTTTGCTACCTAAATCTTATACTCTGGCGAGTTTCACAAACACCATCTTTTCCCTTTTTTGCTGCGGGAAACAGTGTCACTCAATTCCCCTGCCTTGGCATTCATTTCACTGCATTTAGTAACTAGAACTTCCCGCTGACATTCCTTTTGTAGGAATTTCACGAAGCTGAATGTGTCCTTGCCGAAATTCCAGCTTCTATTTCCACACTTTCAGAAAGAAATGAAGTTCGAGTTGAGGTGCTGGGATCACATCCTTAACTCACAATCCCCGTTAAAGGTGCTGCAATAGATGGAGGCAGCACCGGCTTCTCTGTTCACTGCTCGCTATGCAAGCCTTTGGTTCACCTCCCTTTATTTCACCTCACTACTGACATTGGAGCCAGAGAGTATTTTAGACTGCCCCTCTGTACCAGAGTCCCATCACCACCACTTAAAACCATTTCTTTTGCAGTTCTGCATGGTGTTTCAGACTTTGCTTGGCATTCGAGCAAACCTAACAGAATTAAGGGTTACCAACCCCCCTCAAGGCTTTAAGTATTCTGCCAACTACCCATGAAATGCTTTTGTTGCATCTGTTTACAGTCAGTGACAGGAGAGTGAGAGAAGACCCAATTTGATGCTAGTGACTGTGCTCACTCGCTCAGCTCAGTACACAGTGCACGCTGAACTTTGACACAAGCCTTGGTGAGAATTATTTTTGTTGGCATATCAATACATTTAAAAATGTTCCAGCTGAACTTCGGTGGAAGCTGTCACATGCTTTCTTTAAGAGCTACAAAATTTATGGGTACGTTTTGCCTTTCTAATCACTCTTAAATATTCTAGGAGATATAAACATGATTTTCCAGACAGGAGTCAAAGTTTCTTTTCCCTTGGCTTTACCTTAGTTTTGTTTTTCTTTTGCTGTTAAAGATTATATAAAAGAGTACTTTATCTATAACGGAAAGCTAGTAATTAGCTTCATCATTTAATTGAATTTTCTTTGCTATGTTATCTATAGTTCAATTAACTGTTCTATAGCCCTTTCTCAGGCATTGTAGTTACTTGAAAATAAATGTAAATCCTTTAATGTAATCTCTTAATTATGGTTTCTCAACTGGTTTTGCTCCTACTGTGATATTAAATTTATTTTGTGGCTAAACTAAAAATGTTCTCCAGCAGGTTAGAAACTTCCCTGTGTGATAAAGTACTCCACTATCACTCCTTTAACAGCTACTTCAGGCTTCCTCTTTGAAAATCCCACTTTCATCCTGCTTCTTACTCTTCTGTCTCCTTCCAGGTATATATGGTTACGAGTTTTGCTACTGCTTCTGCTGAAAGTGGTTTTGAGAACTCTGTATAAAATTTGGCTTTTTACAGTTCCTTAATGAAATCCAAACTTTGAGAAAATCCAGATCTGCTTTTCTGAAGGCCAACATCATCTGGCCAGATGTTTTCAGTGACTAATCGAAGTTATGACCTCTCTCTGAAAGCATAGGTCTGAAATCTGAAATAAGAAGTAGCTGAGAGAAAGGAAGCAAACAATTAACTACCATGAGGTCTGAGATTTAAAAAAAAAAAAAACAAAAAAAAAAAACCAAAAAACCACCACACCAACTTCCCAAACCACTTTTTGTTCTTGGTTAAAAGGCCCAGAAAGTGATTTAAGAAGATTACTACATTATTGTGTTTCTCTAGTGGTAATTATATACGCACAGGTCGCTTCTTGTGAATACTGCTATAGAGAAAAGGTACACAGAGACTGATTATTAAGTGCATCAAGTATTAAATTCTTGTGTGGAAACTGACATGTCACACAACTGTCTGTTTTCATGTCTGTCTTGGTCTGAGATCCCCAGCAAATACAATATAAACTGAAGAGCAGAATGATTTAAAGAAAATTAAAGGGTTAACTACAAAATGTAGCTACTGCTGTACCCCAAAGTTTGATGTCCCAGCCTCCTAAGTTACACCCACAAAATCCTGCCAGCATCACAGAGTTTTAGTGGGCAATTAGACCAGATACTGAAAAACTGCACATCAGGATAGAAGTTTTGTAATCATTATCTGGTCAGTAGATATTGACTCTGTTTGTAGGAACATAATTTTAAATTTGGGAAGATTCCAGGCTGTATGAACAGGTATTGCACAGACACTGGGCAGCTCCACTTCCCAAGCATGAAGATTTCAGAGAAGCAGAGATCTTACACATCTTTTCATATCTTTTCCTGATCTCACCGTGGGAAAACTTGATTGGATGCTCACATACTTCAGATCAAGCTAAGGCCCTGCAATCCTTTGGGAAACCATAAAAAAGGCATACACTAACAACAGTTGTACAAATTTAAAATCAAGCCCTATAAGCTTGTTTTATTCCATCAAGAAATGCCTGAGCTCATTGTGCCAACACCCTTCTATAATCAAAGATAATGCATGTAGCAACAGCTGCTTAAAAGGTCATAATATGCCAAATGAAACATTACTTTGTGAAAACCTTCAGAAGTCAGCTCTGAAAATGAAATATGAGCATGTCCCACCACATAATACTGCTGGAATATCTGCTTTTATAACCCTCTTTCTGTAGAGATTAATTAATCAGTGTAATCCACTGGTTTGTGTTAATCAAAGATACCCACTGTACTGAGTGCAAAAATATATCTTAATATAGAAAATGTTGTCAGAGATAATTGGGCCAAATGATTCCTATAACTATTTAAAATTAAGAAAAGCTGATGGTTTCAGATGCCACCTGACAGCTCAGAAAGAGTAGAAAACTTTTCAATATTTAGCATATCGCAGTCAATATTATTCAAAGTTGTTTGATATTTTGTTCAAGAATAGCAGCTCTCTTCATGAAATGTGGATGTTCTTTTCCCCTGATTTGAATTTAAAAGATTTTTTTTATCTGAGTAAAGGATAAATCAATAAAAATATACTACTGTCACTGCAGAATTGAAAAAAACCATTGTGACAATGTCCTGACTTTCAAAAATATTTATGAATCACAAGTTTCCCTGCAGAACATCAGATCTGCAGCTGATCAGTATCTCTGCTTATTTTATTACTGTCTTCTGAGTCTGTTCTTGCAGGCATGATTAGATGATTTCATGTTATCTATTAGCCCTTCCCAGACTGTAGACACATTCTTGCCTCCCACATCGCCTGTCACCCCTCTGTCCAACTTTATGGCCACCTCCAGGGTACACTGTTTGGTTGTGGTTTCCTTAGTGTCCTCAGTTCATGGTCTTTCCAACTCAGACATAAACTGGTGCTGCACACAAAATTCCTACAGCAGACACTTAAATAGGAACACTGAGAAGTGCTTACTAAAACCAAGCAGTGTCAATGAAAAGTGATAAAAAAATTAACATTCTTGATTTTAAAAAGTCTTATAAAGGTTGACTATGAAAAGCACTGATCTAATTATTACTGATTTGCTCCACTAAGGGAACTGACCTGTGGCCTCTGCTATATTTTCAGAGCAAATCAAAGTACTTAATAGTGATCTTCCCACTGACTACCAGGGCTTCTGTCCAACAAGGGGGTTTAAGTTGTATCAGTTGTATCATCTATCAGAAATATTTTTGTTCTATCTTTTGATACCTCAAATGACAGAAAAACCCTCAAACGTCCTCCCAGTCTGGTAAAACTTTAAAAAAAAAAAAATAATAATACAGGGACACAGTCCACTGCAACAGTCAACTCTTCATTACACAGAGCAAAGGGAGAAGCACAATCCCCTGCAGACAGCCAAAACCATCTGTGATTTTTAAGGCTGTAGAAGTGTGCAGGTGAGAAAACATGGGTCTCTGCTCCTGTTGATGGGAAACTCCAGAGATGTCCCACTGACTCTAGTCTAAGTCAGAGCTACTAGGATTCCAGATCCAAAATAGCCCAAATACCTCACAAAGTCAGATTGTGTGCTTCTGCAGCATTGTCAATCCACACAGGGGTGATGCACCCACCAAGGCAAACAGAGAAGTAAAATTTATGTAGGTATAATACAGACACAGTCTCAGAATTAGGGAAACAAATGTGCGCCAAAATAAAATTATTTTTTAAGTTTTCCTACCTTCAAACAAAAAAAAGTCAAAACCAGCAGTTACATTAAGAGTTAATTCTATTCTTATCTTCTATTTAGCAAATTTTTTTTTTAAATTGCAATACTTCATGCTCAATGACAAAAGCATGTTTGATATTCTTGTTGACTTCAACTTTCAGTGGGTAATGCTGAGACAGTGAAATCATCATAAAATATTTATACTGAAGAATGAGGATTTATACTTCAGTGCATTCTAACTGATAAGTCTAAGATGATTAATCATCCTGTATTACTTACAGCAAGGTTCCAGTGTTGCCTCCATTTACACATTTTGGATACAGAGCCTCCATAGTGCAAATGGTCATGAATGAGAGATTGAACTTTTCTTTTAAAAAAATTGGTGCATGGAGAATTTTACTCATCTTTGTGTCTTTGTTCTGAATGGTAATTAAATGCTTAACATGTTTTTTCTGCACACACTAACGGCTAGCACTTCTTATCTCAACAGCTGCTTGAAATTGTTCTCAAAATCTAGGTAGGCATAAAAGAGAAAACATAGCTTCAGTCTTCTGAGTAGCTCAATAAAATGTAGGCAAGCATTCAAAACTCTAATCAGTTTAAACAGATCTCACACTTCAGTGAGGTTTAGGAGAACAGTCAAGTTATTATGCAGAAAACCAACGTGTAAGAGGTAATAAATGAAGATGTTTTAGGCTAATCTCTCTAACGGAAAACAGTAAGGTATTATTTAATATTTTAGAAATGTTATGTTTTTCTAAAATTTCTGTACCTTTTGTTCAGCAAATATGTGATACTTAACATTATATAGCTTAAAACAACAGTGTGATGTTCAGTGTAATAATAAAGGCTTTATGGGATAAGGGCCATCTGCTGCAATTACACTCACTTTCTGAATTTTCTGAAAGGGATGAAAACCTTTAGAATTTGTCAATTATATGCCCTTGATAAAGTATGAGTCATGTTAAAGGAGTTTGGCATAGAAATGCAATTTTCATGGAAACAGTCTGATGAGAGAATATATTAAAAGTACTCTAAACATGGCCATTATATTGATGAAATTATTCTCAAATGAGAGAGAAAAATATGGAAATGTAATTTACTCTTCCATGTCTGAAATGTTCTTGGGTAATATTTCTTGGGCATTTCACAACTTTTAAGTCAAATACCATTTTCAGCACTTTTTCTGATGAGATCATTAATATGATTATTTGGCCAAATGAATCTTAATTAAACCCCACAAAATTGTAAGTTCTGGAACTTCTTCCCACACTACAGTAGGAAATATCTCTCCAGATGTTAATAATTAAGGCATTAAAGAGTAAACCCAGCACCCACTTCCTCAGCTCCCGAAGCTCCCATGGCAGTAAAGTGGTGTGGGTGGATTGCTGAAGAGTGTGGGAGGATTGGAAAAGGCCCTTCAGCATTTGTGCACTTCTGCACGACACGGAAGCCAGATCAAAAGGGTTTCCAGTGTAGGCAGAATGTTGGCTGTGGGTGGTGTAGGGCAGAGTGGATGTGTGCTCCCACATGAGAAGTGGAGAGCAGATGTTCTCTTATGTGGTCTCCTGGGGTATCACAGCAGTTGGGCATGGCAGCCTTCTCCTAGCCCGGATCTTGGCTAGGATCAGCTGCTGATTAAGCAACATTCATGGAGCATTCTGAAGTAACAGGTACCATTACTGACGTGTGTGTTAATGGGAACCACGTTTAGCAGGGACATGTTTCAATTCCAAATGCATTGGAAATTGGAAAAACTATTTCTAGAAATATTACAGAGGCAAGCAGGAAGGATGTTGCCCTCACTTTCCCTCACCAGGTTCTGTCTTTAGGCCTGGGACCAAGTGGCAGGCTGTCCTTATTCTAGACAGGCATCACATGTAATGAATCAGGATGAAAAGCTACACTGGGCTGAAACAAGGGCAGGGTTTTCTTAAATAAAACTCAGTTTCCTGTCCAAAATCCTACCTATGTTTGAAACAGAGTTAAAATAATGAGCAAACACGGATTTGAACCATGTTCATGCATGTTAAATGCATTCCAGAATACCTTCAAATGGCTTTCTTGACTATTGTTTTCTAGGTATAACTATTCATTCACTTGTCTAGATGTCTCTAATGTCAATAACTGCATTTTCTACACGTAAAATTATGTGAATATTTCACTACACACCTACTTAAAGTCAGAGAAGTTTGTGATGGAACCCATTAGGAAGAGTAGAGAGTACACTGACACACTAGAATTTAGCATGTCTTCTGTTACTATGGACTGGTATTTTTCTTTTGTCTACATTTTTAAACAGCCTACATTAATGTGAGGTAGTTTTGGATTCTAGCATATCAGACAAGCATCTATTTATTTTAAGAGAACATTTAGAGACTCTGGACCATGCAAATGAAAAACGCCAGCAAGAGCTATAGCAAACAGACAGGAATACAGCTGGAAATAAATGAAGCATAAGGTTTAATACTATTTATTTCCCCAAGCTATCATTTTTCAAAACGATCTGGTTACAAGATGCTGGCATACTCTATGAACTGAAAACTGATGTCTTTCAGTGAAAGAGTTATAATGTGTCTGTTTCATTCTATCATGACTCATTTGTACTTGTTACTGAACAATAAGATCAAGCTATCAAGGAATAAATTCAGAGTTTTGAACCTTTCCCAAATCTTTGCTGTATTTGTTTTCAAGATAGAGTTCACTTTTATTAAACTAACATTAATGGGGTGGTTAAAAAAAGGAGAGTCCATCTGAATTATGTTTTAGACCTTGACACTTTTTATCTGTGTCACAAATTAATCTATGCTCTGTTACAAAGAAAATTATCTTGCCTGGTCCTCCAATTAAGTAATTTACATTCCTAGTTCTGGAAAACACCAAAGAAAAGCCACCAACAGACATTCTTAAATCCCTCATGCATAAATATGCAGCTATTGCCTTTGAGACAATGCAGAACACCAGCTATTTATTTCAAAGAACAAAACAATCCCCAAAACAAAAAGCAAACAACCCCCCCATCTCTTCTAAGCATTCCTTTGGGTGACCTAAACAATTTACCTCGAAAAACATACCCAAAGCAGCCACAGATTATAAAACTGGTTTACATTCATTTATAATGGTAGATATACAGCACATGTGCATGCACAAGAGAACACATCATAGATTAAAATCTCTGCAAGTAAAATTGGAAGAGATAAGGAGAGTGATTGAATGTCTACAATATTTACAAAAGCAGGTAATTTACAGGGGGAATTCACGGAATGCTTAAGTACACTATAATTTTCCTTCACTGTTACTGCTTTAAAAGAAGACTTTAAAGTGCTTTTTTTGTTTCATACACAAGAAGTTTGGATAACAGAATGGGAAATTAAAACTCATTTGCAAGGTTCTGTCAAAAGTTTTAAATTTTCTTTTTTTTCTTGACCTGCAACACCTTTCTGTACCTAAGTTGATCATTAACCTCTCTCTTCCTACTGCAAAGGCTAACCCTGGTCAGAGTACATTGATTATGATGCATCACAGCCGTCCTGGAGATCTCATGGCATGCTGAGAGAAGCATTTCTGAAGTGAACTGCTTGCCTCACTTCCAGAGGTGGTCAGGATGACAAGGCTGCTACCCACTGAAAAGGCTGGCGATGTGGTGAGGGAAAGGTGAGAGTGATGGGTCAGCACCCCACTCGATGGGGAAGGAGAGAGGGCATGGCCACACTGGGCTGGGGTTCACCCCACAGTGAGGGCACTGTCCTGCTTCCCAGCCCTGTCCCTCCTGCCCCTGCAGCCACAGACACGGGGACAGCTGCTGTTTGGAAACCCTGCTGAGGGCACGTGGCCTGGCCTTGGCAGCGCTCCCTGGCACTGCAAGCCTTCGCTGAAAGCAGCAGCTCACCTGACTCCCAGCAGATTTTATACCCTGTGGTTCAAGTAGGCAAGGAAATAAAATGGGCAGAGCTGACTTACCTTTTGCCCTTTTACTCCGCTGCAATCACATTTTCCACAACCGGAACATCCCTGAAAATAGAAGAAATTGAGAATTAAACACCTGGACCGGGTGACAGGTAGAACATAGTGCAATGAGCCAGGGATGTCAGCAGCACCACACTGGCTGCAAGGCTGGTCACCGCAGGGAATGCTTGCTTAAACCCCTACAGTAACATGAGAGAAGTCAGATCAAGTGGTGCACAGGTAAAATCTTACTTTAAAATCTAGCTTTGTGTTACCAAAGATGCTCTTAAGTTCATCTGGGCTACTCTTTACTTTTCCTCCTCATAGTCACGAAGCAACTGGTAAGCAACTCACTCAAGCAGCCAATTGCTTTTACTGTTGCCATGCCCCTCAGAAACATACTATGAGGAAAAGAAGCAAAACATCTGTATCAGTGAATATTCCACCAACGCACAGGAGATCCTTCAGCAGCCCCTTCAGGCCATTATTCGGAAGCAGTCAGGGACAGCACCTCCCCTGAGACAGCTTTCAGCACAGATGCTGGGCACCTGTCCCTCTGCACCTGCAGGCTCGAGTCTACTGGGATCTCAGTACTTCTGGGAAATGAAAAGAAGATGCACCAAATCCGTTTTGGATTTGGAAAGCCCCCAGTGAGACCAATAAATATTACTCCAGAAAGTTAAATAATACAGTAACATTCTTACTTGGTAAACACATTTTATTTTAAAGTAAAGCATTAAAGAGAAATGGGGCTTTAATAAGTGAAAAAAAGTAATTAAAGTTGTCCAATAAAACTACAGTGATATCTCCTGAAAAATTTATTGCTTTTGTTGACACCCTTTTTTTTGTATTTGTACAGCCACTGAATTTGTTTCTTGAAGTAGAATTTTCTCCATACTAACATAAAGGAAAAGTAGTTATAATTTTTTATCTTATTACAGCATTTTACCATGTTATCTTATAAATTCACAAAAAGGTGAGAATGATCACTGACTAGAGTGATAGAGGTTTTTATCATATAATGTAGAAAGATAATCAGATCTGAAACAACACCAAGACATGCTGCAGTGCAACCCCCATAAGGATCAGAAGGGAAAAGTGCCCCCCACTGAATAATCAGCTTTACTCCTTGCAGGACATGGTTTTGCCTGGAAAAACATTGGGTCTGCCATTACAAGAAGTGACCTGGTGTGACCTCTCTTAGTTTTTCAGACCTGATGAGATCTCAGCTGGAGGACGCATGCTTGCAGCTCATACTTCCTCCTCCAGCATCATGTAGAATGTTATCAGTTTTATCAACACATCCCTTAAATTCAGAAGAAGTCTGTTTTAATTGCGTCTGGGAATGTACTTAAAATACGTCACTGGATCATTATAAACATCTGTTTTCAAGTTAATCCCTGCATATTTCCTTCAGCCTATTATTTAACATGCACCGTTTTAGAAAAAAAAGTATGTTGTTATTTAAGTACGGTTTTGTTCTCAAATTTAGCATAGCCAGAAGAATGGGCTTGTCCTTTTGAGCCTCTTTTTGTCCCCACAAAAATGAGTCCATTATATTCAATTTTTCCTGTTTCTTAATGCCTCAGATTTGAACAACCACAGGCGAGGAAGGTAGGAAGGTACTGAGCAACAGGGAGCACAGCTGCACAAGGTCCTGTTCGGGGCAAGGGCTGTAGCCTGCTATGCCAGGACAGGCACCTGCCCTACAAAATGCTGCCTTTATTTTACTGCAGCATCATCTCCTGCTACCTCTGACTGCAACCTCAGCGGGTGGGTGGGAGGCTGGCCAACAATGACAGCCATTACTGAGGAGCTGGATCCTCAACTACTAAAACGCATTTAGAATCTGAGGGATGTGATAACATTCTGCCTATACTAGGAAGAAGTATGAGGTTTTTCCTCCTGGTTGTCTGGGAAGGTGGGAGGGCCAGACTGGAAAAAGCTGATGGATCAAAGGTCACTTCAAGGAGGTCAAAGGGGCGCTTAAGCAATGAGATAATGGAAGAGAGAAAGACGATTACAGCAAGTACAGGCATCATCACAAAGCAATTAAACTGAAACTATGCAAATTATTGTTCATTTCTAAACGTCTTTGGTTTTAAATCAGTCCCATGACATGAATAATCCACTTAATGATTTCCCACTACATATGACTAGAGATAATGAGACAAATAGAGAGAAATAACTTTGTCATATCTCCCAAACATCCTCATTGAGACAACGCCTTCCCCAGAAACTGCATGGAGCTTGGAACAATCACTGCTGTCCTCCAAGTGCCAAAACAGAGAAGGAACAGTGCTGGGCAGGAAGCATAATCTGTGGGGGGGAGTGATAGATGAAAAGGCAGGCTCTTTATCCCTTGTCTAGGAGCCAGTTACAGGCTAATACAAAGATTTTGGCCAGGTGCACTGTACCAGGTACCTCCCCTACTCTGCATTGCACACTCGCAGTTTTCAAATAGCCACAGCTTCCTTGCACCACAGGCCAGCCTCTCATGTAACACTAGAGGACATTAATTTTATCTTACTCCTCCCACAAAATATGTCTGCCCAGAAGCAGAAGCTTATTTTAGTGATGCAAATAGTTTCATTTCTTGACAAGCATTTCCATTCCATTTCATTCTCCCAGACTGTCTGCAACTGATAAGCTCAGTGAATCATCCTAGCAAATCAGTATTAAACTATAAAAGGATTACGTCCCTTCAACACGACACACACAGAGGTGCTACATGCAGCCTGAGTGTCTGCCTAAAGGACACCTCTTCATTTTCTATCGCATTAGCATAGAGTTCAAAAAAAGTTCTGCTAATGAGTGAGCATCCCAATCTGGACCTCTAGCTTCCATGACCCACATCCTGAGCTGTAGGAGCTTTAAGCCCTGTCAGCGACAGAGCTGAGAAAGCTGCTAAATTCCCTTCAGCAGACAGAACACACTCTGCTCTGCAATGCAGCCTGTAAGACATCTGTCAGATCGCAGCTACAGACTTGTTGCGTTTTGCCCTGTTTTTCCACGTCCAGCTACTTTCCTGGCATTTAAGGACTACTGCTTGGAACTTGCACAGGACCGATGCAAACAGCCAGATGAGCAGCCTAGGAGGGAGATGACTGCCATATTTGGAAATGCACCATTTCTGGAGGCTACAGACATCTCCAAAAAAATACAAAGGCAGAGTCAGTTCTTGGAAGCTCCACTCTCTTACAGAAGTGCATTTCTCAAGATAAAATGTAGTTCCCTTTCCCACAACGTCACCTCAGGCTCTGCTTACTGAGTTTCAGTTGCTGAGCAGCCACCAGTTTACACTAATTGCTTAGGTATCAATCGAGTTCAGAATGCAACCTGTAAAGCACAACTGTAAGGTAAAAATTCAATTAAATTATCTCTGTTTACTTAACTCTATTCATGTTAAAAATCTCATTCCAAGGAATGTAGGTACTTCTCCTGCACAAAATACAATGTCTTTCAAATCACAGAAAATCCTGTGAACAGGTGAATGGTGAGGCTAGAACAGATATCAAAATTCTCTGACTATTCACAAATTACCTAGTGCTTCAAAAAGTACAAATAATAATTACTTCAAATTTTCATAATTGCTTCATTACTTCATGATTAATTCATTATAAAATTACAAGTTCTGTTTAGATTGGATGTTTGAACTGATGATATTTCCTGATTAAACAGTGTAGATTTCTCACTCTACGTTGCTTTAGTTCAAGCCCCAGTTTGAGCTGAATTCCAAAACCAGCTGAAACACAAAAAAGGCTAGGCCAATAGGATGGTTGTTTGACAGTGACAACTTTAAGTCTCAATCTCCTCCTGCCACAAAATCAACCCCTTTTCCACCTCCATGTAAACCCAGTCTCATGGAAGGCCAAGGGAGATTTACCCCTGTGTAGCAGACACTGCACTTCTTCCTGAGCACACGTACACACAACTCATGCAGCTGAGGTGAGAGCTGGATCAATAATGTCCCCACAGTTCACATCCCACCAAATACAGAAATAGTGAGGCGATGCCAACTGCAGGACACTTATCTTGCATTCCTCTCATATTTCCTTCTCTTTCCAGAATGTCAGAATAGCTCCCTGGCTGTATTACTATTCTTGTCTTCACCCTTTAGATATAACTACTGAATTAGCAGAACTGCTCTTTTGGGTGCAAAGTACCACTAGAGGAAACGACTGCTACATTCCACTTAAACTTAGTATTTTTGTTAACTGATTTTACAGTCCATTAACAACTTTGAAAAAAATCATGTAGCTAAAACTCCTGATTTACACTTAGCTAGAACAAAGAAGATAACAAAAAAAAAATCCAAACTGCAATTAGCAAAATTTGCAATTAGCAAAATTTAGTTATATACCCTTACTGCAGTTGATACAAAGCCAGTTTTTCTGGACTGATGATTTGAATTTCAACTCTTAAAATGGTTCAGGCAAAGGAACATCTGCTAATCCTTCTTTTTGAGGACTTAAAGCAAAGAAAAGAAATCAAGCATAGTTCTTATGTCTTTTGTAAACCCATCAATTTCAGATGTCTACAGACAGGAAAATAGCAAACAAAAGGACAAATTTTATGATTTTTTAATGTCAGCAAGCTCCAATCTTTCCTCCTCTCCTCAGTTCTTTTTCTTATTATTAAAAAACAAACAAAAAAACCCCTCCACAAACCACAGTTGGCAGCTTATCATCATGTCCCTTTTTTATTTGCTTCCCACCAAATTATGGGTAGACTCCAGTTATGACTGTTCAGGGAATTCCCCAAACCAAGGGAAGACTTATTGGTTTTGAAGCTTTAACCCTCTAGGTCACCAACTTAAGCTCAGCTCTCGGCAGCAGTGACTGGAAGTTTCTGTCATGCAGTAGCTATTTAAAGTTATTGGTTGTGTCATTTCAATTTTCAGCAGATCCAGTCTTCACAGAGGACAGCAGAACAGGGCCATTCAAGGTATCCTGTGGGATACCACCTGCTTTAAGTTGCCAGGCCAGGTGGGAACAGCTGTCCCCTAGGTCCCTGGTCATATCTGCTTGCTCTATGTAAATATTTCAAAAGGCCTGGCAAGCACAGACACCTGTGTTTAAGCAATGGAAATAAGTGCAATCCAATAATCCCCAAAGGCTCCTTAAATTTAAGAATTAAAATACTCATTCTCCTGAAGACCTTCTTTGGTTGTAGGCTGATGTACATGAGTGTAACAGAAGGAAGCAGAAGTGGTCCCCACTCATTTCTCTCTGTAAATCCAGAGCCATCCTCCAAACATATCTTCTGGGGATTGCTTTAGACCAGATGAAAAATCTCCTGGAGCATCAGTGGAAAACTGTGGCACTTCCTGATTACTTGTATGCCAGTGCATGAGTTAAGTAGTCCTGTTAGTCTGAGGGAAACTTTCAGTTTAGAGTCCCAAACTAACATATTCATTATATCTGAAAGGAATGGCAAGACACTGTCTGAAGGATTGCTGTGCATGATGAAATCTGAACCAATTACAACAATTCAGCTCTGGTTTTATTTAGCTCAGTTGATTGGAGCATGGTGCTAGTAACACCAAGACTGTAGGTTCAGTCCCTGTATGAGGCCATTTACTTTAAGAGCTGGACTCAATGATCCTTGTGGATCCCTTCCAACTCAGAATATTCTGTGAACCTGTGGGAAGCCTTGTACAATTTTCAGAAAATAATCTAATTTTAAGAAAAACTCTAAAATACAACTGGAAAGAAATCATTATGGCTATTTGGACAGAAGGGGGCTGTTCATATATTTTTAGCAGGGCTTGCCTGTTTGGCTGGTGGGAGGGCTGTTTTGTTGTTGTTTTTAGTACTAGCAGAATCATACAGGATGTTCATACAAAAATTGCAGACAGACCACAGATTCTTATCTATCTCCAGTGTACTTTAGTCACTCAAGGGAATATTAGTACATTTTAGAATTCAGTAAATTTTAAATTAATTATTCATGAAAATATGTATTTTTAGAATTAGCATCAGCTGGAAGTACTTCACTTAAAGTATGTTAAAAAAAAAGAGTCATGTCTTCTTAATCAAAAGAATATTAGATTGCTGGTGCTGAAATGTTTTGCTGCTGGGATCTCATTTTTTACATTCTTTTCCAAATTCCCCAGGGGTCTATCCTGGAGGTAGGGTCATGGGACTACCCTAAAGACTGCTTTGTGAACATGACCTTCCTGTTGGTGATGTGAACATCGTTTTCACAAAGTGATGCAAATCCAGGGGGCTTCCCGTTAGCTTACAGGAAATATAGTTATTCCTGTTGTTCCATATTTGGACAAAAACGACATTTAAAACAACTGTTTCCTCTAGCCACATTCTTTTACAGGAAGCTCTGGAAACAATCAAGGTATCTGCTTACTTAGGGAAATTTTCAGAATATCACATTATAGAACTCCATTCTGCACAGCTCAAAGCAAATAACTGGTTTGTGAATACAAACTAATAGCATTATCACTAAAATATAAAGCTTTCCACAAGCATTATCTACTAACAGGTCTATTTTCATGGACTGTCAGATACTGTTCAGCCTCCAACAAACAGAAAAGACTTTATTTACCAAGTGACTATCCATCCAACAGGTTTTGTACACTTTTCCTATACAAGAACTCCACTTTTAGTTTTATTTTCAAAGAAGTGAAAAAAATTCCAGGTGCCAGTAGGATCCTCTGGCATTGCAGTCACTGGTGCTACTTCAATGACAGCTGAGGATTAGAGCATATTCCAGGGCTTTCTAACACCCAGTAACAAGTGCTTTCAGGAATACATTTCAAAGGGCATGACCCTTCCTAAATTTGATTATGGTAATCATTGCTAACAATCATCGTTCAGCTCTTCTACTTTGTGAATGAGCAAACTGGAGCCAACTGATACAGGTAAGAGGCTCCCGTTCCTCATCTTGCTAACTTGAAAATACCTGCAGGGAGGACAGGACATCCTGTTGCAGACCACCCCCACAGCTTGCAGTTTACCACCCGCCTCATACACAGCTACCCTGGAGCTCACAAAGCAAACTGCTCCTTGTCAGGCACTGAACAGACCCAAACACGCTGTCTTGTAACTCGCATGTTTGGTGAAACTGGCGTTGGCAGTCCCCAGGTATACAAGTGGAGGGCTGACCAAACATCAAACTTCTTTCTTGTTCATGAGGCAGAGAGGTTGTGGACTCCTAAACAGATCACTCAAGTTTGCTTTCCTTGCTGCCTTACGGGATGGATCCACACATACAGCACCTGCCAGAGGTACAAGGATGGATCCAGCCATAAGCTGGCAAGATGGAAACAGTGTCACTAAAATGGTGTGGTGGCTGCTGGTACAAGGACAGGTGGCAGTCTTCTTGCTGTCTTCTCAATAAATCCACACCTGCAGGGCCTCTGCAGTTTCTCTGGCCCCTGTGCCTTTGCTGTTCAGTGCACGACCCCATTTTCACAAGCACGGGGGGACCCATAGTAAGTCTGAGTATGGGTGCTCACTGGGGAGTGCAGTGAAAGAGCAAGTCTGCAGCGGAGATGCAGCCTTCCTGCACCATAGCCCCCTCAAGGCATTTTCATAAGCCTGAAAGCAAAGGAGCTGCCTCAGGAGAGATACACAAGAAGCCAGTGAAGCCATTCTGCAAATGTGTACAGCACATCCGTGAGCAGTGCTTTCCCTTCCGTTAGCTGATAAACATGAACGTCAACATAAACAAATACATTTAGAAGTAACAGCTTTTAAAAAGCACAGTGCTGGGAAGAAGAGGTCTTCAGCCTCCACTATCCTTGCCTAGACTAAATAAACGGAGAAGCAAAATCCTCCTAGTTGGGATGCACACCAAAGAATGTGAGAAAAGCACAGAAGATAAACCAGACTTCTGTGTTTGAGCGCAGAGAAGAAACCCAAGCGATACACAGTCCAGCACAGACTGCTGTGTCCTGAACTCACGCCACCTGAGCACCGCATTTCCACTTGTGCAGCTCCTAATTTACCCTTACTACCCTCCTGCAGTGATTCATCACCAGCAGAGGAGGTTGTGTGCACTTCCAGGTAACACCATCACCATGGGCAAGGTCTTGCCCAGGAGGCCTCCTGCCTTCATGTCACATACGCTGCATGACCAGGGTCCACTTGCCCTTGTTAGTCCTCTGCTCCCCATCCGGGACAACTCCCGTTCAATTGTCCCAAGTCTGAACCTACATTACTTAGGGAACAACGCAGCTGTACGTGGGTATGGCAGACCTGCAACAAGGGTCTGCACAGGCAGCAGCTCCTCAGCAGTGCTGCAATCACTCCCCAGAGCTGTGGCTGTACCTGCACAGCACCAACATCCCCAGCACACAGCCCCGTCTGACAGTACCAGCAAGATTTGCCCGTACCTGTCAAATGTTGCAGCTTCTGCAAGGAAAACCTCAATGGAAGACTGCACTGACCTCCATGGCATATTGCAGGTATTTACAACTTGCCATTAAAACCCTCCCAGGAGGTCTCTCTCAGATAGAACATTTAAAGATTACCAAATTTTACTAGAATATATGCAACTTTTATTCCATAAATTTATCAGAACTGTCCAAGTGATTTCTTGAGTAAAACATGTGAAGTTGTCTTTTCTTCTAAAAGAAGACTCAAACTTTTCAAACCTTCTGACAATGAAATAATAATAACAATTAACATAAACAATTTTAAATACATTGTTTGCACTTCACAACACTAGCTTGCTGATCTCCTCAGTAATACTGGGAAGAGGAGACAAGGTAGCTATTGCCTCACTCTGGCCAACAGACTCCACAACAAATCACAAGATTGTTAACGAGCAACTAATTCGTACATTTTAAGAACCTTATGGTAGTCTGGAAACAGCAGTAGTAACCATAGCAGTTCAACATCCTTGTCAAACACAGGATTTAAGAAGCATGCAGCATGTTTAGTCTACTTAGCAGCCGGCCAAAATACACAAAAATTCATTCTATAAACCCACTTTTCTTTCCCACTGATCTCAAAGTTCTTCCAAACAGGTTCATCCTATGGCAATATAACTGCTACAGTAAAAAAGAATAGTGTATTTAATTGGTCTAGTGAAAGATTTCAGCCACTTGTTGCAGTCAGCTCTGCAACTGTAGTGCCACGGTGAAGGTCTAAAATTGGAAGATTATTTCCTAAATGAAATATGTTTGTGGACTATTTGCATTATAATACTACCATAATTTTTGGATTGGAAACAGTACCAGCAGTCTACAATATGCATTTTTTCTCAAATATTTTAACAAATTGCCAGTCAATGATCTACCTGGGCACCTTCTCTTAAGCTCCATCTCACAACTTTAGCTCAGTTATACCAATAATTTTAGCAACGAATCGTTAGTCATTTATCTGCTTGGACTCCTAAAAAGCCATTAGGGGAAGTATTGCTTTCTCTGCTCCTTAACAGGCGACTGAATTTTGTCTTTTGCTCCAGTCAAGGAGGCCCTTGATCATGAGCTGCTTTCTCCTCAGGACACACCAGCATGTTTTCTCCTAAAGACTCTGCACACCCCAGAAATAATCCGCTCAGTTCAAGCTACATTTCAAAGGACATTACTGCATATCCAAACACTCCAGATGCACATGGGGTGTGTCTGACTGTTGAAGAGTCACAGCTTGCAAAGATATTCCTCTTAAATGCAAAGCTCATGGTTTTACAAAAGCCCTTGCTCAACAGAGAAGTGAAGACTCAGGTCCTGCTCAGAAGCACAAAGATGATTGACCAGAAGTCAAAAAAGTGTGTTTTTTTTTCTTTCCTTTGCTGTTACAAAGAAATTATCCCAAAGGATGCTTTATTCCTCTCTGAGAAGCACCAGCTAAGCAGTAAGACTCAGAGTTTTCCAAGTGGTGTTGCCTTTTAAGAAAGAGTCTAGAGAGAAGAAAACAGGAGGAAAAAAGACCTCAAAACAAACCCCAACCCTCAAAACATATGTGACATTCAGCAACTGGACTGATAATTGAGAAGCCACCCCCAAATCACTGTTTCAGTTCACAAGTCTGCTGTGCATGACTTTACAATGCCCCTGAGGCATCATCTCACATCTGGAGCAAGGCTCTAGATCCTTCACAGACAATGCCAGCAGCAGGAAAATATTTCCCTCAGGGAACAACAGCCTCTGTCTTCAACAGACACACTTGGACACCCATAGCTTATGACAGTTTGACTTCTAGCTGACTTCAACAAAAACAATGAAGATGAGCTTTACCACAGCCTTACCCTATGGACTGCAAAACGTCTCTGAGAATTTGGAGGTATGGAGAGGAGTCCATGTCTTCTGCTACCTGATGAGCAGCATATCACAACACTGGAATGTAAAAGCTAACAATAACTTGAAGGACTCCCAAGAGCTCACAGCATTTGTGTGCGTTGGGCTTACAGGGAGTGGATGGATTAGATCTCTTTCAGGATGTTGCTGTCTTCCTTGTCCATCCAATGAACATCAAAATTACATGGAAAATGGATTTAGGTGCAAATTAGATGGTTTAATCTCACACTTTGTCCTATTAAATGCACATCAGCAGTAGTTACACCTCCTGATGGATTCAGTTCTTAGTTAAGAGCCTTATGGCACAAAGGAGTTCAGAGAAAGGCACTGCAAATCATCAATGTGGCTTTTATTGCCCTGAAGTCCTGTAGCCTGAACCTCTAACTTGCTCTGAATTCCACCCTTACATAGGCATAGCAGAATATTTATTCTGGTAGAAACTACAGTGCCAGGTCCTCCTATACAAATTAGCTCCTCAGCCCAAAAACCATTTTCCCTTGCAATTGGATTGTAACATTCTAAACACACATTGCACAGCAAATAAGCATATCAATTAAGGAGCAATTTGTATTGAAAAAGTAGCTGAATAATAGCCCAGACTGATTGTCTAACAATTTTTTATTTATTTATTGTTCAGCCATGGAACTTGCTTCTACTTATGCAGAGGGTCAACTGGGTGCTTTTGCCATTTTTAAAACATCAAGTCACAAGTTAAAACCAGTGCTATCAACATGGTTCACTCTAATTTATTTGTCTGGCCCAAATGAAAAGCAGACAAAATTTTCTCCAATCCGTATTTTTCCAAATTGACATTTGAAAATCCAGTTTTAATAAAAATTGAAATGTTGGAACATTAGAGCAAAATAGCCACAGGAAATATTATTTCAGTGTGCAACATTTGCCAGATGCAAAAGGAAACAAACTTGTCAGTCCTCTTTTTCTTTTATGTTTCTTTGTTGACTAGACAGGAAGCTGACAAAAATTGACTTTTTTCCTCTTGTAAAGCATACAGCCTAATTTTTATTGTACCACTTCAGTAGCTGACTGCATTTTGTAAATAAAAGCATACTTCATGAGCATCCAGGGAAGTGCTTGATATCTGACAGTTTACAAAAATGCAGTACTAATTAGGTACAAAAAGAGAAGTAAATAGCTTTCATTGCAAAAATGGAAATAACATGGTTTGGAAGAGAGGTTGAAAATCTATTCTATGGCAACTTCCTGAGTGATGGAAAAGTTATAGTTGAGTAAAATTAAACATTTGCCTAGCCTGTATTCCTGCATGTAGAGGTCAGCAGAAATGCAAACATTGATGAACACTGAGATACAGCAGTAAATATTTTCTGAGCAGCTTATTTAAAAACTGTAAGAAGCAGACAGATAATGTTTCAGCAATAAGAGATCTTCCACTGATTAAGCAGACACAAATAGGCTTCAAAATCCATGCTTGTTATTTAGAATTAGAAACAATAAGCTTAAGGTTATTCATCCAGTAAAAGGTCAATACTAAAGATCTCATACTTCATAAAAAAATTAATCAAACTTTTCTGAAGTTAATAAACATGGGCTATTATAGAAGCAGGCTGAGTATCCATTTCAGTGTTCTTCCAGAAAAGATCCTGCCAGTCAGAGGTACGAGGCACCCAAAGGGCAAGGCAAAGGACACAACAAAGCCATTTCTCCTGAGACTTGATGAAGGGCTGGGTCACAACGAGTAAAGCCACAGAGACCTGTCTTGGTGTGGCCTGACATGTGTTTGTTCTCCCTTCTGCAGTCCCAGAACTGCTCCTGTCCTGCCACTTCAATACCTCAAACCCACCCTGGAATTAAACTCTATAAGGACTAAATACAGTGACTTTTTTACCCACTTTTTTTAATGGTACAGTTTAGTTTATTGAATTACCTTCACAATGAGGTCAATCAAATAAATGCTGCCATAGTGGAGGGGCAAGAAAATGCAAACAGGTACACAGGTTAAACTGTCTACAAACAGCCTGATGCAGGGGATTTAAGATTGACAGAGGTGTCACAAGTACTTTAATTATCAAAGGCACATTTTCTTTTATGAGATAAATTGGTAAACTGATACATTTGTGACAGAAAAAGGTGGAGATCCCCTTTAAAACAAAATGCTATTGATCATACTCCCTTCTCCAATAGTGTAAACAACAAAGGTACTTTCATTTTTATTGGCATTTGTAAAAGAAGGTTGAAAGTATCTCTAAAGTTATGCTTATCTAAATTATTCTTGAAAAAAATGTGAGCATTACTTTCCATTTCCTATATTTATATGACCTGCATATTTAATAACCCAATTTTATTTGCATTTGCAAGGTATTATGTCCCCTTTTATTCATTTTTTTTCCAAATAGGTTGACCAACTTCATATCATTATGGATACTGGCTGAATCCACTGTAGCAGTTACTGGTAATGTGACTGCAAGCTTAGCCAGGCTTCCTGCTTACAAAGATAATCATATATTTTGGCACTACCAACATGGCTTTATTCCATAATTAGCAAATCTCAGGGGACTCAGACAGATGTTGACAATGAGCTTTCCAAAAACCTTCCCAGTCTGTGAACACCTCTAGAAAATGTGTCATCCAGAGTATATCTAGAAAGAAATTTAAAATTTTTAATTATCCTTCATCCTTTAGCATACATCCTTGTGGTCTGCAGTATGTTCCCAGCACTGACATAGAAGCATAAACTCAATAAAATTATCCTCAGATAATGAAAGTCCCCAAGTCATGTACAAAAGAAATGTGAAATCTCACACAGTCCTAACTGACCAGCATTTTGCTAGGATTAAAGCTCATTGCAAATGGTAAATGTCTAGATGTTTCAGAACATTCCAAGTAGATTAATGAATGAAAAAATGTTCGGCTTAATAATTTCACTATAAAATATGCAAATATTGACAATTTTAAGTAACAAGTGCCCTCAAGAAAAACAGGAATAAAAGTGATAAATGTAAGCAAAACCACCCAAAGTCGCATCACGAGACTGCCTTTCAATGCCAGCACATCTGCAAAAGTCATACTAAAACTCAAAGTTCAGAACATGTCATTCTTATGGCAACATCCTTAATGCACCAGATGTATTCCCAAATCACTCCCTAGAACAGACCACACTTTTAACCACACATCTAAATAATACTTCTAAAAAAACTGGTTTTTACACTGCATGAAAAGTTAAAAACTGAAGTCACTAAAATCACTACCTCTACTTAATGAAAGTGTGTCATTAACCACAAGGTTTTCATTGTTCCCTATATATAAACTTGTGACTGCTCCCTTAGAGATGCATAGCAAGTGTTCATGACTATCAGGAGGCCTTTCACTTTTGGCATTTAGACTGGAGTTAAGTGAGTTTATGGCTATCTTTTACCTTTTTTATTATTTAAAAAGTATCATCTGTTTGACTGTCATATAGATCAGAAATCTGCACAGTAAAGATCAAAAAGGTTGTAAAAATTTCAGTAGGGTAATTATTAAAAAATATTCTTTTTAAACTAACATCACATTTCTTTTGGGCTTAGCTCATGTTTCTTGCACAAGAAAAAGGGTAACTCCATTTGAATTAGCTTATGTATCCTTTTCTAGTTGATGTAATTCAGAAGTTGAAAGAGAGGAAAATAGTCAATTATTAAATAATTCAAGGTTTTAGAGCAGAGTGAGTCTGTTTGATAAAGTAACCATTAGAATATTTTAACCAGACTTCATGTAAGCAAAAGTTTTACAAGGGAATTATTCCCTTAATTTCACTGGTGCTTGTTTTAAAGGAGATATTTATTTATATTAGGTTTTTATAATATTTATTGTTCTCTGTCTCTAACAGGTTATTTGATCCTCAAGTAAAATAATTTGGGTTTGAAAAGTACCTCATTAAAATAAAACATTTAACTGAAGTTATATACAGTACTAAAAAGAAACAGGAGTTACTCTATTTAAAAGCATTTTAATAATTAAACTGTTCAAATTCCAGTAGTTCCCCAAGTCACCAGAAATGGAAGGGTTCACATCCCCATCATCACCTGACAAGACTTCTGTGAGCATCACTCTAGACTGGCACTACTTGGAGCACTTGGAGTGGAGAAAGGAAAGCAGGAAAACAGCATTGCTGTGCAGGATAGGGCAACCCTGGATGTGGGACAGGACGACCCTGGATGTACAGACAGATTGGGGAACAAGAAGTTGCAAAGCCAAGCTGCAGAAAGAGACCTGGGGGTCCTGGTCAATGACAAGGTGAACATGATCCAGCAGTGCCCTGGCAGCCAGGAGAGCCAACCCTGTCCTGGGGGGCATCAGGCACAGCATCACCAGCCAGGCAAGGGAGGGGATTGTCCTGCTCTGCTCTGCACTGGGGCAGCCTCACCTCCAGTGCTGGGGGCAGCTCTGGGTGCCACAATATAAAAAAGATATTAAACTATTACAGAGCATCCAAAGGAGGGCAATAAAGACGGTGAAGAGCCTTGAGGGGAAGCCATGTGAGGAGCAGCTGAGGTCACTTGGTCTGTTCAGCCTGGGGGAGGGGAGACTGAGGAGAGATCTCACTGCAGCTTCCTCAGAAGGGGAAGAGGAGGGGCAGGCACTGATCTCTTCTCTACAGTGACCAGTGACGGACCTTAGGGAATGGCCTGAAGTTGTACCAGGGGAGTTTTAGGATGGATATCAGGAAAATGTTTTACACCCAGAGGGTGTCTGGGCACTGGAAGAGGCTCCCCAGGGAAGTGGTCACAGCACCAAGCCTGACAGAGTTCAAGAAGCATTTGGACAATGCTCACTGGCACAGGGTGTGACTCTGGGGTGACCTGCCTTGGGTCAGGAGTTGGACTTCAGTCATCCTTCTGGGTCCATTCCAATTCAGAAGGTTCTATTACTCTATGATTAGGAGTTCTGGTTGACAAATAAAAGCGGCACGAAGAACAGAGACAGGTTGGTTCAAGTTGGGAAAGGAGAAGGAAGGCATTCAGATTGCAGAACCTGTAGAACTCTCCACAGGAACACATTTAAGGTCATGAATTGCAATTTTATGCTGTCTGGCATTCCTTTCAACTCCAACTAAAATTAAGAAAAAAAAAAAAAAGCAAAACTAATCTCCACAGACTTCAACAGAAACCAGAATCCAAACATCTGCAGTCACAAACATACTCATACCACACCATCTCACAGAAGGAACATATTCTACAGTGATTTACAAACTGTACACACCAGCAGAATGGCTGGGAGGATGGATACTGTTTGCCAAAACAAAAAATGGACCCAGACAGAAAAAAGATACTTTTTTTTTCAGTTTTGATATGCACCCATAGTAAATAACTCCTTGCCACAACTCCTTAAAAAAAGAGACAAGAGTAGTGCTAAATAGGCCATGTGAATCAAAACACCTTAAAGAGGTTCTGAACATCCAATGAGTTTTGAGGAACTACATAAGCATATTGCTGGATAGGGACAACACTTAGAGCATCCAATTTTAAAAAATATAAGTAATGAGAAACCACTGGACAAAACACATACAAAGTTTAGTTTAGCAACGGCATTAACATTAATATCTCCTCTGTGCAAATCAAAATAAACTTCACAATTTTCAAACTTACAGGGCACTAAGCAGAACCAAACCACTGCAGTAGTGTCTTTCAACAGTGTTGCACCTTTCACATCACCTGAAATTGTGATCAGAAACTTGAGAGTATCTGGCAACTTTGAAAAATCTTGTTACTCCTCTAGATTTGGCTACATGAGCACAACTTTGGGCACACTTTTGTTTAGTAAATATGACTACATTTAGTCTAATTTTCTGAGTCAGAGCATTATGAATTTAAGAGGAACTCCAAATGGACAAGGTAAAACAAGATTACCATGAATTCTTTTACCTTCAGTATAGGGTCCTGACTTTATCACTATTTATTAGTAATGCATATGTATTCAACGTAGCAGCTTTATTCCTCACATGGTAAGAATCTTACATCCTCTATTAAGAACAGCACATTATAAAATCATCTCATGTCTCCACAGGAGGCAGATTTTCTAAAATAATCCAAAATATCACAACCGAAGTTAGGAGTTGCTTAGGTAAAGACAGTTAGTTTAACTGCAAAAGCAAAAAAAACTGGTTTTATCTCAGAAGCATGGCACCAATACAGGATGTATTGAATAGTTGTCTTGAAATGTACACATCAAAAATATGAATGCTCAAATCAAGGCCTCATGTAGCTGCACCTTGCTTTTTAGATCACGGAGTCACCATTTCATCCCTTGGAAAAACTCTAAACAAAAATAGCATCTGTCGGAAGATGGAAACATCAAGCAACTAGTACCACAAAGATTCTGCTGTACTCATTAAGACAGCATCCTTCCTCCTTTGGTCTTATTTTTCACATCCTTCCTTCCTTTTAAGTGGCTGTGTGTCACCATTTTGCAAAGAAGAAAGCGTCTGAATTTTATCACTGCAAAACCTCAAATGTTTTATTTCCAGAATTTTTAAATAATTGTGGAGAAGTAATGGAACATTTTTAATAAGTGCCTTTTACACAAAAAAACCAAACAAAACCAAAAACCAAACAAAAAAAAACCAAAACCGCAAAAAAAAACCAACAACAAAAAAAGCCAAAAAAACCAAAAAACAAAAAAAAAACACCACCAAAGGAAAAACACCCACAAAACATGTACATAACAAATGCTTTGTTTTCTCTTAACAATGGCAATTAATTTCAAATACCTCATGAAAATGTTCATTCTAAAGTAAAAGGCAGAAGGGCAATTGACTTACATAACTTTTTCCTTACTCACAAACTCTCTTGGTCTTTTCTATTTCAAGTGCTACTTGTAATATACGTACCACCTCTAAAATATTTGAATCACAAGCAAACTTCAAATAGGCTCTAAGAAACACATGTAAAAGCACAGAAATCTTTTGATTATTTCTGACTAGAAGACATCACTGGCAGTAAAACGTTGTCTTAAGGGTACTCTGGCAGTGCAAAGTTCAAGGATAAACTAAACAAGCCTCCAAACACTCAAGTTTTTCTATGCTGAAGAATCCTTAGGCTGGTTTCTTTTATATGCACCAAGTGCTGGACAAGCACACACCTGGGATAAGACACATTTCCAGCTCACATCCTAATACTACTCTTGGCAATTTGTGGTGCCCATGTCCTGTGTGGAAACTTCCACACCAGTGAAAGGTCCCTGAAGACTTTATTTTATTTTATAGCTTACTGGTATGGTAATGTGACAGATTTGTTTCACCTTGTGAAGGCATGCAGCACCATTAATATTTAGTTGTTTGGTTACTCCATCAGTTCACATTCTTTAACTGTGTAGTATGAGCAGATTTGGACTTGGACCATGAAGTGGCAAGAGCTGTTCTAGCAATGAAAATGCAGTACCCAGATAATGCACGTAATAATAAATCTGCTATAAAAATAAATTCATTTTACAAGCACTAGCTTAAGAATTCTTCAAAGGTACTTTCAGGACTTAGCAAAGTGATACTTAAAAGTATTATAGAAGTTCATTATTACAGAAATAAATTTTCTACAAAGTCTTAGCCTTTACCTAGAAAAAATAATATTAGAGAGGTATATGTTGAACAATTGCTTTTCACTGACTACTGTAACATTTGCCCTCCTATTTTCATTTCAGCAGAGAAACCTACTCTACTTTATATTTTCACTTTCAAGCAAAACCAGCTGACTTTTCATGTACTTTCAGTTTTTGAAAATTAGTCCCTGGCAATGATTTAATCTCTCCTCCAAACCAAAAGAGATTAGATTACAATTACAAAGCACCGAAAACAGGAAATGTTGTAAACTCTGACACAGTATTAACTATGCTGGTTCAAATGACACTGTGAAATTTTCTTAAACGTCACCATTTGTCTACACAGCTTGTTAACCTTTGACTTCTAGGAGAGTTGCATGAGAAACAGCTTCTCCTATGAGTGAAGTCATATGAATCAAGTAGGGATATTTAAGATGCTTCAAAATCATGGCACACTTGAATTTCACTAATGAAGGAATTACAATAACATATCTAAAAATAAAAAATATAAAAACAATCCTTCACTATATTTCCTTTGTTGACACTGCTGGAAGTTCAGTTGGCCAGAGGGATATTCATGTCAACAGAGGCAAAAATTTTAATTATTGTGTGGATCTTCACAATATACACATTTCATTTCAATGAATTCCCCCAAAGACACACATCAGTTAATCTTCTACTACCAGCACTCATTAGACAAATAGATTATCTGTTTGTATTGTCACCAATTTACTGAAATAGTACTCAGAGCACACCTGCTTCCATAGATCGTTTTACACAGCCTACTAAGAGAAGAGAGAAAATATTTCTAAGAAAAAAATCAACATTCTTTAGAACAGCAAGTTTGAGATGAGCTACATCCCCAACTGGAATGAGCACTACTCTGAGCCTAGCGTCATCTATCCTGGCTTTAACCAGACAATTAATTTTTTAAAAAGCTACTTTAAATATACATACACTTCAAGTATCAACGTAATTAAATGACATGACATGCAAAGCAGGAGGAAACAAAAAATTAAAATACATCATTTGAATTATGATTAACAGTATCCCAGGGGAAATGAAACAATCTCCCAGGAGCAGCATACATTGGGCAGCATGGCAAAGGAGCCTTGGGACGACCAGGACAGGGGATGGGCCCACATGCAGCTTCAGAACCATGCAGGACTGATGGAGAAGAGCAGCAGCCTCCAAAACCCTGGGGAGGCTTACTGTCCTGGGAGACTGGGAGTATGGAAATGGCAAAAAGTCAAAAAGAAACAGGTTTGGGGTTTTTTTTGTGACAAAAAGGACCAGATAAGAGGATGGACTGAAGAGGCTGCCAGGATGAGTGCTCCAGACCATGGTACCCAGAGAAAGGTGAAGATGTCACTAGCTGTAAACCAGGGCAGATAAAGCAAGGGTGGCCTCAAAAAAGGAACTGTGAGAGTCTTTTGTTGATGAGGCAGCAGAGGTATGGGAATCAGATATGGAGAACTGGAGGATATGAAGGAGTTTAATTCACAGAAGACTGTCAGTAGGAGATGATCAGAGGAAAGGTGAGCTGGGAAAAATGAGGAGTCCCCCAGATAGGCCACAGATGAGCAGCCAATGCAGACTGTGTCAAGAATGTGCACTAAAAGACAAGAGGGTACCACAAGGAGGTCTCTCTGTCCATCCCTGACTCTTCCAGTCTGGGTGTGTTGGCACTTACCTAGGGCTGCCGCACAATCTAACCCACGGTAAATTTTTTGTTTTGCTATCAAGAATCCTTCTAAGCTTGGCTAACTTTCATGAATCAGCATCTCATATTTTTGTAGATCTTAAGTACAGGGGGAACACACCTCTCTCTTTTTGGCTTCTAAGTAATGATGAAAACTACTAGAAAAATAATTGTTTGCATCCCTCTATTGAACTGTGTTTGCCTGCAGTTTAGAATACCAAGGATCTGGGGTTTTACTGTAATTACACACACAAAGTCTAAGCTCTGAAAAGAAATGTCATCTCAAGTTACAAAGACATTTCACTGTAACAATACAGTCTTCCTCTTCCCACTAGGGGAAGCATTATCTTCATAACAAATACAATGCTTAAAAAACTCACCCTGAAATACTAAATCCATGGTTCATGTAATTTAATGTAAGCTGTATATGTGTCCAAGGCCATATGCTAACCTAATTAAGAGAACAATATATTGGCTCTGTCTTCTTGCTTAACTGCCCCAATACATTTGTTTTGTGTAAAATGTAAGCAGTGCTGAAAAGCTGTGCTACATGGGAGGGCAAGCACGTGGGGTGAGGAAAGAGCCTTTCAGGAAACACTGCAGTTTTCTTTGACATTGACTGGCATGTTGGCAGCACACATCCCTCACCCTGAGAAACATTAAAACTACTCTCTGCTCCCAAACAGGTCCCCTCTCAGTTCAACCACACTCACTGAAGTTTGTCAAAACTGCCCCATAACTTCCTTGAGTCTCAAAGATGATTAAAAATTCACAGTTATAGGAAATATGAAGAATCTTGGAGAATAATAAATTTGGCTACCAAGAAAGAATAGCATCGGACAGAGGTAAAGACTTATTTTGTGAAGCACATTTTTAAAATTTCTCTGATAAAAAAGTCTTCACTAATGTTTCTTCCTTATTTAATTTTTTTTTGCACTTTTCTTCCCTGAGATTTGAATAAAATGTAAACAAAGGGTCAGGAGGAACAGGCAGTTGGGCTCTCCATCTGGTGCACAACCCCCAGAAAAAAAAAAACCTGAAGATCTTCTAAACCTTTTGTATATTTATTTTTCATGAAGCTTGAGGTGCATTCAAGCAAAGCCATTTTGCTTATATCACCCACAGCCTTCTTCTTGAAACAAAAAAACAAACAAACAAAATTTTTAAAAAGGACTTCCCTTTTGCATCCTACAAAGGGGAAGATGGGGAGTGAAGAAACATAAGAATATAGAATGTGAATAGGTTTGATTAGTTTTCCAAGTGTTCACTGATGCACACTGAAACTGGGTTTAATTGGCAATGTTTGGCACAACTATAGGACATCACATAATACCTAACAGTCCTTCAGCTCATCTGGAGCAAAATAAATTTAATTGAAGGTATCTTGTAGCTTATTGTCTACACATTGAATTTCTGCTGGTGTATAGTGGCAGTTAAGCATTATGTTTCCTCTTCAAGTTGAAAAACTAGAAATTAGTTTCTGAAAAAGAGACCTCAAAAGCTACTAAGCCTACTGTCTCAAGAGAGGATCAACTATACCTGCTCCGCCTAGTACTTGTCTGGTCTTTCCTAACACTTAGTATTTAGTGACCAATCTTCTCCTAAAAATTTAATGAGTCTTGTCATACCTGAAGAACAGAAAGAATTTATTCTTACCCACTTACAAACAACTTTTTATAAAGCTAAAGACCTGTGGTTTGGTTTTTTTTCTCACATTTCAGAGGAGCGCTGTCCCTCCTTTTTTTCCAGACTGCATACACAAGCCTCTCATGGAGGAGGGTATGGTACCGTCTCCCTCTGTCATTTGACCCAACATTTACACATGACATTTGCACCACAAAGTAGATGAGACATGTTAAAATCATTAATGAAATCACTGTTATCTGCTGCTCCACCACTCTCCGCTTGCTACTGTGTTACGGAGCCACGGAGCTGATTTAATACAGCTGGTGCCAGCATGAGCCACGTGGGTGTTTATTTACACGGGTGCTTCCACTCTGTTTAGTCGGCCAGGGATCCTTCTGGGGAATCTGAGAAAAACTGAGCAGTCTGAATCAGTTCACAGGTATTCCTTTCCAGCGTTCAAAGGGGGTTATTACAGCTGCTCTGCCCTCACCTAACTTCTCAAAGACAGCTGCTGACAACTATGAGATTGCTACAGCCCACTCGCCGAAGGTGGAGATGAGTCTATCTCAGTCAACTCAGTCACTGCCACCATAAAGGAATCATCCTGTTCTCCCCCCACAAAAAGAAGACTGTTTTTAAAAGAATAATTCTGCTTTTCGCAGGCTAGTGAACTTGAACTGGCCCAGAATAGGGCAATTACAGCAGAAGTAATGAGAGTACAGTGCTAAGAGTCAGAAGGAGGAGCTGATCACATCAGGCATAACTTACAATTACACCCCAGTAGTTCTTATATGCTGGAACTCCAGGCTTGAATTCACAAGGCTGTGGGCCCACCTATGGTTGATGTAAACACAGCCACTGAAAGTAGACCCCTCTCCCTGATGCCCTTCCACCAGCAGCACAAGTGTGCAGTGGACTGCGTAGGTTTTCCAAAAATTAACATAACAAAGGGTTCTTAAAACATCAAAACTTTTGAGCTAAATCAACTCCCTGCCCTGTTTTACCACATAACTGGACAAATTCCTGTGGCAGGACAAAAAGGGGCAGAGTTCAGGAGTGGGAGTAAGCTCCTGGGAGTGGGCAGGGGCAGGAGAGAGAGACTGCTTCATCTAATGCCTCTGCAGCTTAAAAAAAGCTAGACTGTAAGTGCTGCCATGAGTCTGAGTCATGGGGGTCAAATGACTTTAAAATAACCATCTAATTTAGGTAGGTTATAGCTTGCTCCCTCCCCAAGATAGTTCAGACTCCTGGTGATGTGTGCATTAACCACCTGAACATGTAAGCGTCAGTCATGAGGTTTTCATCTCCAGTTTCTAAGGAGCAACTTCTTGCCTTTTGATTTTCTCGTACCATCTGCAAGCACAAGGAGCATCTATTATGCCCCTAGATCCTTTTATTTCTTTCACTCCTTTCCAAGGTTGTTCCAATATGCCCATGGTACTTACTTATAAAGGCTCCTAGTAATTTGGCCTCACTGCCATTTTCTGGGGAATGTGCTCCAACTCCCTCAATCTCTTCAGTGCATCATCTCTCAATTAGTTTCTGATTACACTTTCTGATTTTCTCATTGCGGTTGTCTAGTTTATGCTGCTTAAAAGTACAACACTAACTGTTTAGTCTTGCTTCCAGCAAGATCCTACCAAAGCATCCCAGAGTCTTTTGAAGACAGCCTACTTCAACTTTATTCTTCCAACTACTTTCTACTTCTTCCCCTTTTCAGAAATTATTAAAACTATCATTCAAAACCATCACCAACTACAATTCCACACCATTTTCATAATCTCTAAAAGTTCATCTGAACAGATGAAAACCAAATCTAAAAGGCCCATGTCCCTAAAATTCCTTTTTTTTGTCTTAATAGACCAATACTCCTACAATGTCCCTTTTCACTCTTAGAAGTTACTTTCAATTTCCCACTCTCCTATGAAAAATGCTACACCAGGCAACTGGTATATCCTTATGTTAGAGCTCGTTTTTGTAGGATGCCTGTTAATAAACAGGATATTAAGTAACAAAAACTGTAATACGAGAACACAGGCTGGGAAATACGCACTCACAAAAAACAGCATTATGAAACCTCATGAAAATTTTGACATGAATGAAAGAGCATTTTATTATCTGTCCATTCTAGTTTGTCTGCCACCCCCACAAATATCCCTGGACAGCGGACACATTATCCCTCCTATTCTGAGGACGCGTATCTAATCCATTACAGGGCACGCCTGGGTCCACAGAGCAAGCTGTAGTAAGCTGTTAGATTAGTTCCAAGCCAAACATTAACTCTCAATGAAAAAGAATCCCAGATGCTTGGGGAGAAAGGGGGTGGATAAGAAATGTTTGCTGCATTACACAGTGCACTAGGTAATAACACTACTTGAAGCACGTGAGGGAATGAACCCGGGAGATGTACCTTGTCCTCGATGTTCTAACTTTACTTCAGGCCTAGGTGTGAAGTTTTGATTTTTCCTCTACCATCTTTCATGCATTTCAGTACTGCACCAAATGAATGGGGTGCAGCTACAGGCACACACTTGCAACACATGCATTATCCCAATTACCTACTAATTAATAAAATAAGTAACTCAATAAAATATATAACACATATTTTATTATATAAATAACTCAATAAAATATATAATATATAAAATAAATAATTCAAAACACAGAACAGACATGTTTGCTCCAGACTCAGTTTGCCCACCAAAAAAGCCCCATTCCTTTGATGGTTAGTCTAGGAGGCTGTGTGATCTCAAAGGTTATTTAGCTTGTAAATTCCCAGGCAGTCATCATCATTTGTTCCACAGTAAAGACCCATTTAGTGAAGAACAAAAAAAACCCAATGGGAACTTACTTGCCTGTTTTTGGGTATTGGGAGGACTTTCATTGATATTCCTGGCTTGGCATATTTTTTCCACTGTACACAAAGATGACAAAGGTCATGCAATAGCATTTTAAATTTCTCATAGAACATAAATGAATCATGACTCATCCATGGGTACAGCACGTTCTTTACTTTTTCTTTCAAGTAAGAGATAGTACCAAGTTTTGTTTTGCAGCTGCACAAATGGAATAGGAAAGATATATCTCCCTGAACATATGTTTCTAAAATTCACAGTGGAACAACTGTACTCAAGTTTTCAAAACTGAGCATACACAAGGCAGTCTGGAAGAACATCAATAATCTTCAGCAGTAAACATCTAGTGACGCAGATCTCCAACATGTTGCAATATAGGAGATTAAGACAAAAGCCATCTTCAATTAACAGATCAGTGGTGGCATCTGACCATTAGTCTTCCAAGCATGAGTCACAGCTGGTCAGCATAACAAGACTGCAAATATTAGGGCTCCCATATGTTACGTCTTCCCTTGACCCCCACCATCAGTCACCTTTCCCGCCCTCCATTGTATCCATGCTGTCACCCTCATCCCCCACAGCAGCTCCAGGGTCCTCTCTCAGGGAACAAAGGGACAAAACAAAGGGACAAAGTAGGGGACTTACTTCTGGAAAAAAAAAACTTTGGGGTCAGAAACATGGCAGCCACTCCAAACAGAAATGTGGTTATCCTGGACAGCCAGGGGCCCCATGTCTCCCACCTGCCTATAGCTAAAGCAATGTGGGGGAGGGAATGCACAGCACCCAGCACTGAGGGCATCCAGACTTCCAAAAGACCTCCAGTACCATGGCCATCAGCCACCTGGGCAAGCTGCTTCCTCTCTAATCTTCACGTCCAGTGATTTAAGGTAAAATTCCTGTGATTTAAGGTAAAATTTCTCCCACATGCAGTTCCCTGCTGTAAAATCCATCTGCCTTAAACTTTAGGGGCAGTCAGAAGCAGCCTCACCTGACTTTGATGCTTCTGGCTCATCGAACACACTCAGGTGCACAGAATTTCATTTATTGCACCAGTTCAGTAACTAATGTACTAACTTATTAACTGAAGAAAAAAAAAAAAAAAAAAAAAAAAGGAGGGCAGGGAAATATCCTACATCTACAGGCTTAGGTAGCTTTCACTTGCTGAAGCAATTTTGTGCTTCATAAATCAAGTTGTATATTTAACCACTTTAGGTTAATCTGTATCGGGGAGCACAGCAGAGGCAGGGTGGACATTTTGGCCAACCTTTTGGCTTCAAGTATTCAGTCTCCTGCCTTTCAGCCAACACTGAGGCTCACCCTGCTGTCCTCAGGCACACAGAAAGTTACAGTATTATGAAAGAGCCGAGGCAACAAGGCAGAAACACAAGCTAATTTCTGCTATGCCATGTACAGTTTTGTTTAGTGCAGACATGAATTAAATTGGCAGATTAATTTAATAGAGCAGAACACAAGAGTGAAAGGCATGACGGCTTGCGTTCCATTTCTGTATGACACAGAGCTGCCCCTATTAACTTCAAATTATCTCCTTTTATGGACTCCAATCTTTTTGTATTTTTCACAACTGTAACTGGATGACGGGTTAAATACTCGGAAGAACGCAAGAATGTTTTTTTTCTGCAGCCAACACAGAGAGGGGAATCGCTGAACTCGCCGCTTCTATAAAACAGGAAATTGTATTTTGGGTGCATCTGATTCACACTGCTTTTGGTCCCCCAACCCCCATGACATGGAGGGAACTGGAAGCTCTACCAATGCTTTTGTTTCCAATTTTCCACCTGTTTATTCTAACACACTCATACTTCTTTAAAGTAGAGAACCTTCCCCAAATTTATTTGCCTACAGTAACCTATAGTAACCTATCAAAACAGGTTACTGAGAATTTTTATTTTAAAACTGCACTCACCCTTCCACTCTCCCATAAACAAAATCAGAATGAAAAGCTCCACAGCTATGGAAGGATTTCCACAGCTTTTCAAACTCAAAATACCCCAGACTATCAGACAAGTGTATTAGTTCAAGCCCACAGGACAAATCAAATTAACAAGACAAACACTCCTTTTTCTGTGTCCTTACCAGCACAGAGTGGAATCGGTGCCTAGTCCAATGTGCTTGGCATAAGCAGTGGCCAGGTTGGATGCTCTCTCCATCTATCACTTTAATTGGTCAGAAGGATACTGGGAAGTGAAATGTTTCTCCCTCCCTTGTTTCCACCTTGGATAAAATCAAAGGCAGCCAGACAGCTGAGAATCCAGTCTCTTCAGGACACCAGAGCCCAGCACTGGGAGCAAGCAGTATAGAAAGCGCATTAACACTCAGGAGTGTATCCACAAAACAAATAGTCAAAGGAAAGCAGCACAGCAGGAGACTACACAAAGGCATCCTTTCTCTTCTCATCTGCTGGAGCCATCTCTCACCTACAAAAGCAACTCTGCAGGCACTACTGCACCTGGAAGTTTTAACTTTCTCTGCAATTCTTTCATCTAAATACAAACTAAGGCTCAAACTACAGAGGTGAGGGGGTTCAGTGAAACAAAGAAATCATTTGCACTTAACCAGGGTTATTCAAAGCTCAAGCCTCTCGAACAGTTTTAGAAGCACCTGCTCTTCAAAAGAACTTGTTTCTGTGAAATACCTTTCAGGTCCTTTCACTGCATCTCAATTAAATAGGGCCTAAGCAAGATTCATATTTTGACCTAAATTTGTAAAAAAATTTTAATTCAACAATAATCCATTTTAATACTCCAACTCATTTATAACTTTCCTGAAAAAGTAACTGCATGGCACTGTAGTACTGAGGTGCCACACTCTTCACTCGGGATATGCTTTACCCCATACAATACCACTTGGGTTTCAAAGTAACAGTTCATGGGTGAGTGATTAATACTCTATCTGTACAATATTTGTGCTCGATTTTTCCCTCAACTATGCAGGTCCAGCAGAAGTGAGGTGATAAGAGAGGAAGGGTGCTGACGAGTTTTGTCATCCTTATCAGTGTCTCCAAACCAGGTGCCTGAAAATGGAAGTAGACATTTCAATGCCACTTTGACCTACGTGGTATGTACAGTAAATAACTGGAAACAACATTCACGCTTCCTCCATGTGACATTGTTCAGCCAAGCTTCCTCCATGTGGCATTGTTCAGTCAAATCTGAACAGGCCTGGCCACATCCCCAGCCCAGACAAGTGATCATTGGCACTGCTCATCTGCATACAGTTCATCTTGGGGTGGGCAGGACTGACTGAAACTGTGGTCACCCCTCAGTGCCATATCCCACTGCTGGAAAGCTGGACAAACCACTTGGCAAGGAGCCTGCTCCTTGAATTGCTTCTGCACTTCAAAACAGCTGGTTCACAGCCATGAACAGATTTTTACAGATTCCTCAGCATAACAATAAATCTCTTCATCTTCTGCTTCCAGTGTATGGTATTTTTTTATTTTGCTTTCTCTAACATATAAAATCCATTTAATCACATTTTATTTTAAAAATTAATGCCACCCAAAACCATTGCACATTCAGTGCCCTGAAGAGCAGCTGAAAGAATTACCATGTTAGGAACACCATAATAAAAGGAAGACAAAGTTTAAAATGTATGTACTGCAGAAGTCATACTCTACGTATCTACCTATTTCTCATCACCTACAATAAAAACTGTTCAACTGTGAAAACTAGGCATATCTGCTAACAAATATATGTATTACCTCACGATCCAGATACCCCAGACTTTGGTAGAAACAAAGCCTGACCATCAGCAAACACACACACACACACAGAGGCATCTCTTGCTATTAAATTGTGAATGGAAAATTAGAAGCAAAGCAGCTAAAGGCAGAGCTAATAACACAGATGTACATTAGCAGTCTGAGTCTAGGAATGTAAACTTACTTAGGGTGAAAACAAGATTGTCATTATATTGGCATTACTTCATTTTAGTACTGTTGCTTAATCTGTATATCTAATTCCTCACATAAAGCTTGACTTTGTGCTAAATAAGAAATGCCTTTGCACTCCACCAGCAGGCTCTGTCCATTTTACAAAGAGGGAACATCCATTTATTTCATCTAAAGGTCAAAAGTGAAATGCCTTTGGGAGATCCCATGCAACCTTAAAATAAAAGTCGCATTCCTAAACTCCGAACTATCAAGAATGCAACACAATGTCATTATTATTCCTTTGAAAATGTAAAACAATTAATCATTTATATTAAAAGCAAAACTCTTTAGAAAGAACTGGTCCCAAAAACCAAAGAAATACCAACAGTGAGAATTTTAAATCTTGCCGTTCAAGAAGTACAGCGTATTTTCCTTGCAGTTTTATGCACTATGGAAGTCATAACACCCATGAATGTTTAAAAGACATGATGTAATTCTAGTATTTGTTCACTTTGAATAAAAGGAAAACTATTCTTATTCAAACACCAACAGTAGCCAAAGCAGCCAACTGCATAATTCCTCAAACTTTTTAGTGATTCTTAATAGACTATGCTTATGCCATGATACCTACCTGCAACTATTCATTAATATTTACTGACCCCATTTAGCAAAACCAGAACACAGAACTCCAGTGGAGCAGAAACTTCTGGCTATCACGTTTCTTATAGCTTCCTTCTTCATTTCTAAGTCCAATGTTCAAGACCTAAACTAAAGCTTACTAAAACAACAGGTAGTTTTTTAGTCCTTTGAAAATATTGAATATGCAAGCTATAAAACACCTGCTGCAATATTACACTCAACCTTCCTAATTTTTCCCTTCTACTGTATTTCTGTTCAGTTTATTAGTAGATTGAAAACTACGCATTTGTTTTTGTCCTAAAGGCTATACGAAATTACATCACACTGCTTATCCAGCTTCACAGTGTCAAATTACTTTATTCATAAAAGGCATATCATGATCTTTTTGGACAACTTAAGACCATTTTTTTTTTAATTAATTACCACTTTAAACAGATAATGAGAACAATCTCCCAATAGACTGTGTGGTTAATGCATGCATAATGCACACCAGGTTTATGGTTACTTTCAAGGTGCTCACTGCCATCA
The DNA here is from genome assembly GCA_013400515.1 of Erpornis zantholeuca. Lineage (NCBI taxonomy): Eukaryota > Metazoa > Chordata > Aves > Passeriformes > Timaliidae > Erpornis > Erpornis zantholeuca. Next base: position 51,028 of record VZTN01016455.1, read on the forward strand.
GGAGATGCCTGGGGCTGCTTGCTGCCAACAGTGCATAGAAGGCACCGTGTGTAGGAGGACATGTCACAGTGCCAACACTGATCTTCTGAAAGATACTCTCTAAGAAGAAACTTGCTTAGGAAAACCTCAAGTTTTACACAGTTAACAGTAATATACAATTTTCTATTACCACAGATAATTCAAAACAGGTTGCAAAAACCTGCATCTGTCTACATAAAGCCTAACAATAACCATATTGCTATTTCACAATTGCTTCATCTGAATTCACAGATTTTATCATTCTCCAGTTGTTTCAACACAGCTTTTAGCTAGTTTTAAAAGCTCCATATTCGTGACATAGAAAGCAAGTTTGCAAGGAAGTCCTGCAGCATCTGACCTTTCTATTTTCTCACGGCAATTTGAAGCGTAGAAAGAGACAAACACACCAGAGAGCCCCGCCAAAGCAAAAGCCCACTGAACTATTTCCAGGGAAAAAGACAGTTGTTCCATGAACTCTTCCATGTTTTCAGACATATGAATGATATCTGGCAATAGTTCAACAGAAAGGAAGGAACACCAAAGGAGGAGCACAAATGAAGCATTTGTAATCAAACAGATTAAGCAGCTGTAAACTGGGAACTCCTTCTCATCAGCAGTTAAAAGGGCAAAATACTCAAATATACACAATGCTAACATCATACCTGTAGTTTGCTGCTTACTCTTTTCCTCCTTAATACAGACCAAGCTTCTAGGCCTGCCAATATATGTAAGGTCAAATGGTTTCATGTGAAGAAAGATGGGCAAGACTGAAATGACAGTCAAACACATGGGAACTGGGCTATTAGGGCACCAGAACAAGGAGAAAAGGGATGACAGGTAAGATAAACAGATAATGGAAACAGAAAGCAACCAGTAAAGTCACGTGAAAGACACTGGGCTGAGAAAATGAGAAGAAGCAAAAGTGCAGTGTCTTTGGTGGAGCAAACAGCAGTCTGGATGAGACACAGAAAAACTAATTTTCATTTCAGCACTGCTTTCAGTAAGTAACTGTGAAGCCTTTCATAAAGGATTTTAAACACCACATTTTCCTCCTGCCCTGAGAAAGTGTCCTGGGTTGAAGTATATTCTGTTACCATCTTCGTGAGCTGTTGGAACAGGTGGTGTTTTCCTTGCCTACTCCCCCTGGGCTATCTGCTGTTAATGGGCCATCAGTGCCTGGTCCCATGACTCAGAGATAACACCCCCCTGGACTACCTCCTGTTAATGGCCCATCAGTGCCTTATCTCATGACTCACCATCCCATTGTGAGATGCTCCGCCCAGAGGGAAGAACCAACTATTCCATCATGGATATAAGCTGAAATCCTGAACACCACAGCAGCACTTGCCTACTGGACTCCCAGAGGGAAAGAGCTACTGCCGGATTTCCAGACCTTTCTTTCTACAGGATCACCGTGTCAACAGAACTGCTTCGCTTGGACTGCCTCCACCATTAGAGAGTCAGGTTGCATTTCTGACTTTTGTCAGTATCCTTGTATTACTGCATTTATTTATTTCTTTCTTTTAATTTTCTTCCATTAAATTATAATTCTGACTTGTGATCTCCCACTGGTTTGATTTCAAACTAGTACAGAAAGGGATGGAATAACTGAAAGCAGCAGGGAATTGGTACCTCTTATCACAATTTCTGTGACATAGCTACACTTTACAACTTTAGAATTGGGGAAAAAAGTTTATTTCTTGCAAGAGTCAAAATGGAAAAATGATTATATTTTCCTTTTTTTTTTATCAACTCACTTTGTTCTTTGAAATATTTTTGGAGGTTTTAAATCTACAATCTTCTCCTTCCAAGCTAAAGTTAGGAAATGCAAATTTAAGGTGTTCTGTAAGAGCTCCACACAAGCCTGCACGGAGCAGAGGGTTCCTTTCTCCTCAAGCAGCTCTTTTGCTCTCCTGACAGGCTGCAGTCATTAAATTACTATTGCTCTGAGGCAACCCAAGCCCTCCACAGCAGCCTGGCCTGGCCAGGGTTGCATCACCCCTATCTGCCTTGCATTTTTCCTGCCTGGCAAGCCACAGCAAGGAACTCTCTGGTAAAAAACATTTATCCTTTCTGAAAATAGGTATGAGAGAGAGCATGGCTATCCCTGGCCAGCACCAGCCCCCCTTAGACCCATTTAATATGGAGAATGTGAAATCCCAGCACTAGCCTCTGCAATCCTGAAGCAGACTGCCCTCATGTCTGCTGCTTGGTTGCTGCTGTAGTGGAGGATATAAAAGAGAGCTGAGACAGACCACTGGAAAGATTCCTGGTTAAGCCAGTTGAGTGGTGCCCTGGAGAATGGGATCCAGTCCCTGCCTCTCCCATGAAATCAATGAAGGCGCAGCACAAATCATTTCCACACTTTCACAGGCAGCCACTAATTAGACATTCCCCATTTTTTCTACGTGTTTAGAGTTGGATCTTTTCACAAACCAAAGATCTCAAAGTCCTGGCTTCAGTTGAAGTTGCTGTGTTAAAAGCAGACTATGAAATGCTACTGAATGCTAATTCTGAAGTACTTGTGACGTTACCTTCTTTGGGTTTCCCTTCCCCAAAAAGTCAGCAAATAGCTATGAAATCTTTAGAAAATGTTAAAGCACCACTCTGGCTTGAACAGACAGAATGGGATGGAAAAATTGAGTGCAGGAATACACTGCCTCCTTCCTTCTGGGGAGTATGCTTGTAAAAATCAGCACATGCTTTCTCAAAACATTCAGGTATTACTGTGATAAATGCCATAGGAAGCTCATTAGAAGCTGAATGTATTTATTCTGCCTTCAAAGCACAACTTCATTATTAGATCTTAAGTAAGAAACAAGTCCAGAAAGTGAAGAGTAAGGCAAAAATTCCTGCATCTTCCCTTGGTCAGCAAGCACATTCTGTTCCACATATTGAATAAGATGTGATCCTGTGAAATCCATCAAGCAATTAGAGGCTAGAATGATGCAAAAGGGGCCCATGTTTAGGTTGCACAGAGCTTGACTATGAAAACAGAATATTCCTTAAGCATTTTCTCTGTATGAAGACCTATTAATATGTCAGCACATGGCCAGTGGTGAGAAGGAAGTGCATTTGACTGTACATCATGCATTGAATGGCCACTGCCACTCCATAAGCAAACAGACTAGGGAGAAAGTGAGACCGCATTCTGCAGAAGCCACTTAACAGCTGGCTGTGACCAGGAGGTCAGCCCCACTTGTCCTCCACCCCTGTCCCAGGCCAGCCCAGCTCTGATGTGAAACCACACCTTGAAGCCGTGGTTAGCAGAGCTCCTGCAGCACAGCCCCAGTCCCTGCTGCTGCGAGCAGCTGCGGTCTGGCCCTGCTCCCGCTCCCTGTCCAGTGCCAACAGCGGCCGTCACGCAGCCAGCCCTTCCAGGAGCCAACGCTGGGAACCAGCCGGGCTCAAACCATCACTGACACTGACACACATGAGAAAAAGGAGTGCAAATGTCTCTTTTGGCAGCCCTGTGGGACACAGCCGCTTTAGCATCAGCCAGCAAGTCAGTCCAACCTGCCTCCCTATCCTGTCCAACCCTGTTAAATTAATCACAAAGCACTTACAACAGAGACCAAAAACCTTGACTGCCAATACCTTGCTGGTGTGGTTAACTATTCTTCTAACCCTACTACAATGGCAGCACAAAGGCTTGCTCAGAAGGCTGCTTGTTCTTATTACTCTTTAGGGAAAGGCAGCAGATCCTTTTCCCCACCAATGGGTTCTGCAATACTTACTTCACTGCTACCTGATATTACTGGGGAAAGGAGCTGACAGTGGCTGGGAGCTCTCCTCTTCAACTCCACATGGAAAACTGCCGACAAGCAAAAATTAGTGCTTACAAAAGTCAAGTCACATCCATCTCTCACTATATAGTCATGTTTATATTTCAGTTTTTTTTCTGGATATCTCAAAAACATAGCACTTTCAAGAGAAAATGAGCGTGAAGTCAACTCACTGGATTCTTGCTTCGCATCTCCATCTCAATTTCTGTATTTCAGCACATGAACACAAAAAAATTCATAGTGATGCAATAGAGTGATTTAATATTTTCAAGTGTATTTAAGATAGGTAAAGTATTTAAAAGCTCACCAAAAACTACAAATATTGAGGAGAATGAAGAACAGAAGCTGTCTGTTGTACTTCTTAAAATAGATTGACATGAACTTTTCTAAATAAAAAACACCCAGAGATGCCTAAAATTTTTGGGATTAGGTGTAGTTTCATGCCTTTTATTTTAGAACTCTACGTTTACCTCACCCGTTCTCCAACTGGTGGAGCACACATCAAGTATTCCTGAGAGACAAAGTACTACAGTATACAGATGTGCCTATTTTGGAAGCAGTTGGATCACTTCTCCCTACGAGGTCAGGGTTTTCAGACCAAAAGAATAGCTCTACTGTTTGTTATCCAGCTGAGAACAGCCTGGATTCCCTGTCTTATTCAATGCTGTAAATTTAACAGTAAAGAATAAAATCAATCCCCCTAATTTGAATTAGCAGTGGGGAAGAGGAGAACAGGTAACACACTCTCTTATAATGACACAAAACTTTTTACAGTTATTTACAACAATTCAAAGCTTATCATTGTTTGGCAAGCCTTTCCTTTATTCATTTACTTCATTTCCCCTTCTTTCACTGGAAAGGAATTTCACGTTTAACTGGAAAAAAAAAATTAAAGTTATAATTTCCATTTCCAAATGACTATTTTTAATCATTAAAATAAATTTATATGGAAATCTTGGCTGGTTTTACCTCATAAAAATTAGTGGGCATCATAAGGTATGCAGGTTTAAAGCTATTCTGTGTTACTACTTTTATTTTCCTCCTCTACCTTTACTCATCTAAATAATTCTGTGAATACTTTCTGGTAGAAAAAATAAGATTTTTCTGTTTTGGGATACTAAGCAGAAACAGTTTAGAAAATATGCTTTTAAATATATTGTAATTAAAGTTAGGAATTATTTTGTGTTCTAAGAGGATCAGAGAGACATAGCCAAAATCACTGGATGGAAATCCCAAGTTAATCTGGTGCACCATCCTGAGCCTATGACAAAATTCCCCTTGATCATTTGGGTTTTTTTCCCATTCTGATATTTAGCCTCCGTATTTAAAGTTTTTGTCTCTGTGGTTACTGCAGAAACACCTAATATGAGAGCAGCAAGGGCCAATACAGGAAAATGCTTGGCAACCCAGAGTTACATGTTAGGTCATGAGGGCCAGAGTGCTGCCAACTTCTGAGTGTGTGAACTCCTTTTATTCCTGAAGCTGATGATACTGAGAAAGTAATCTTCAATGTCCATCAAATTCATTTTTATTACAAACTTTCAAGCTTTGGATAATCCTTATCACAGAATATCACACAACTAACTTATATCTTACTTTGAAGGTCTGGAGGTTTTCTTATCCTTACTTCACTTTTAGGAAAGGGAGACACACAGGGAAGCTAAAAATACTCCTTTAGGGCTGCCAAAGCAGCCTGTGGCAAAATAAGGACTGGATTTTTGCTCCCACATTCATCTGCAGCTGCACTGAATACTGCCTGCCACATTTCCCTCAGTCAACCACATCAGCTCCAAGCTCACCTCATGCTTGAAGAGGAATGAGAAGAGCAGTTGAGCAGCGTTATGGAGCTAGAGATCCATGCTTTCTGCTCTGACAGGGTATCCAGGCAGCCAGCTGGAGCTGCTCAGGGAGCAGAGTTCCTTCCATGCCCCAAAGGGAAAAGGGGAAAGGGAAAGGATGGCACCAAGTTGGTACTAGGCCAAGCTCCTTAGAAATATGCCAGATTCATCCCTTCAGGCTGCAGTAGCTGAACCTGTTTGCAATTCTGCTTATAGCTGAGAGAGCGAGTGAATGTGCAGTGGGAAGGGAACCACTGGAGACACAACGATCGCCCTGGAACCTTCAGATAAAAAATGACAGCCCTCAAGGGGTTTGTGGCACGTGCTGTATGTCCAGAGGCAACACTGGAGACTTACTTCTGAAACATTGGACAGGATGCAACATCCCTATCTTCATATCTAAAAATATCTGATGAACATGTCAGTGAACAAAGTCAAATGGAAAATAAAACCTTAGCCTGAACAGCAAGAAAGTTCATAATTTAACCTGAAAGAACAGAAAAAAATCCCACCATTTTATTTTTACCACTGAATCAGAATACTATGACAATTTTATTGGCAAGGTGTCCTGGGTTATAATGTAAAATGTGTCCAGGGGGGTGTATTCTACCACCATCTTCAAGTTTCTGTTAAAACCAAGTGGGAGAGCCCTCCCTGCCTCCTCCCTCTGTGTTATCTTTTGTTAATGGCCCATCAGTGCCGGGCACATGACTCAGAGATAACTGGCTCAGAGACTATCTCCTGTAAATGGCCCATTAGGCTTTATCTCATGACTCACCATCTCATTGTGAGATACTCTGCCCAGGGGGAGGAGCCAAGCATCCCATCTTGGATATAACTGAGGCTCTGGGACTACAGCTTTAGCTTTCTTCTCCACTGGATTCCCAGCGGATAGGAGCTACATACCTTCCGAGGAACACCGGACCCTTTTACTGGATCACTGCCTCAGCTGAACTGCATCCATCATTTCAGAGGACTGCAGCCACCATCCCTTCAGACTGCTACTGCTGCCCTGACTAACAGGGTGCCAGGTTGTATCTGGCTCTGCCAGTTTAAACCAGTGTGTTTATTTTCTTTTGTTTTCTTTTCTTTCCTTTTCCTTTCCCTGCCTTTATTCTAATTTTCTTAATAAATTGTTATTCTGACTTGGTGTCTCCCACTGGTTTGTCTTTTCAAACAAGAACACAAGGGAAAAGACATCCGTTGGAATTCTTATTCTTCTTTGATTATCTATCAAGATCCATGGTTCTCATTTAGATGTGAGAGGTCTCCACAGGTTTTAAAGGTGTTGGGAGAGGGAAGGACACTTTTCCTGAAGAATTGAGGGAAAAAGAAAAAAAGAGTATCTGCAAGAGATAACTGCTTATCAAAATGGGGTTTTATCACCGTTATGCATAATGCATCTCTTAGTCCTAAAATGAGTGAGCCATGCTGGATATGTTTGCATGAAATGAATGATAAAATACTTTTGAATATTACATGTAATATTGAGGGGGTTCTACTAGCTCATACTTCTGTGAGTAGGCACCAATGGCATACATCTAGAAGATAGAAAAAGAAAATGCTGAAAAAGATAAAGTGCCAGTACTAGTATCTAACAGAAATGCAGATTTCAGGAACAAGTCTGTACACAGGTACTTCACTCTATAATAAAAATAAAGGAGATGCTTCTGGTAAAAAAATCCTAGTCAAGAGACAAATATGCCAATACACAACAGCATACTTTGCACAGGACTGAGAATAGTACAGATTGCAGTGTACAGGAATTGTTTGGCTGATACTGCAGGTTCCAAAATGAAGTTGTTTATTCAAACTATTTATAGTTTCAGAAAGAATTCTGATAAATAAAAGTGCAGTGGTAATACTTTTTCATTACCCTAGCAATTAGTTGATCGCCTATTCTAAGACAAAAATACATAATGCATATTTCTTTTGCCTTTTTCTCCAAATGTTTTCTTTCCAGCATTTCTTGATAAGGCCTGAAAAAAACCAAAACACACAAAAAACCCAAAAGTCACCTCTTACTCCTTTTGGATTGCCATTTTTTTTTTTTTCCAAAAAAAGCCTATGTATTGCAGAATTTCACAAGGCTTCTAAATGCTGTTGATGCCTTAGGTTTTAACTTTTATATTTTTCAAATCCTGTACTGCTGGTGTAACTCTGCAGTTTCCTGTAGCTTGTTAAGTGCTGTTCTCTCATGCTAAGTTAGACATAACAAAACCTCTCTATCTTGCTCTCCAAGGACACCCAGATCAAGAACTGTAAAACTTCATCTTGGGGAGAGGGGAAAAGCTTGGGGAAATTACATCATTGGCTGGGTTCTGGCTGGTGAATTTATGCTGATATAAAAGTGTGAAGAACTTGTGACCTGTCATTGTCCATTTTGGGATCCACTGAGGCAGGACCCTCTGGAGCCCAAAGTGTACATCTGAAGGCCTTTCAAATAAATACCTCCTTTTTCCTTTATTCCTGTCTAGTGTCTGTTTCTAGGTAGCCATTTAAGGCATCACTGTGATCTGTACCAACTGTCAGTGGTCCTTAAAAATAGAAATAATACACCTGGGCACAACCACTGAACTTTTGGGTTTCAGTCAACCTTACAGCCTTTGTTCTTCTTTCCTGCAGTAAAGGAAAGAAGACTTTCCTTTACTGGACTAAAAGACCACCCAGTAATCCATCTCCTTTGCAATGCCAAGAGTTACAACAAGGAGAAAAACTTAGGGTACCAAGAAATACATCCATCACCTTTGAAGATAACTTGTTCACTTAACAGTGGGAAAAATTAAGCCAAACTATACAGAAAAGGTTGTCTTGTACTCAACTGATAACGTTCTAGAGGACATCTCTTTGTTAATGTCTTTATTACTTTAAAAAATAATCTCTGATGACTCATCCAAGAGCCTGAGGAGACACTTTTCCCTTGGTGGTTTACCTTGATCGCTACACCTAAGTAGTTTCTCACCTGTCAACACATCCAGAAGCTTTTAATTGTTTCTCAACTTTAGACAATAGCATATATTTTAATTGACTGAGTTTTTAGGAAATGATGATAGGCTCATCATCACTAAGCCCCAACAATGAAAAAAGCATGAAAAAATGAAGGGATTATAGACATGACACTGGACTTTCAGTTTAGAGAACTGGGCAACGCTGGTTATAAGGGAGGAAAATATGCACAGAATATCTGACCAGCCTCTATTTTCCATCTGTAGGCCTGTTAAGATAAAATCATCCTCAGACAACCAAGATGATGAAAAACATTTTTACTCTGCTGATCAAGATCACTAACCTACCTCTCTGCATGTAATAATTCTTCAGTGAGAAAAGTAATTTCTCATGTCATAAATAAATCATTGAAACACCCTAAGAGTAAGAAAAGATGCACAGATCTTACAGACATTATCTGGCTTTTTTACAGCTTGTTCCCTCCCTTTTCTCATGGCCTGTAGGTTTTGAAGGGGATGCAACTGGCTCTACTCTGGCTCCCTACTGCAGTCAGCTGGAGAGTTCAGCTTCAAAGGCAACTTGAGGTAGGGAGGGAGCAGCATTATCACTTCGGGCTCTACCAGAGAGCAAACCTCTCCAGTCCTGGCAGGACAGACAGTGATGGACCCTGTCAGGACATTGTTGAGCTCACAGGAAGAAGATGCAAGTGCCAAGGGTCTGACTCGGGATGTACAGCCCAGCAGCTGACATGCACTCCCCTGCCTCTCCCGTGGGATGCTGGGCAGCGGGTTCTGCTGCTCGTCCTGCAGGAGCACAACCTTGCTGCCAGCCAGCCCAAGCCTCAGCAGCTTCAAATGCAGGTGCCGACAGCAGGCAAAAGGCAAATCATGTAGATTCCCCTGCAAGGCTTGATGTATAGGAGGCACCAGCCAGGAAAGAAAAGCTGGCATGTCTTTTCCATGCACCACAGTAAAGCAGGTGTAAGGAGCAGGCTGAAACACCGTCTGTCCCCCAGGGAGCACGGCACACAGAGGGGAATGAGAAGCCTTTGGTCTTATCCACACAACATACTTAGAACATACATTTATTTCTGCACCCAGCTGCTACCTCAGCACTTCATCATAACATGCACAGTGCCTCGACTCTTTTACAGTCCCACCCCTTTTCCACCTTCCCAAACAAAGGCAGGTAAATAACCAGCCTAAAGAAGCGGCTTCTCCAAAAATAGACCCAGTTTTACACTTAATGGGTCACTAAATAATTCCTGCAGCCAGTCAGATACTGAAGCATCAGCATGAAAATTTAGTCAAATGACTAATTCCTATCAATTAAATCACTGGGCTATCAGGATAGTAACAACTGGTACTTAGGGAAACATCACTGATCACTATCCATCACCAGTGACAACTGTGAGATAGGCTGATCATGAATGTACATCATAACTTTGCCTTTAGCATGGTGTGACTCAGATTTTAAAAATGCAGCTTCCATCTAATACTATAAATCTAAGCATAGGAATTCTGCACTTCATACTTTCAAACACAGCAAACAACAGTGACAAGAAATAGATTACTTTACACTCAAACTTACGAATCCTGTTTTAATGAGTGGTCTTAGACAAAAGCTTTACATTTTACCTAATGTTCTAGAAATTTGTCAGTTGTCCTCAGGTACAAAAAAATCTCACATAAGAGGCTCATGTTTTAAGCACATCACAACACTCAATTATTTTCAGCCATACTTCATGCACAACTTTGCAAAAATCTCATTCTGTTTTCAAGACTGACTTGATATGATTTATAGATCTCTGGATTCTGAAATGTGAAATACTTTTCTAGACAGCTGAACCACATTTATCAGAAAAGTAGGGGTATTATCCAAAACAATACCCAATATGACATAATCACATGTGCAGCTTCCCATATAAATCAATTTCACAATTTCCCTTGGACAATACAGACATGCACTGTGCCATGTGCAAACCCATCCCATGTAATTGCCCATTACTGTTCCAATCATGGCACACATCTCAAAGAGCCCAGGGAGGGAAACACAGAACTTTTCATATTTTGGCCATGAAATGTTCAGACTTTAATCTATGATGTTGAACGGGGATTTACAAAAAACAAAGAATTGCTTGTGAACCATGTGGTACAGGATAACAGTCCAGCTAAAATAAACCTGATCTCAACAGAAGACACTCAGGACATAGACTGTTCTGGCATTGCATTAAGTTCTGCATGCTGTTCTATTTTGCAAGTTAAATTGATTCTATTTAATTATAACCAACAGGACACTATTAAAATAAAGGATATTGATGTATTGACGCTGAACAAATATAAAAAGTCTTCCGCTGAAAAGGAGTCCAGACGTACAGGTCTGTCAATGCACAGATGTGTCTCATATTGTGTAACTGAAGTTGTGCACAGTATTGGTAATTTACAAACTCTGGACAAAAAACATAATGTGCCAGCTACACAGGGACCACGGAAATGCCATCTCAGGCCTTAACACAGGGTCAGCTGGTCTTGAGAATATCCTACTTGTGTTTTGTGCGCTTGCACTTTCTGCAGACCTGGCAGCATCCAAAGTAGTGTATCTCGAGGATCAAACAAACCTTTTCCTCTGGCTTTCACACTGCCAAATCAATTCCAGCACCAGCAGCTCCTGTGGTATTGATGAGAAATATTTTTGAATGCAAGGAAGGCATTTAGAACAAACACCTTCTAGTAGGTGTATATTTTAGTGTGTATATTACCTTCACGAAAGCTGTGGGAACACAAATGGGTATAAGGCAATCACTTGCTAGGCTTGCTCCTCTAAAGATTTTATTTGACAGCACTAAAAAGAAAACATGATTCTTATAATGACGGCACAGAGAAGCATTCTCACAAAACAATCTTTCTAATTTTTGACCTATGCAATTTTTGGCTTTGTCCTGTCACCATTGTCTCCTTTGGTCTCCTTGATACTTGATACTAGAAGAAAACCTTTCCACATTCACAGCCCCTTTGACTACTCTAAAAATCAATTAAATGGAAGCTGAAATTATTAGCAGCTTTGAGGAAATGAGTCTGCACCTGATAGGACAGAGGGCACTGAGTGACAATCACTGCAAGGTTGGCAGTTGCCAGCCTGCACATCTCAGGGGCTACCATTCAAAGCTTTTCCATGCTTATGACACATCCAGTCCATTTAAAATCACAAGTTCTGTCCCAACCAAACACATAATGCCTGGAAAATGCATCAGAAATCAGCATCCACTCTTTGTCTGACCAGTGTGAATCACAGCACATTTTCAAAGGCATGTTCCCAGAAAGATGGATCTACTTTTCTGCCTGATTTGAACTATTATTTTGGCATTCCCAAGAGCATGAGCCAAGACATTTTTTAACCCAATGACTTTAGGCACTGGTACAACATTTGCTGGATCACCAAGGTCCATACTGGGAAGTAGGTTTTAAAATAGTAATAGAAAGTCACAGACAGTAGGATTACATTGCGTAAGAATTGACAGCACCAGAATCCATGTCTGAGTCTTCTCCCAGCTGATATTTACAAGTAATGATCACAGAAACAACCCCGTCCAGGCTGGGACTGCCAGCTGGAGGGTCCTCACAACTGGTGGCAGCGGCCAGGAGCCAGAGCCAGCTCCCACATCTGTTGTCCAGCAAAGCAAAACTAAGTGCAGGGCTCTAGCTCTTAGTTCTTTCCCTTTTCCTGACCTTTTTTCTTGCCCTGCTTTCTACTCTGGCCCCTGGAGATGTGTCATACAGCCTTGACTCCTCTGTGACTGTGCCAATTAGAAAAACCAAAAAAACCCAAACATGATGAAAATATAGACTTCCTAGAATGATGTTAAGCTTTTTAATTTCTTCTCACTTTCATTTTTACATCTTGCTTTTCCCTGCTTTTCTCTAAAAACATCCGTGTTGATTTGAAAAAACACAGCTGTTCTTAACAAATATACAGCTCCAGTCAATATACCTCAGCTAAAAAAAAAAGTTTCAATAAAAAGTTACTCATAATTTTCTCAAGTAAAGCTGTTACTTTACAAGAATTTACACAGCTTTAGATTTCCTTGCCTATTCTAACAAACTGCTAAAAACATGTGTATTTACAGCTAAAAAGGGTTTTTGAGTTTTGGCCACAATTAGTGCTTGCACATGTATCTTGGCTTTACGGCAGTCAGACCTCATCCTTTTTTCATTCTGCTAGGAGATAACCGACTTACCATTGCCATAAAAGGGGCAAGCTTCAAGTACAATATGAAAATTCCTGAAATGCTTGAATCTACCCTCATGTAGCTGATTTTCCCTTAACATGTGCACTATGAATACAAACTATTAATGCACTAATTTTCCTTTAAACTTTTGTTCTAATTCTTTACCGCCCCATCAGTCCATACCAGTGTAATTTTTCAGCCTTATTTGGGTTTCATTACAATCCTAGCATTTGTTTCAATGCTTTTAGGTTAACAAATATTTCAACAGAAGTCTTCAGTAGACTAGAAAACAAGTTTTCTTCCACTAGATAAACAACCAGACTAACAAGAGCAAAAGACTTATAATATCTAGTCAGCACATAGCTATCCAGTGAAAATGGGCTAATTTGTTCTATCCCTTAGCTACAACTGAAACACTTGCCATGACAAAGAGGGAAAAAAAAAAGAAAAAGCCTTTCTCATTCTGATTTCTGTATACTAAACTAAGAAGCTCATAAATCATCTACTAAAAAGAACCAGCTAATAAAACATTTTCCACAAAGTTAGTGATTAATTGCATGAAAGATTACATACTTCATTATGGATTTCCAATGTGAATTATCTATAGGAAGAATCTTCATGTAAAAATGGCATTGACCATTGACTATATTGATGAATTAGAACTCTCTCCCACTAAACCATTTAGAAATGTTCTACCAGGTTTATTTACCACTGTTAAGACAACATCCACATGGACAGAAGACATATGGAGAGGGCATCTTGACTAGAATAAAGGTTGAAACCTCAGACCTCCCATGTAGCCAGAGAGATTGTAAATCCCACAGCAGCTGAGACACACAGGGGCAGAGAGAAGGCTGGACACTGGTGTTTAAAGGTAGCAGAGGAGATTAATGTTACTTGCCTCAAATAAATTTTTTTCCAGCAATATTAGGGAACACCACCAGACTTCTGGCACGTTTCAAGAAAGCTCAACATCTAGACCTGATTTGTGGCTTTCATCTTATCTCAATTCAGAGATGAAGCACAGGTTTGCAAACTGGAGCTCTTCAGCATATCTCTTCTGCTCCCACCTTTACGGTTAGGCAGGGATCTCCGTGGGGGTGACAGACTACCTAAAAACTGTCTGTTTCCCAGTTGTAGCATTTGAAATGTTCTTCAATAAGGTATACATTGTTATCTACAGATAAGATAATGGATAGTTTGTACCATGCTTCAGTCTTCCCTCAAAAACTATGTATCTTCTGAATGCAAATGACCAAACTCACTTGATTCTTAATTAAAATATTTTAGTTTTCCCTACTAATCTCAGTGTATTAAACTAATTATTGTATTTATTTTATAGCTCTGATAGTTTCTTCTGCTGGTTCCATCTCAGCCATCTCAAAAACCTGCAGGTCAAAATGTGGTCTCTGTCACTGCTACAAGCAGATGAAAGCCACAAAAAGATGAAAGAAACTTAATTATTACTTTGCGATTTGTTTACTCCACACACTTGACAGCACTTTGTATTTTGTCCTTCACATTGTTCTGTTGAAGAATCACACCCTTCCTCAGACCCTGCAAGAAAGAGGCTGTCTGCCAGCAGCAGTAAAGGTGAAGGCAGTGAATGCACACAGAGAGAAAAAAAGCATAGGAAAGGAGAGGAACAGAGGATTATTAGTAATTCCCTAGAATCCACACAAAGAAACCCTTCATCTTACAAGAAATTCCACAAAAGTAGCTGAATAACTTTGCTAAAAAGAAAATTACACATTTTATAAATTAAGTTGGCACATTCATGGAAAATCTTATGCCGTTTATTTCAGAACATGTGTGAGAACAGCATTTTTTAAATATGAAGGTAACATTAAAAAAATCAAGAAGAAGGAAACCTATCCTTTTCCAGCTCTTCTTTGGCTTCCCTCATTTTTATTTTTGGATGTGGCTGTAAGGCAACCTAAGCCAAAAAAAGGGAGCTTTTCTGCTGCTTACAAGGCTAGGCTGACTCATCTCCACCCAAACAGATTCCCAAGCTGCTGGGTCCCATGGCACCTGCTGTCTGCACCCAGGCCTCAGCACGTCCCAGCACAGGTATAAAAGCAGGACTACAATTCTCATTGGAACCCATAAGTACAAGTTTTCAGATGCTTGATAACTTAGCAAATCAGAGGTGAAAAGGGGTATTTCCTACCACCACCATACAACCACCTAACCTAAGAAGAGCTAATATAACATTCAGCGGTTATAACTTACAGCGGTTTTTGCCCACATTGGAAATATAATGAAAGCATGCACAATGTTGAGAGGTTTCCTAAAAAAGACATATTTGAGATATTTTGAGATATTAAAGTGTTAAAAAGTGAGCCCTGAGCTGAACAGTGTAGTAGAAGTACGAGTGACTAGAAGCTGAAGTGCTTTTGAACATATACACTGTACTTTTGTTTTTCAATTTAGAAAGTTTATTCAAGCTCCTCCTTCTGTAAGAGAATATGTCAGAGATAAAGGAAGATTAAACTGTCAATTTTTTCATCCTTTAACTGTTTGTACATGTCAGAGGGTAAAAACAGACTAGATTTTGCACTAGTTATACTCTTTATGAAGAATATATTTACCTTTTTCTTTACTGCAACTCACTTCAGATTACAACAACATAATGGTAGTAATTACATATTGATAATGTTTTAGCTTGTTCTTGGACACATTGTCCAAGACACTGCTATAGAAATACTCTTGAAGGGTTAATGCCACACACTCTTCTGATGTATTAAATCACCAAGAATAATTCCAGCCAGTCACAGCCCAGAGAAATCAAAAATTTATCTTCCCACAAACATCATTACATTGCAGCAGTACTTCACACCTTCAGCTACTCACTAAACCCAGAGGTTGCTCTTCCATCCAGGTAACAGCCCATGCCCAAATGCTTCTCTTTGATCAAATCTTGCAAGGTGTTAAGGTGTTAAGTGTTTATGATGGGGAAGTCAGCGGAAATTCTGGGAAGGGTGTACTATGTAACTTTTAAACACTGGTGAAGTCAGTCAATTTATTCTCGTGTAGAGGTTGTTGAATCTTCCTTTGTTTAGTCTAGTTCTATAAAAAGAACAATATTCCTAAGCCTATCCTTAAAGAAGGTTTCTGACATTTTAGAACAATAGCCTTAGCTGCCTGCAGCAGCTCTCCTACATTGCTCTACATAATCAAGGCAACTGACAGAATATACATCCAGCATAACCTCAGGCTTTATACCACCTAATGATACCCAGGATTATAAACACCAAGTGGACAAGTTGCAATGAAACATTGCAGTAGTCCTGCAGGCATTTGATACAGACACTCAGAAGAAAAATTGTGCAACTTGGGATGATAGTGCATGAACGCACTTGCGTATGCTGACATTCAACAGCTGGCTCCAGGAGCAAAGTCCGTGGAGATGAGTCAGGACTGAGTGCTCAAGGATGTTCAGAGTCTGCGTTCACCAATACAGCTGGCAGCAGCCAGGTTCGTGTTTCCAAAAAAGCCTGCCCTTCTCTCCTGCTTCCAGCCATGATGCTGTAGAATAAGTGGCCAGAGGGAGAGGGGAAGTTGGCAGAAAGGACAACTCGTGAGCAAGGAATCACAAGGCCTGTCCCCTTGTCCCCAGAAGTGCCCATGCACTTTTCTGTGTACATATACTGAGTAATAACCCCCCAATGCTGGGGGTGGACAGGTGAATCCATGCCCACCACTCCCCCACTTCCCCAGCGAACACTGCTTGCCACAGGCTGGAAGGCCACCCTCCTGCCCAAGCTCTCATGACTCTCTCTGGTGCACCCTCAGCCACAGATCTTACAGCTCTTCCTGACAAGACTTCTTGCTCCAACAGGAGGAAAGGAAGCACTTGTCTTCTTCAGACTCCCACACCCCACTATAGCCTGGCAGGGGCAACGAAACCCACTTACTGTTCTTCTCTGAAGCCTTCTAGCCCAAGGGGATATTCACTCATTAGAAATCATTCGGGTCTCCCCTTCCGGCCATATTTTTGGAACCAGAGTGACCATATCTCCCTCCTGAATTAACACATACCGGGGTTTGTTAAACGTGCTCTTGATATTGCCAAGTCCTTGAGGACATTCAGGGACAAGGATGTCAGATGGCCTCAAGGAATAGGTCTTAGCATCAAAGACAGTGGCAGTGCAGAAGAATGCTGCAGAAGGCAGCTGCCCAACCCTGCCTTACTTCATTAGGAAAAGCACACCCAGGTGAAGTGCTACCAGTGATTCAGATTCAGTCATACAACTTCTCTTCAACCACATGCCAAAAGCCCAGGTCATTCTTTTTATCTGCTCTTGGTTTATGTGCCCTGTACATCTCAAACTCAGTAAATCACATTTTTAATGAAAAGAGAATAGAAAAATTGTTCTGGTTAATTGGAAGCAGTTATATTCTTTTTGCTTTTGGCTTTTAACTGCATGTGTCAGAATGCATTCCCAAATATGATATAAAAACAGGAGAGGTGATGCAAGGAAGGCATGAGGACAGTAGAGCAGAACTGTCTCTGCCTGGCCACATAGAGGGCACCACTCTTCATACAGGGCTCACCCAGGGACAGGAACCTCCTGGCCTCACACCAGTGCGTCCCCAGTTGCCACCACACACTCAAGCTCAAGTAGCTTTAGTGGAATCAGTACTGCCCTCATGGAAAAATTTATGCTTGTTTTTATCACTGTTTTGGCACACCTTTCCCTATCAGCTCCATAGAGCTTGCTCTCAGCTCTGTCCCAGCACCCATTTCACCAAGACTAAAAGCAGAAAACAGGGATGGCTGGGAACTTGGAAAGAATGCTAAGCCCACTGCTGAGCAGTGGTGGCCAGGAGATCTCCTCCATTCCACCAACGTTACATGGCAGCCAGTCCACTTCTGTAGAAGGCAACTCAGCCCAAGGCTCAAGTGCAGCTGAAGATCTCACTCCGCTGCACAAAGCACAAGGACCAGCGCTGCAGCAGCACGGACAAGGTACCGAAACACGAAACTGGGATTTCCATGGCATTAACAACTCTCAACCGAGCAGTACTAATGTTAGGAAACAGACTTTCTCCAAAGGAAATGACAGCCTGAAGAGTGTCAGAATGAGAGCCCCTGCAGAGATCCATCAAAACAAGCTTCTCTTTTAACCATCTCAAGGGAGCAGTCTCTTATCCTGACCTGGAAACATCTTAGTCTGCAACCTTGTCTTCCACTCTGCTCTCATTGTAACCTGAAAACTAATCTCCTGAGAAGAACACAGAACAGCACAAAAGCCCAGATTAGCTATAACTAATATTTTAATTATAATTGGACAAAATAAAGTATGCTAAACTTCCAGTGTCACATCATCCAGATGTGCATGCACCTTATAGCGCCACATTAAAACCAGTGGGAGCTGCAACAGAGCAGCTCCCTCTTGCTGTACTGAGGCACGTGATCATGACAGTAGCTGGCTGGCTTTGCTATGTCAAATGCCTCTGTCAGAACAGTCCTTCCAACTCTCCTTGTATGTATTTAATCACAGATATGCTAGAGATAAAAACAATTTTTCACTCTGTCAGCCCTGACAGACTGCAGAACCACGACCACCAGCAGAGCATTAGCTGCTTCTGCCACACTTGCTTGTGTTCACAGGCACGCTCTCAACCCTCAGTTACCCCAGGACAACCACAATGCACATGTGAAGAAACCATTACTGTGAGGGTGACTAAGTGCTGACACAGGTTGCCTAGAGGGGTTGAGCAGTCTCCATCCTTGGACATATTCAAATCGCAGTGGAACTAAGCCTTAAGCAGCAGGTTGTAGCTGTCCCTGCTCCAAGCAGGAGGTTGGACTAGATGATCTCCAAGGTGCCCACCAGCCTCACCAATGCGGTGATAAAGGCCATGGGACAATCAAGAAGACTGTGGCTGCACAACTGCCTTAAAATAAAAAGGACTAGCCAATAAAAACTACTTTGGGTAAGGAAGGAGCCAGCATATTTTTTTTTTTTCCTGGAGAAAAGTGGTTGCTCCATTCAGCCTATTGCAAAGAATACTGCTACAACCTTCCCCACCCCACAAACTTCTGCTAATACAACTACTCTTTAAATGTAAACAGTGGGAACACGTTAATCTGAGGACCATGTGAGCACTGGGTTAGCTCTGCCAGCTCTCCAAAAGCAGAAGAGGTCCTGCTCAGGTGTAGAATGCTTCACAGCACCCTGCCACAATCACGCACAGGCATCAGGCTCAAGAATCACCACAGAGAAGCTCTCTATCACCGCCCACATCTGGTGTGGTGCAGACCAACAGCCATCTCCATCACCTTTTGTGTGGTTGCTAGCAACAGGCAACAGTGTGGAGCTGAGGACAATGCCAGCAGAACTGAATTAATTGAAGGGCCACCCATGTACAGCTGAAAGTTTATCTAAGGCAACAAAACTGCAAGGAGCTCAACTTCCACTGCATACTTGCGTTTACTGGTGGCACTGATGAGTAACTGTAAATCTGCAGGCAGCTTAACCCATAAAGAACAGTTAATTATGGGAATAGCTTCATAAAGTAATTAACAGCTCTAGGTTACATTTTAAGAAATCTTGATTTTAACAAAGTAATTTATCCAGTACATGCAGGAGACTTCAAGAACAGAGCCTCTTCACAGTTGCTACAGAAGACCTCAAATCGTACAACTGATATTAAAGTTTGTATCTTCTTTTAATAAGTACCTCTTCCCTACACAGTTTTGTGTCTTTTATTGACAGTCATAGTTTACCCAATGACTTCACTTTACAGCAGAAGGTGGGAATGCACCTCACAGATAGGTATTCATATCTCTAGACATACCCAACTCAGAACTCAAATGGTAAATCATTTTTCAAAATATTCTAATTAATTGAAATTAATTATAACCTTAAGGGAATACATTTTAATCAGCTTAATGCCAAGTGATGGGTGAATTGCCTAGGAGGATTCACCACTGAGTGATTTATTGCAATCACAGTAAGCCTGATGGTATCAACCTAGGAGCAACACTAGACAAGACACTAAAAGTTCAGTGCATTGCTTTGCTTCAGTTGATTCCATGCATATATACCATCCCACTGGTCACACAGTGGTATCAACATTCTTTATAGGACTTAATTTAATCTGAAATAGCAGAAAAGCTTAAAATAACCCTTTCCCATACTTCCACTGTTGATTGAAATGTTAATACAAGATCTTAAATTTATGTCAGGAAGCATGACAAAAATCCATGTGTCTAAAGTTACTGACAAGTTTTCTGTACTCCTGAATTTCACTAATACAGTATCAACCTAACAAAATGCAAGGAAACAAGAATACACAAAAAGATAACCTATTTCAAATTATTCTGTCTACTGCCCTTTACTTAGAGGCACAGAAGGAACTGCCCAAATACTTCAGGTGCGCCAGGAAAGAGAGTCCTTTAAACTTAAGGACAGCTAATAGCTATTATCACAGTGATAAAATTAGCTCCCTTAGAAAAACTTTCAGACTACTTGCATGCTTTCGATTTTACAAGTCTATGCCACAATCTAGTTCAATCCGGAAAGATGCCAAAATTCAACTTTAACCATTAACATTAGGATCCTTCCCAGTCCCCAGCCTGCTGCTACTGTCCATCGCACAGGGTCGCAGGCAGCGTCCACAGCACTTTGAATCCAAGCAGTCAACACTTGGACTATTATTAGTATTAATATTATTTATTTTTATCTTTTTTTTTTTTTTTCCGTGGAAAC
>VZTN01016455.1:72308-228209 GCA_013400515.1 Erpornis zantholeuca
CCCTCCTCGCCCCGGATCGGTGCCCGGCACGGCCCGGCCGGTGGGGCCGCTCCCTGCTCCGGCAACGGCGTCGCCGAGCCCGGAGACCTCCGGCGGGGGGAGCGGCGTAACAAGCGGGCTCTTCTCTGCCTTGCAGGGGTGGCCGTCCGGCGGGAGGGAGCCCTGAGCCGAGCCCCCGGCCAGGGAAGGAGCGAAAATGGACATCTCGCAGCTTCCCAGTGCACGTATTTTCCTTTGTCAGTAAGTAATTCCGCTCAGTAGGCTTTTGGGAATAACTTTTTTAAAGTCGTATTGTCACCTTTAACTGCAGAGTGTTATCACGTGCTTGTTTTGCGCTACTTTAAGACCACATCGTCCTTATTCACCTTTCTCTGCAGGAATACGGGGCTTCTGCTGATCCTGATAGAAGTTTTGCTGTCAGCAGTCAAAGTGGACGCTGTAAGTAAAACGTCTTATGACTTTTATTGAGGAGAGAAGAGGAGGAAAAAGCAGTTTCCTTGGTACCAATAAGTGAGGAACTGCATTTTCCTTGCCAGATGGCTTATCTATCTTTCTATTAAAAGAAACAACTAACAAATCATCTGTGCAAGCCTTACAGATTGCTGCCTTCAACAGAATGATGTTTAGCAGAGAAGCACAATGCTTCAAGTGTCAGGTTGTTTGAAATATTCCACTGTTACTTTTGCTCAGATTGGGCAGTTTGTTAAAGCGATAGTGAAACCAAGTGTCTTGGTTTGAAAGACAAGTGTCTGCCAAGGAAGTTGGAACCTCCCTTGGAATGGAGAACAATAATAATTATAACTTTGAAGTTAAGGGGCTTTAAGACAAAGACATGGGAAAAGGAATAGCAGTTCTTTACTAGTATGTGTATGTATAACAATGCAAACAAACAACAGCAACGGCAGCAACAACAAACAAAACAGAAACCCAGTGGCACGTTCTCGGCTGTCGGGCCCTGTCCCCTGCACTGCAGTGACGCTCCCGGCCGGCAGGGGCGCTGGTGGCTCCCGGCTGGGCAGGGCTGCTGCCATGGTTCCCCTGCCTCTCTGCACACGGATGATTGACTGTGACTGGGCTTGCTGGCTAGCTTCTCTCCTTCTCTGCTATTGGGGAGCCCAGAGCCAATGCGTGCTGCGCCAAGACCCGGCAACACCCCATTCCCCACCAGAGGCCCCACCTCTGCCAAGCCCAGATTCGGGGACCAGCTGTCACCGGTGAGCTTCCCTAGGGAGTGATTCCCCACTCAGCCCTGCTGTTCTCTGCCACAGCTTCAGGGCATCTTGCTACACTCAGTAACCCAACACCCAGTTCCTGCCTGGGCACCCCACAGTCCCTGCTACAGCTGCAGAGTTTCTGATACATCACATTTATTACTCCGGGATTTTGCTCACCTCTGCCGTTCCAGCTTGCTGCTTCCGAGGTTCCTGCTACAGCTCCTTTTGCCCTCGGGAGGCTCACGGGGATCGGCTGCCCCTGGGGTTTGTAGAGGAAGCCCTTTCTCCATCCCTTCCCCGTGGGCTGTGCCTGCCATCATCCATGTGCAGAGAGGCAGGGGAACCATGGCAGCTGTCCTGCCCGGCCGGGAGCCACCAGCGCCCCTGCCGGCCGGGAGCGTCACTGCAGCGCAGGGGACAGGGCCTGACAGCCAAGAGAGGCTGCTGGGTTTCTGGTTTTGTTTGTTGTGGCTGCCACTGCTGTTGTTTGTTTGCATTGTTACACATACTAGTAAAGAACTGCTATTCCTTTTCCCATGCTTCTTTGTTTTAAAGCCCCTTAATTTCAAAGTTACAATAATTAGGAGTGAAGAGACTGTTGAGGTTTGATGCTGGCCCGGTGCCAGGCACTCACGAGAGTCACTTGCACACCCTTCTCTGCCACAGCTGGGCAGAGGAGAGAGGGGAAAATAAAATTAACAGAGACTTCATTAGGTGAGATAAGGACTGGGAGAAAACACTTCAAGGGCAAAACAGGCTTAACTTAAAGTTACAAAGTGAATTGCTAACAGAATCAAAGGAGGATAATGAGAAGTAAAATAGGCCCTTAAAACACCTTTTCCCCCCTAACCCCTCTCTTCTTCCCACTGACAGTGCATAAGGGATTTTGTCAGTCCATCACTGCAATTTTCTTCTACTGCTCCAGGAGCGTCATCCTTCCCCTGTGAGGCTGTGGGGTCCCTCCCACAGGAGACAGTTCTCTGCAAACCTCTCCAACATAGCTCCACTCTCACAGGCAGCAGCTAACCCACACCTGCTGCAGCGTGAGCCCCTCCCACAGGCACACAGCCCTCCCAAACCTGCTGTGCCATGGGTCTCTCTTTCCACGGGGTGCAGTCCTCCAAGGACAGGCTGCTCCAGCCTGGAAGCAGGGCCCCTCTCTCCACCAGGTCTCCTGTGCATCACAGCATCCTCCAGGCATCATGCGCTCCGGCACGGGCACCTCCCCACGGGCTGAGGGTGGATCTCTGCATCCCCCATGGATCTCCATGGGCTGCAGGTGGATCTCTGCATCCCCTGTGGATCCCCACAGCTGTGGGTGGATCTCTGCATCCCCCATGGATCCCCATGGGCTGTGGGTGGATCTCTGCCTCCCCCATGGATCCCCACGGGCTGCGGGTGGATCTCTGCATCCCCCATGGATCCCCACGGGCTGCGGGTGGATCTCTGCATCCCCCATGGATTCCCATGGGCTGTGGGTGCATCTCTGCCTCCCCCATGGACCCATGGGCTGCAGGGGCACAGCAGCTTCACCATGGTCTTTACCACAGCCTGTTCAGAGGCATCTTGGCCTGTAGCACTTCCTCCCCCTCCTTCTTCACTGACCTTGGTCCCTCCATGTGGTTTTCCCTCACATGTTCTCATCTCTTCCTCTTCTCTGACTAGAAGCCAAAACCTTGTGACTTTGTTTTGATTTTCTTCTTAAATATGTCATCACAGAGCCATTACCACCATCTCCATTGGCCCAGTTTTGGCCAGCAGCATATCCCTCTTTCAGAGCCATCAGCCTTCGGCTCTGATGGACATGATGGAAAGCTTCCAGGAGGTTCTCTGTGGCCCCTCTGCTACCAAAAAACGGGCCAAGCAAAACCGATAGAGGAGGTCATATTCTCCATTCCAAGGAAAGAATATGCCTTCCTTGGCCAACACCTGTCTTTCAAACCAAGACAGTCGGGATCCCGGTCTTTTGCCCCAAGGCACCCCAACAGCTGGCAAGGGTCCTTTCCAGTGAGGCAGGATGCCATAACATCCCAGTTCAATGTCCGCTCTCACGAGCAAAGGCTCACCCATGGCAGGAGAAGCAGTACAGGGCTGGGCTCTGGTGGCAGCAGTGAATTCTACCCCAGTAAGCAACAGCTCGACCATCCTCCTCCAATGCTGAGAGCGAGCCAGGAGCTGTACCCAGACCCACCAGCCCAAATCTCATGGTATCTCTGACTGTCCAGAAGAGAGCTAAGCTAGAGTAGCCAGCTGCACCCTTCCCATGGCTACTGCTTTTGTCTCTCTTAAGTACTGGTCGTTATTGTCTCTTAGAAACAAATGAGACAAAATTCCCTGAGAGAAAGAAAACAAATGGAGCAATCCCAACCTCCAACACAAATCCAACAATTTCTTAGTTTTTGTAAGAAAAGCACCAAAAATGCTGTGCTGTAGATACCAAAGAGTATCCAAAGAGTACTTTGGTAAAGTTAACCTGCAGGTAAAATGTCTTCAATTACATACAAACCTCATCTGAGGACTGTGTAGCTTATTTCTAGAAGTCAGAGGCATGTTTGTGAATAAATTGCTATTTAAATTAAATTGTTAAATCTAAAAATAGTTATTTTGTGCTGTACAGGTGGTTGCAGCTATCTACCCGAGTTGCTGATGTAAGCAGAACTTACTTAACTCTTGCATCATTGTCACAAAGGCGTGAAAGATGTGAGAGATAATGTATAGGAGAGTCTAACATTTACCTGTTACAAAACTTGGTGATCTTAATGGAAAGATTATCATTAATGGGAATAGATTTTGGATCAAGCCTGAACATAGAAGACTGAGGTTTGTAAGGCTTGGCTTGTGGCTGCATTTATTGGTCAGGCACAAGTGTGGGTAAGGCTCAGTGGTCATGTGCTAGCGGGACCTTGATGACATTTTTCAAGAAGCTATCCTACTTATATTTTAATCCTACTGTCTGCAACTTTATGACTCTGCACTCCATATAGATGTGTGATGATAGGCCACATCTTTGTGGTGAGATGGCATACTGCATTAAGGAATGGGAAGTGCTGGGGCTTTTGCAGCAGGTGTTGTGACACACGATAATCCTGCACTCCAGTTGCAGCTGGCATGTAGTGCTTGCCCATCAGTCTGCATGGATGGTTGATCTCTTCACATCGTGCCTGAGCAAGAGCTGTCAGGCTTGGGACCCACAGCCCTGTGGGAAGGGACAGGAGTGAGGACCTTAAGTGTCATGTGCTGCTTGTCTTTGCCTCATTTAGAAACAAACATTGTTCTGCTGCATAGTGCTGAATGGATGATAAAGTTACCATGTGCTACTGAAACCGGAGCAGGCTGGTGGTACTGCAAATGTTTTATGCCCAGTAATGATATCACTGTGATCAGATAACATAAACCAGTGGCATTATGACCCTCCTTTTATGAAGTTGTGTTGTAGTGGGCATAGCATGATACCTGAGTTTTATCTATAGCATGGACTAATTCATGCTCCTTCATGTTCTTATAGTAGACTACAAGCAGTGGATGCAGTCTGATAATGGCTGCTTGAATCTCCTCCACATGCTGGTTTTCCCAGAGAATCTTAAAAAAAGTAAATTGGCTGGCTTGAGTATCTAATTTCCCAGATTTAGTAGTTCCTATGGTGGTGGCTGTGTAGGAGATGAAACACACCAATGAATATGAATGGGGAAGTCTGGTCATGTTTCCATGAAAAATTGAGCTGCACTGCCATGAAAATATTTATCCTGTTTTCCATTCATATGCTGCTTCCTTCCCTTGGCCAGCCCAGTTCTTTCTGTAGTCGTGTGGTGAACTGAATTGGAAAATTCTTTGTCTATACTAATCACTACCCCAAAAGAAAAGAGGGGCGAGAGCTAACTTTATCCTGGGTCACATCATCACTTGTATTCATAGAAACCTGGGCTGGAATGGGATTGGAAGCAGGCAGCTGGGGGTAGGAGGAGGGTTGGGCTTGCTTCTTGCAGTGGTAGCTCTGGTCAAATGTTTCCAAAGTGACAAAATGGGTGTCTGTGGGAAGCAGCAGCACCTGAATAATTGCCAGGGTTGCTGGCAGTCATGTTCTTTATATTGTAAAGTCATATTCTTTATATTGTATTTGTCACACTGAATCTTCTGTTTGTTACACAGATCAATGTGCTAAAGTTACGTAGTGTTTTATTAGCTTGAATTAAAAAAAAAACTGCTATGAATTATTAGAGTCTGTAGGACTAGGTCTTAAAAGTCATGGTTCTGCCTGTAATGTGGTTCTGACTTTGATGGCCATATATATGTGGATGAGTTACAGCTGCGGGACATAAGTGGTGTTGAATGAGAAAAATTGCACACAGGAAGAAATTGGAGGGAGTTTAAGGAAAGGCCAGGAAAGAGGGAGAAAGAGTGGAACTCAGCGAGTTTGTCTGAATTTGTTGCCTGGCGGGCTGCTGGTGGCTGTTATGGAGACGGATGTTTCTCAGCAGAAAAAGAAACGAGGGGAAGAAAAATAAGGAGGATGTTTAGGATATCAGAGAACTGGGAAGGAAAAGAATGGTGTCTCTGGCAAGAGAAGAGGATGCTCGTTGCCGGCTTGAAGAACTAAGGAAGAGAAGTCCCAGGACAGACAGCCAAATGGAGTGGATCAGGCACAGTTATCTTTAGCACTCTTTGGCGTACACTGGATAGTGATGTTAAAGGCCTCAAATAACTTTGGAACTACTCTGAATTGTAGATTTAAGAATTCACATGGCTTAAATAAAATTAAGTATTATTAGCTACCTGAAGTTCAACCCAATTTACAGATTTCTTCTCCCTTTCTGTCCCTGCAAATATGTTACATCAAAAATATAGTTCTTGATTTTGTTTTTTTTCTCTTCAGAGACAGAGTATCTTCTGTTAATGCTGATTTTTTTTTTCTTTTGTTTTCCCCTAAGCACACTTTTCCCTAAGCAGTTTTGTTACATTTGATTACTTTATTGGTGCCCTCTTAGTATATTTTTTAAACTGCCTCTAACAAAAATTATTTTTTTCCAAGTTGTATTCAGGTGGGAGCAATAGAATCTGAGCAGAGAAAGAAACAACTGTCAAATCAAAGAAAGAAAATCTAGAGAGAATAAGTTTGAATAACACTTGGAAAAATAACACCAAGTAACAGATCAAAACTGTCATTTTAAAAGGAGACCATATGTAGATATTTAGAAAGAAAACAGTTGAAGTAGTGCATGAGATATAATTCTCTTCATTTCCGTGAGATTGTAAGAGGATATATTATAGGGGACATCATCAAAGTGGCTGAACCAATAACTTTGTAAAATAAAAAATAAAACCAACAGTACTATGTACTACTTCTGTTGGTTTCATAGTGAAATTAGTTTGCTGACATGGGTGCCTAAGTTATTGCTCTAGGTGAAAATGTGTCAATGCTCTTGGCTATCTGACATCCAGGTTTTCCCAGATGTGTCCTGTTTTATTCTGTCTGGAAAGGTTTGTCTGGTTGAAACAGGAGGACTTTTTACATTGACACAGGATTTCCAGGCCGAAAGAAGCCAGGGTGGAGTAATCACTTGGCCCGTCCTGCTTAATGTGTCCCCTGTAAATGTAGGCACTGGGATCACAGTGGGAAAAACATGATAGGGCAGGCATACTGCCCAGGTGACTTAGGAATGAGGCATCAATTTGATGTATTGATTTCATCTGACACATTACTTGGTTAGCGCATGCAAAGTTAATCCACCTCTCCCTGGAAATACCAGGTTCCCTACCTGTGCTTCAGAAACAGCCTAGGAGAGTCCTCAAAGAGATACATTGCAGTCCTAATTTAGAACAACTTCATTTGAGGATGTCCATACTGGCAGACATGGCTTATTTATGTCTGATTGGGTAAGTGTACAATTGGGCTCATCTTTGAGTAAGAGTGGTGTTCCATAAGAAAATGAGACAGAATAATCATACCTTGAAAAAATGGCTAGCATTTTGGGGACCCTCCTAGCCCATCTGATTTTATTATTCAAAATTTCTTTGAACCCTGGAAGAATTATTGGGTAGTTTAGAAAGGACTCTTTCTATGTTCAGTCATGGAGCTGACAGGAAGGAGCAGCTCTCTTAAAGAACTGTGAGAAATCCTGAATGAAGGTGAAAGAAGGCAAGGTCACCCATTTTCACTGTCATTGAAGCCACATCTTGGTCTGGCAGTGGTGTTTCAATGATGAGGGCCACAGAGTTTGTATCATGTTGTAGATGGGCAGCAGAATGGCTGCTGAGTGGAATTTATGTTTTTTTCAAGAGCCATGACTTCTCCCATCAGCGTCATATGATGCCAGACAGACAAACATATTTACAGCCAGTATTTCACACATGGAGGTGTAGTCATTGTTGATACCATTAAATTCCTTATTTTTGGTCCTTGCTTTCTTGTGTGCTGTCTGCTCCACTCACCAGTAAGAAAGTTTCTTTTAAATGTCTCTTTTCCTTGTTACTCTTCAAATTCTTCTTTTTTTTTCTGCCCTGCATATTAAACTGATAGTGATTCTAGTTTATTAATTAATCATTCTTTCTTGAAAGATTTCTTTAAGAGTCATTTGTACTATGTCTGCGTGGAAAAAATTCTTTGTATACAGTCATATCCTGTATATCATATAACTGCTTGAAGTCATTCATGCAAGGACAAAAGACAGGTTACAGCAAAAGCAAAATACTGTATCTCCCTGAAGTTAGTGATGATGAGGAGAAGGTTCTTGTGTGTGTCCATGTTTCTTAAACTCTCCGTGCAAAGTCACACCTAGGTCCTTTATTCACTTTTTCTTCTTCATAGATCAGAATTATGCTCAAAGAATATTTACTATAATATATTCAAGTTAGTACTATTTTGTTGAGTTATTAACTGGTATATCATATAGTCATGTTGCATTTGGTAGCAGAACAGACAGAGTTCTGTCAGCCTCCCAGAATTCTCAGAGTTAAAATGTTGATACTGAGAGACAAGAACCCTGACAAGGTAAACTGTCATGTAATAAAATGATCTTGTTGTTTTTTCACCTTACTCTGAAAGTACCTGAAGCAGTTTCAGAAATTCAGCATTGCTTTTCCTTGACCTTTTAAGGTAGGACATCTGAGTTTTATTATGTAGTGATTTTACCACAGGAAGCCTTTATGCATTATGATGCTAAATCTACCATGTATTTTCTATATTTTGCACAGGTCCAAATATATTTGCCTTACCCAAAATGTAAAGCTGCACTGTGGCTTATTCAGTTATACTATAAGCAAATACATTTGTTATAAATATTTTAATTCAGTAGTTCAGAGCACATTTTATATTAGTGTTGGGGTTCTTTTGCAGTAATGCATTTTTTGCTTGAGACCAGATTATTCTTAATTAGTTCTTTGCTTTTGTTTTGACAAGCCAAAAATTGGCCAAGGAGTGGAACATTCTTCATATCATATTATACTGGTCCAAGATCTTCAGAGGGTTCAATGTTAATTTAGTAGCTTAGCTCATTTTGCCTAAGAAGGCAGCTTATCTTGTCGTGCCTTGCTTTATTCACAGTGCCCTGTTTGCTCCTAAGGAGTAAAAAGCACAGTGACTTTTGCAGTATTTCCTGATATTTATCAACAGTTATTTTCTTTAAAATGGCAGCACCTAGTTGATAGCAGCAGTTGACTCAGCTCACAGTGAAAGTATGTGATCTTTATCATGCAAACATTTCTGTGTGACCAAGGACCTTATTGGTTTCCAAGTGCCTTTTTTTGTCCACTTGGGAGCTGAAGATGCTGATTTGATGCAAAGGTAGCTCCTTGTTTTCAGACCCTAGAAACAGTGTGTAGCAAGGAAAAAGCTCTCACAGTTCATGAGCAAACTTGCGTTTGTGTGATTAATTTGCCCTACTTGAGCAGAATCATGTTTTTGTTGCAGTTTCCCTTCTTTGACAGTCACAGTGTTTGACTGGGTCACTGCATCTTCTGAACACACCTGGTTTGTGCTGTCTTTCAGTGTCTGCCTTTACTTTTGTACTTCCCTGGCATGAGGGGTGATGAGGTTGTGGTTTGCCCAGCGGCACAGTGGGCTGGTGCTCCATGTGGGCAGGGGAGCCAGGAGGCATGAGACCACAGACAGGGTGGGGAGGTCGGCAGGACCCTTACCCTCCAGCAAGTCCAGGTGGTCACCGAGGGCAGACACAGCCCTGGAGGGCAGGGCAGGGCCATGGGGATGGAGACAGGCAGAGGCCAGGCCAATACCTTGGGATATTTGCCCACAGGTGGAGGAGGTCAGGGTAGCCTGGCACAGGCATGGCTGACCACAGCTCAGGCCAGCACCAAGGCCCAGCATTCGGCCAGAGCTCCCAGGCTGCTGGCAGGCCAAGGGGGAAGCCCCACTTCTCACAGCCCTTTTCCCACACAGCTCATTTCACACCGCTCTGGGAGCGCAGCTGCACCCGGAGCTGGCCCTACGCCCGGTGAGCAGACCCGGGGCTCCCCTGGGGTCGATGGGGGAGCGAGCCTGAGGCAGAGGCAGCCAGCAGGTCCTGGTGCAGCCCAGCTGGCTGCAGGGAGGCCAGGAAGCGGAAAAGCAGATGTGCAAGTTTAAAATTTGTGGCAATTTTAGGGAAATCAGCATGTTTTAGGAGGGCCAGAACAGAATTTAAAGGTTGACCAGAGCCTTCCATATGAATTGAAAGGGCAGGATCATTTTATATATCACTTCAGGAACAGTTCCTCAACAGGGGACTTGTCAAGAAACCCCCCTGATTTCCAATATAAATTTACTAAGGAGTTCTATTTTTATTTTAGAAACACGAGATCAGAAGAACATTTAGATAATATCAGTTACCAAGGATGCATGCTTGCTGGATAGTTCAGTCATCCTATTTATTTGTAAATGATCTCAACCTTTATTTTGAAGTAGTTTTCTGAAGTTAGCAACTAAAGATCATTCAGATAAATAGGGCTTGGCTTATTTTTGGCAGGTCCTAACTGCAGATCCTACCCACACCTCTTCTCACCACTGGATGGTGGAGCCAAATAATAAATTCTTTATTCCAAGTATACTTTTCCGTTTTAGTTCACCAGACTTTTAAAGGTTCTTTGATGACCAAATTTACTTGATTATATAATCAGGCCATATACAGAAAAGAAATTCTGGCCAAAGTGTAATATCTTGGATACAGCGCATTTGTTTTGTTCTGCAGTTGGGGTTTTTGGGGGATTTTGGTCATTTTTCTGTCATTTTCTAGTTTGTGTCATTACAAAACAACTAACCGCCTCAGGTTTAAGCCTTGTCACAAAGCACAGCTCTGAGCTCATGAGTTTTTATATCTGATTGAACTCCGGGAGCTTATGTGCCTGCCTTCGGTGCCTGAGCAGTGTGGCTGCCCTTCTCTCCATCCTCTGGAGGCTGCAGCTCCTGGCTCAACACAGAGCTGACCCCTTTGGTCCACACCCTCGCCTCCTGTGGAAACACAGGCCTGGAAACAAAACTATTGTTTATCAGAGATAAAAAGAAGTAAAGAAGGCATCTGTACAAACTGTCAATTGTCTGCCTGTACATGGGTCTCCATTGTCAGGTCCTGCCCATGCTTGCTGTGCCCTGCAGCTGTGGGGAGCAGAATCATTTTCCAAGGTAGGAACGGGAAACTGGGAAAGCTTCCCAGGCTTTCCCTGTCACACTCGTGTGTGTCTTGCTCTCAGTGAAGTGTTGGCCCCTGCTGCTCCATCTGTGCAGTCCCTGGGCATGCTGCATATGGATGAAGAAAGGCATTCCCACATTCAAGCTGCAGCCTCGCTGACCCTGTGTAATGGATGTTCAGACACCTGGTCTGAGTCTAGCGGCATCCTGAACACATGTACCGAGACCCCAGGGTGCAATTCCGGGAGGAGAGTGGAGCTGCTTATGAGGGCTGCCCGAGTGTCCTGGGCTGAGCCTCGGCAAAGGGAGTGGGCAGAAAGGAATGCCGCTCCCGCACAGGGCTGGGAATAGCCGCTGGGGCCACGGAGCATGGGAAGCCTGCATATCTCCCCAAGCCGGCAGCCAGAGAAACAGTCTGCTGGAAACCGCCCAAACCTCTCTGCACCTCTCTTTCTTACTTTTCTATTCCTCTCCTTTCCCATGGCGGGAGTTTTTATTTCTTTGTGAATCACAACCTTGCTGCCTTAGCTATTAAGCAATTGATACTGCCTTAAGAAAAAGTCTGCTATAAGATTATCTGTTTAGTTTTTGCTTCAGTCTTAGAGAATAAGGAGAGAACTTCTTGGGATTTCATCCCTTGAGTGACCCAGGAACTAAAAGGATAAAATCTGAAAGAAAATCTGAAGTGACACTGGCTGGAAGAAGGAAGTGAACGGGGAAATGTTAAGCTTCGTAGTGTGAGGCTGAGGCTAGGTTTCCACCAGGTGCTTTGCAGGTTTGTGGTAAGAATAGGTGTGAAGAAGTCAGTGTAAAGTTGACCTAATCTTCTGTTCTCTGTACGTGCCCACGAGGTTGCCAGCACATCTGTTATCTCTTAACTCACTTAGGCATACAGGCTGCTTCCTCTCTGGCTGTGTCCCTTACAGTAAACCACAGAGTCCCAGGTGTATTCTCTGCCTTGTGGTCAGTTGGCACAGTCTGTCCATGTGCATAACAGTAATAGCCTCCTTAGTTTCCAAAACAGGGTGGCCCCTTAGAGACTCCCTGTGTTCCTCACATTATGCTGACTCCTGCATCATGGCCAAAACTGTCTTTGCAAGCAAAGCAAGCAAAAGCTTCCTAGCCCAAGCTACAGGTATTCATGAGACCCTTCTGACAGATAAATGGTACAGGCAGTGAGGCACAGGGCTCCTTAATACATTAGTATAGACATTCAGCATGTGTGCCTCAAACTGTGACATTGACTGGCTGGAAATCAGGGCCCACTCTCATTTCTCACATGCATCATTGTATTGGGGAGTTTTACCTGAGTAAGGATGAAATAAAAGGACTGAGCTGCACTGTCACCCATTTGAATAAGAAATTTGCACCAAGGAAGATCCAAACCCCTCCTGATAGTTTTGTTTTAAGCTTTATGTGATGATTCACAGCATTATCATGCTGTATCTGTTGATACCTACTTCATATAAGCAAAATAAAGGACAAAAGTAAGCATATAAGAAGGTGAGAATGGCAACAGGTTGCAAGTCAAATTGCAAAAGCAGAGGCATTGAGAAACTATTTACTCGTCCTCTTTGTGTTAGGAAAAGTAGTCCTTCCCAGCAAAAGGAGGGTGACTGGAATATGTACCAATTGGCTATGTACTTGTTTTCTGGTGGCTTATGTCAAATATCCCAACTGCTCCTCAATCAGTTCTGGAGAGTGTCAACACTGTAGTGCATCATCTGCAACTGCCCCACTCTCCAGAGAGATTTTCTATGCAGTGATTAGCTGAGGGGCATGGCAAAAATGTGCTCTTTTGTCTTGGACTTTTAGAATACAGTCAAGGACAGGTGAGTAGTAGAAGGTGGTGATTTAAATTGTCCTCATTTGATATACACTGGTCTTTTTCAGTTGTCAGTCCCACAATGCCAGCTTCCAGTGTAGGTTTCTTTCTTACTTTTCTATTCCTCTCCTTTCCCATGGCGGGAGTTTTTATTTCTTTGTGAATCACAACCTTGCTGCCTTAGCTATTAAGCAATTGATACTGCCTTAAGAAAAAGTCTGCTATAAGATTATCTGTTTAGTTTTTGCTTCAGTCTTAGAGAATAAGGAGAGAACTTCTTGGGATTTCATCCCTTGAGTGACCCAGGAACTAAAAGGATAAAACTTTCTTTGGAGTAAACAGACTTAACTAGACTCAAAGAGAGCGAAATATGGTACTGTTTCTACACATCAAACCATCTATACCAGAATCCCTTTTAAGAAATTATTATTTAAATAAACTTATATGGTTGATGGATTGGGAAAAATCCAGGAAAAATATTATATTTCTCTTTAACATTTATTTCCTTTTACGAATTTATGCCATCAAATTGAGATCCAGACGTCTTATATCATCCATCCAATGCATGATTTGCCCAACATCGATCTGATTATGTTTCTGTGTAAGAGGGGAGACTTTACACTCTCCTTGTTGCTCCTTGCTCCTAATTGTTTTTGTATTTTCAAGGGGATAGATAATACAGTAGCCATTCTTCAAGAAAATGTTACCTCTGCTTTTGCAATTCTAAGCTCTTGCTTGGGGTTTGTGTTGTCCCTTAGGGACACAGTATCACACTGAGTCACAAGTGAGTAGAAGGGTGATTAGTAAGGTAGCTTGGGGTTGTATCATAAATCACTTTGAAAATTGGGACTGTAGTCTTGAATTTGTCTGAGTAAGGAATTGTGTGAGCCCTACAGCAACATGCTTGGCTGATCCTGCTCTGCTTCATGCTTTGAACCAACCAGTCCTTTTTTTCCGATGAAAATCATACAGTAGTTACTATGACCAAATCACAGGCAGCCAGAAACATTGCACTGGCATGTTGGGAGCTCTTTGTGTATAGAATCTGGTTTCCATGTGATAGACTCCATGAGGCTTGTCAGCTGCAGTGGAACTATACCGTCTCAAATTAGGGATGATGTAATTTTTACTATTCCTTCAAGGTATTTAATTTTCATTCAACGTGATTTCCATGTTAGTCATGTATCATTCACTGTCTTCCACAAAGCCAGTAACATGTGTAAACAAGGAGAGAGGAACTGAAGTAGTCATCATGTGTTATGAATGAGCGGTAGACTGAGATCCACCCTGGACACGTGTTCTTAGACTTGAGGCTGCTCATCTTTCATTAGGCTCTAAAATGAATGTTCCATTAAGACAAGGACACCTAACTTGATAGACTAGCATAATTATTTTGGGAGATTAAAGCTCATTCTCCTCAGGAAAAAAAAGGGATATGAAAATGCACTTGCCAAGTAGTTTCACTACTTACCCTGCAGACACAGCCTGTGGAGAGATTACAGTGCTGCACGTGGGTAAGCCCCATTCGCCTGTGCAGAAACTTCACAAACCCATTTATGTACTAGCTAAGAGGCCTGGCCTGAGACCATTCTTTGTCTTTTTGTGGTCAGATTGACATGAAGTTGTTTCAGCTGCAAAAATCTTGTTGTTTAATCTCAGAAATTCTACTGTATCTTCCTTCTTCAAGGTTTGTCTACTTTCAAAAGTGAGTAGTTTTTCTACAAAAGGACATAGGGAAATGGTGAATTAAAATAAAAGTGCAAGGTTGTTGCTTGCTTCTTTTTTTTTTTTCTTCCTGGATAAAAGACCAACTCAGTTTTGCCATAGCTTCAAGAAATTTCCTTTTTTTCTGGCACTAGCCTTTGCAGAGAGTCTGGTTAGTAACGTCAGCTGTCCCAGTATCTTTCAAATGAGCAATGAACACAAAGACTGTGCTCCAGAGCATGAGCAGGAAAGACTTCTGACCTTTTGATCTGGTGATCTGTTCCCAAAATCTCTGCATGTCCAAAAGCAGCAAGAC
This sequence comes from Erpornis zantholeuca, assembly GCA_013400515.1. Lineage (NCBI taxonomy): Eukaryota > Metazoa > Chordata > Aves > Passeriformes > Timaliidae > Erpornis > Erpornis zantholeuca. The sequence continues at coordinate 86,981 of VZTN01016455.1, forward strand.
AAATACCAGAAGACTTGGAGACTTGAGGAAAGGGAAAGCTCCAGCATTTCACGAACAGAAGAGAGCAGCTCCCTAAGGAATCCAGCTGCAGCACAGAGCTCGCAACCAGGGCTGTGAGAGACCTGGAAATGGGGGCTGCTGTCACCTCCTGTAGCTTGCCTTCAAGCATAAGTGTCAGACTGTCCATCAGCTTCCACAAAAGCAGAGCTGCATGGACTCTCTTAAAAAGTGTCAGTCTTCCAGTACCTAAAGGAGGCCTAAAAGAGCTGAAGACAGACTTTATCAGGACATGGAGTGATAGGACAAGGGGGAATGGCCTTAAACTGAAAGAGGTGAGGTATAGATTAGATATTAGGAAGAAATCCCTTACAATGAGGGTGATGAGGCACTTGAATAGGTTGACCAGAGCTGTGTTTGATGCCCCATCCTTGGAAGTCTACAAGACCAGGTTGGATGGGGCTTTGAGCAACCTGCTCCAGTGGAAGGTGTCTCTGCCCATGGCAGGGGATTGAAACTAGATGATCTTTAAAGTTCCCTACAACCCAAGCCATTCTATGAAAACATAACCCCAAGGTGAGATAGATCCATGGTTGACTAACTAGGGAGCATGAGCAAGCCGGGACTTGCTGTCTGCCCCTCCCTGTGGTGTTGGGAGAGGCAGACACTGCAGCCATGGTGCAGGTTAATCATGGAGTCTCATAGGTTGGAGAAGACCCCTGGGATCATCAAGTCCAACCTATGACCAAACTCCACCTTGTCAACTAGACCATGGCACTGAGTCCCACATCCAGCACCTCCAGGGACAGTGACTCCACCACCTCCCTGGGCAGCCCATTCCAATGTATCATCAACCTTTCTGTGAAGAGCTTCTTTCTAATGTCCGACCTAAACCTCCCTGGCACAGTGTAAGACCTGTGTCCTCTTGTCCTGTCACCAGTTGCCTGGGAGAACAGGTCAACCCCCACCCTGCTACAGCCTCCTTTGAGGTGGTTGTAGAGAGTGATAAGGTCCCTGCTGAGCCTTCTCCAGGCTAAACATCCCTGCTGCAGTTGCATTATATTAACTGTAACATCTCTCAGCTTGGAATATAACAGGGAAAGAAATGTATCCTTGTACACTCAGTGGCATTGCCACCACTACAGGTTACTGAGCTGACTACATCACTGATAGGAAAGTTACTTTCAGGAAGCTGTGTGTTTCAGCAGCTAGAACTTTCCTAAGTCCCCTGGCAGATTTTACAAATGCACTGCGACTTAGGCTATTCAGGCCAGATACAGTATCCAAGGAGTCTCACTTAAAACTCCTTTTTTTGAATCTCTGTGCTGTATAGCAATGTTCTGCATTAAATGTGCCCCAAAAGGTCACATGTTTCCAAACAGTATATTCAGCAGGATCTTTAAAGGATTAGTGGTGTGGGATCTCGGTATATTGTTGCATGGATTCTGTCTAATTATTAAGGACATGTGACCAATTGCTTTAAGTCTAAATAATTAAAGCTGAAAAACACAATACTTTCCTGGCTCCACTGTTTTTTAATAATTAACTACAGTGTTATGAGACCCATTTTGTGCCACCAGCTGTTAAGCAGAACAGCATGATGTCTTCAACAGAAAATTCTAATTTAAGTGTGTGCTATCAAATGGTCTAATGTTTTCAGTCAGGTTTTAAAATGAGATTGCAACGTGTTTGTAGAAACCCCCTTTAAATCCGTGGGTTTAAGCACACTTTGGGTCAGGCTCTAAGCGTTTGACCTTTTCTGTTAGTTGCTGGGAGATGCAAGAGAACACAATAGGATCGACTGGATTTAGTTCTCAGGGTAACAATTAATAGAAATTCTGCCAGTGTGTGCTGACAGTGAGATTTCATGTTAATCGTTACTTTAGTTCTGCTTTTCAAGCCTCCCTCAGGTAATAATGAGTGACTTAATATCACGTACATCTTTTGGCTTTCCTGGTTTTGTAGTTGTATGTCCTATGTATGTCCTATCTCTTTGTCTGTGCTGGTAAACACATTCCCCCCTTTAAGGAGGTTCATGTTTTAATTTCTAAGAACTAGAAGTTGAAAAGAGGGTCCTAGAAGTGTGAGTCAGAATATGTCCTCAGACTGGTTACCTACATTTGTTATCAACCAGTGAAGTTATGTCTGGTTGTTTGTCTTAAATAACAAGCATGCAAGCAGAGAGTGTCCTATGACACCCCCCCACATTACACTTGTGTGAGACCTACAGCACTAGCTGCAAGTCTTTCATCTCTCATCTGTAGGCTATCATCAGCTGAAAGTACAGGCTCAGTTTGATAGAGAAAACTTGATTCATGTGGCATATCGGTGTCAAGAGAAACATGGAATATATAAAGCAAGACTGATATTTAAAAAGTAGGCTGTGAGGATTTCCTGAGATTAATTCATGTTTGAATTACAGTGGGAGAAACATCCCATCTGTATTTTTTGTTTTTTTAGTGCCAAGGGGCCTACCACATCCCCTACTAAATTTTTCCAGTAGTTGATTACTCTTAGAATAAACACAGATTGATTTGACAGCATATATCTAACTTTAAAATCAGTCTCTGATCTTTTTACCTTTGCAAGGTAGATGAAAGAGCTCTATGTTACCCTTTTACTAGTTTCATTATGTCATTATATAGGTACCTTATATATATAAATTAACATCATTTTTAAATCCCAGCCAATTAAGGAAGAATAACATTTCCTGTCTCATTTCTTGCATACCTTCCATAAAACCATCGACCAGGTTATCCTGTCAGTGATGCTGTGCAATTCCCCTGGGGATGGTTATTGGATTTTGTAGATGCAACTGAAAGGCAAGTGTGGCCCTTTATGTATGTTGGCAGGCAAAGAGCATCAGAAGCATTTTTGCCTTCAGGATAATTGCAAAATTGTTTCCTTTCTTTTTGTCATCCACCCATGATGCCATCTAATTTGATGTTCCTTGGCTGCTAGCTGTTAGCCTCATTAACCTTACTTGATAGAGTGTTCCAACATTTATGATTCTCATGTGAAAAATGCTTCCTGGTGGTTGGGATTTGTTTTTCTTTAATTTTTACCTTTGCCCTCTTGTCCTATTATGCATACTAGGCTGAAAATAGTAACTTGAGATTGGTGTGCCTACTTTTTACAGTGTAATGAATTCCAGTTAATTCTATTGCCTTTTCTTTCTCTTAAGATAGTCATGGTGATTTAAAATTATTTAACTAATAATCCTACTTATTTTAACTTAGGTCTCTTGTGTTTTTACCTTTAGTAATAATTCTTCTGTGAAAGAAAAGAAGAAAATTTGGATGTGTATCATTTGTTACTTGGCCTATTTCCACAAATGTAATATTACCCTGATGTTGTTAACTTTATTGTCTTACTTGGCATGTGGAGTAGGGCCAATGCAATGTTCCTGTGGGCAGCAGAACTTGAAATTTGTAAGCTTAAAATTTCATCAGTCAATGCAATTTCACTCTACAGAGTGGCAAAATCCCAATTCTTCAATCTAAATCCATTTCAGCTAGCTGTGATAATGATTGTCAAATTTGCAGTGGTGGGAAGTGTGAATTTAATCCCCTTTCACAAATAAAAGAGTTTTTTCCCCTTTTTGGTTATACAGAAACTCTTCTATATTTGCATTCTACACTGGTAGCAACAGATGTTCCCATCCAGCACGAGTCAGCACTAAAAGTACCATTGCAAAGATAGTTTCTTTTTGTTGCATTTTCTTTAAAATTCTGACTTTATTAAAAGGTTAAATGTAGGTCTGTTAAGGGCTGCTGATACAAATTAGGACTGGTCCATAATGCAGCATCTTTTCTTCATATGGATGCAGATTCATTTGAAATTTTAAGCAATTTTGAGACAGAATGCGTTGTATTCCAGGAAGCCTTTAATATTATTTAAGACTAATCAGAAAGGCTACCACACTGTTTCAATTAACTCAGAGATTATGTTAAGTAATGTAAAGTCAGCTGGTCCAGAGCTTGGTGGCTTTTCTCTTTTCATTGTTTACTTTGCTATTTCCTAATACAGGCTTCACAGGGTGAAGAGAGAAACTCAAACTGTGACACTTGATACCTAGGAAAGAAGGTCATTCCATTGACAAGAGAATTGTTTACAATTGTTTACAAACAATTCTCCCCAGTCAGATTTTTTAATTAAGTCTATAAAGGATGGATAGAAAAAGGAGATTATATGTTACCTGACTGGGGTGTTCGGGTTGAAATAATGCAAAGAAATACTCAGAGTGTACTTAGAAAGTGCAGCTGTTCTTGGCCTGAAAGGATGAAAGTGGTTACCACTCGCTGGCAAGTATTATGTTGTAAAGTTCATCTCTTTGGATACAATTGCTTTTAGGGCTGTTTCCTCTTTTGAATTTACAGTTTTCCAAATCGAGGGGGTTTTTTTATGGTCTCTGTCTTATAAGAATATCAGGCAACCTAGTATTTTCATCTTTGAAAATGGTTATTTCAGCATATATTGAAACTTTTGTCTGAACTCATGAAGAAGCACACAGTAAAGGCAGTTTTGGCTTTTCTGGCTATTAAAAACCTATTCAAAAGTGCCCACCTTTTGGCTGAGATCCTACTTACTGTATAGAGAAGGTATTTTCTGAAAGGCTATCTTACCTTGGACAAAGCTGGTGGATTAATCAAACTGGAAGTTAGGCCTATCTGTAAAGTCTTGTATAATGTATGTCATTCATCCTACATGGAAAAGTAATCCCTTCTGTGAATTTCTTTAACACTGTTCTAAAGACTCACAAAAATTACTATCTTTCAAATTGTCCTTTTAGGGAAAGAAAACTTTCTTTCAGCTTATTAAAGAATACTGTGCAGATAGATAATTTCAAATGTCTTCTTTTGCAAAAATAACCAGAGGTCACGCTTTTGCTGGAAAGAAAGTTATACTACCAAAGTTAAGCATTTACTGAGTCAAGCATTCCAGTGCCAGGTTCTTCTGGGAGGGATCCTGAGAAACAGAAGCCTTCCCTGAAGTACTATAAATTCAGTGATGATGAAATAATAATAGGATTGTCTGGAAACTCCATTTTAGAAACTTATTTCACACTTAGGGACAGTAAAATGCATCTTCTCAAGTAAATTGAGACTTTCTCAGGCATGCATTTCTATCTCCTTACATTTCTTTTCATGCTTCTGAATGCCTGCCACACATCCATCACTCCTTTTGCTAGCTGCTAATCCAATAATTTCTTCACATTGTCAGGAAAAAGTGAACTCTGCACCTGAAAACCTCATCGCCTCCTTGCTGATATAAACTGTTGAATTGATAAACCCATTAATACAAGATTTTCCCCTTCATAATGGTCCAATTATTGAGGAGAGTAGATGTTCAATGTGAAGTGCTTCAGAGAAGTCACATTTCAGAGGGGCTTGGCTTCCCTTCACCCTGCATTAGCTGGACAGGCTTTGCAGTAGGTCTGGGCTGCAGAAGGAGGAGGTGCCTGCCAGGCACCTGTTGGATGGTGGATGGGTGTCTAGACAGGCACAGCAGCACCTGGTTGTCCTCTGGAGATGTCTCTGCCTCTTCCCTGGTTGTGCAGTCAGCAGTGAGTGTCAAACAGACCCTTCTGAGATGTTTCAGCAGCACACCTCATCTTCCAGGTATCCATAGCCTCTTGTTGTTCAGGAAACAGTGCTGGATTGTGCATGGTAACGTGGGCTCAAGTCTTTGCCTCTGAGCATGTTAAATCCCCAGGCACTTGTTTATGGTTCTGAGGCTTTTGTTTGTCATGACCCTGCAGGGCACAGCTTAGCTGTGTTTCATTGCAACCACATGCCTGTAAGGAGAAGCGTCTTCTCCCTTCTCAAATCTGTCTTCAGGGTGAGCCCACCAGGGAAAACTTCTGCTAGCAGCAGTCAGCATCTGCCACAGCCTCTCCTGAGGGAGCTTTGCGTGATGCCAGGGAGTTAGGGGCTCCCTAAAAGATATGTGATGCCCTTTGTCTGCACTCCACGGTGATCCAGAGTCAAGTGCAGGAGGGAGCATGCTTGCTGAAGTGAAGTGCACTGCGTGTTTTCTACCTGGCTCAGCACCCCAGTCAGCAGGGAAGCAGGGAAGTGCCTGTGCACAAAGAGACACTTGGGAGGATAAATACAGTGTGATTCTTTTAATAATTTTTAAGCCTAAATGCATCTCAACGTGGTGGGCTTTGGTAAAGAAAGATCAAGAGACAGGAAGATGAAAGAAATCTAGTAAAAAAAAAAAAAAGGCAGTAAGAAAATGAATTATAAAAAAACATCAAGAGGAGGAATAATAGTGCTTTGTTTATCCTTTTCCTTTGAGCTTTGTGGGCATATAATAGATTTCCACTTCTTGCTCCTACTTTCTATTTTCTCTGCCACCCACAGTGTCCTTTCATTGCCTCTCCAAAGAGGCCCAAGAGTGCAGCCACCCTGCACAGACTAACCTGGGCTCAAAAGGCAGCGTGATGTTGTAGCCTGAAGCCAGTTGCTATTTGTATAGCAACACGACATTGCAGGAAAAGAGTTCAGTCATGCTCAATTTTGCTTCTGGTATTGCAAAAGCAGCACATCAGTGATGGAGTTGTGCAGGTTGGTGGAACTAATTATATTAAATTGTTCCATTAGAACTTTTAAGAGTGTTGCGTGCAGAAGAGGAGGCTTTTTTGACAAGAAGTTGATTTGTATGAGGCTTCATGGAGCATTTATTTTTTGTCCTTATGAGTTCAGGTCACCTTCGTCCATGAGAAAAACAAGAAAAGGAAATCTTTACCAAATTTCCTGTAGAATTTCCTCCTCCTTTCTTCAGGCATTTTCCTTTCTCAGCCTGGAAGAAACCAGCTGCATGGGTAGTATGAAATGCAGATAACTCAATTTCATCTTCCTCCCTGACTGACTGTGTCCCTGTGACTATCTTTACTAGTTTAATTAAGAAAAATCCTAGCATCATCAAGGTTGAAAAAGACCTTTTAAGATCATCAAGTCCTACTACCAACCTAGCACTATCACTACGTTCACCATTAAACCATGTCCTCCTCTAGGATAAAAGCTTTTCATCTTACAGGTCCAAGGACTCCAGCCTTTCACTCTTAGTTTCCAGTTGGATGAGAGGCAATTCCTTTTCCCAGATATTGTATTTTCCAGATACAGAGCAAGTACTCGTAAAATCTGATATTGTAAGCTGAATAACTTACCAAGGCTTTTTATAATTTGAAGGAATATGACAGAATACTGATGTTTCACAGAATTTGGTCCATTTTATTTTCCTCAGTCTTAAATTTTCCTGAAACCACCAAAACACTACTGGTCAGGGCAGACAGATAACTTTTGTCATCACTAACGATGACAACTGGGTTCCTAGTTTCACAGCACTGTTATTTATTTTCCCTGATGGGGCTTCATCATGCTTTTAATGATTATTAGTTAAAAACAACTACTAGACAAATTCCTCTGGATTACAACAAGTATAGAGGTATTGCACACTTCTGCTTAAGAAAAGGCAGCGGCACAGAAGTTAGTTTATGTGACTTTTTTAGTGCAGTCAGAAGATTCAGAGTAGCTGTCAAATGATTTTTTTTTTTTTATTGTGCTCCTTGAGATTTTAGGTTTACTAATTCTGTTTTCTTCAAGTCAACGCATTTTTTTCTCCTACTTAGTCTTGCTGTTACAACTACCTCATCTTTGTGATGATTATAGCAATTGAATTTTCTAAATGATCTTCTTTATTGTTAGGGTCTTTCCACACACAGGTCTCAGCACGCAGGCAAAATCAGAAGCACCCATTTCTATTGCTGCCTGCCTGCACGGGTGCACCTGCAAAGAAGCCTGTAGGGTATCTGCAGCTCCTGCTAAGGAGGCTGGAGCTGGGGCATTAGGGGAGTCCGTGTATACAACAGGAAGATGAAAGAAGTGATTGCACAGCTTTGAATTAATGAATGCAAGCTTGTTTGTAAATTCAAGGAATAGATACACGCATTTGTAAAGGCAGGAGTTGTTGCCATCGTCAAGTAACACCCCTATGTAATGTTAATTCAACACTGAAGTTCCGTTTCCTTCAGTTCAATAGCTCCTCCTTTTTTTTTTTTTTTTTCTACTTGGATGTAACTCAACTCCCTGTTTCTTAAATCTCTTTCCATCTACCAGCCAAGTCAGAGATGCAAAAAAACAGGAAGAATGGAAGGAACCATTCTTCCCATTATTAAATTAGAAAACCAAGTCCCAGAAACCTTTCTCCAGTCTTTTTTTTCCTAATTTTTGAATACACTGAACTTACATAGAAGACATTTAGCTTTGCTGTTTTTAAGAAATGGAAGAAAATGATGTTATGTCCCTACATACCGCTTGTGTTTACATTTATCAAGTAAAGAATGACAAATATGTTGAGTCATTTTGTCATAACAAGATAAGTGGTAATGGTTCTGTTCTCTAGTCCAGACAACCCACAATTATTTGATGTTCAGCCACACTGGAAAGTTCATTTTGCTGCCGGCTGTTCACCAAGGATCAGTCACAGAGATAATAGAGGCTTGGGAGTTCTCAGGAATATTCTTTCTTTTGCTAATGAGTGAGCAAGTGAAGAATGTTTTTCTTTTCTGCATTGCTAGCCAAGAACCTTCTCCACATGGTTGGGGGACCTTCTGTTTTCCTCATGCAGTAGGTATTGCCATGTCCTAAAGAAAGAGTGACGCTAAATGCCAGGAGAAAAAAATTTCAGTGCAGGAAAGTATTTTAATGAAACAAGACACAAGTTCTCCATGGACAGTCTGTAACCTTGATGAGATCAGATAGCAAAGTGATACCAAAACTGCTTTTGATACTCCACTGATGGTCCTCCACTTTTGACTATCGATCTGATGCACAAGGCTGTGCTACAGCAGTAACATTTGCAGGCTCCAGCCGTTCCTGGGAGACAGCTGGAACAGCCTCGCTGGTCTTCATGCCCTGCAGTCTTGTCAATCCAACCTACAGCCTTATCAGATTTCCCCAGCAAAGCGGAGCTGGGCAACCTCCCTGAGGCAGAGGAGTCTCAGCACAGGCACCTTGAGTCTGTATGGAGGCATGGATAAGAAAGTTGCCTGACCTTTCTATCACTACTATTTTCCTGAAGGTGTGGGCAACTTCTGACCTAAAAGAAAGGAAGCCATTTTTCAAAGCTACTTAATAAATTTAATGGAAATAAAAATGAAGAGCAAATTTTTCCTACTCAGAAAGACAAGATTAATAACTCGAGTGATCTGTCATTTTAATACGGAAGATTTCTACAGTTCATATTTACATAGAAAGTATGTTGCACTTTCCAACTTTCCAACTGTATAGAGCTAAAACGTTGTCAAATCTGGGAAAAATGCAAGTTTACAGTTTTTTGTATACAAAAAAAATTAAAAAATTAACATCAGGTTAAATAAACTTTCCCAACTTTGCTTATATAGGTATTGATATTGTTGTTGCTGTCTCCTCAGCACACAATTAATTTTTGCAATTTTTGAGTCCAAGGATTACAAAAATGCAGTAGCAGAAAGCATATAAATGCACTTATAGGCATTATATGCTATATTCATTATATTGAACTTTGAGCCTACAGATTACTAGAAGTGCAATGAGCTATTAAAAAATAGCAAAATATAAGTGTTTGGTAGTACTGATGTTCATCAGTTCCTCAGTTTGTAGCAAGGGATTTGTAGATAGGATGGGCACCTGCCCTGCAGCGAGCAAATACAAAGGATACGTCCTGCGCTTGGGCACTAAATCGTGCCACAGAACACATGCTACAGGTACTGTGCTGTGGAAACAGAACTTCTTTAGAATGAAACAAAGTGACTACCATACTAACACAGTTTCAACACTGCAAATTTGTACTGGTTAATGCTTTCGGAGTTGCTGTAGAAATCTGGGCAAAGAGGCTGCTTTTATCAAAGCTGGATCCAGGCTGCAGACACAGGGTGAGGTGCATTGGGATGGTGGGGGTCAGTAATAGCTTGGCTCACGGTCTCTTCAGCTCCTGTGGCATGTCAAGCAGTCTTTGCCCAGTTTTTTGAAAGCTGTCCAAGCAGCATCCTTACTCAGCTTTTGCATAGTCCTGGTGTAAGAATGCAGGTATGAAAAACATTGCCAGTGTGTTTTCTAAATTACGAATGATAAATATTTTATTAGTGTGTTCTGCACAGGGAGGAAGAAATGGTTCTGGTGTTGGAGGCCAAACACACAGCTAGCTTTCCAAAAAGAATAAATTCCTCAGAAATTTCAATGTTCCCTGGAATTTGTTTCCACAAAGGAAAACAGATAAATGTTTTTTTTAAAAAAGCAAGTCACCTGAATTAATATGGGGAACCAATTAGCATAGTTCTAGTGATCTCTCAAGACCAAGAACTCAATGAAAAACATCTATTATCTAAGCATGTACTTGAGTGATATTTTATGGTATTTAATATTCATAAGTAAGATTATTATTATGAATTAATGGACAGGGTTGCATTCTGCCATCTCAGTCGCATCCTTTTAATCACCAAGCTAAGTGTAAGATGCTATTTAAGCAATTTTAACCAGGTCTTTAGTCCAGCCATCAGTGGATTACATATATACATTTTGTTGACAAAAGCCTCTATTATACATAAAGCTAGAAAGGCAAAGCCTGTGCTGTTCCAAATTTGTATTTCTTGCGTAAAGGCACTCCGCTGGCAGCAGTGTGATTTGACAGTGTGATTGCAATAGCAGCTTTTCCTGGCTGAGCTGTCCAGGTGACAAATGACACTTCACCACATCCATTATGTACGAGATAGCTGTGCTTCTAGCTTTGATACCTGCTTGTATGCATTGGTTCCTTAGAGGTCTATATTATCTTTGAGCTGAGATCATTCAGGTAGAGTGATGTCTAACCCAGCAGGGAATTCAGCGTGAGGGAAACCTCTCTGGCAAGAAGCAGTAAAAGTCAGAATCAATTTTAGCCCTCCTTACCAAAGAAAAACAACCCATCCTGCAGAACCAAACAAACTGCACCAGTTTGCGCCTCCACCCAGAAATCTGGCAATCTAATTACGCTCTCTTATTGAGCAGTACTTCCCTTCCGCAGGAACAATGAATCAAACAAAATAAATAAATCTTTACACTTCCCTGTTCTTTCTACCTCCCAATTAATCATACGTCATTTTAGAAAACCTAAGGAATCCACAGCAGGAGGCAAGGCTGCCATCACAGCGCGTTTGCAGCGTCACATTGGCCTCCGGGAGCAGGGGGTGGGGGCTGCGGCGGCTTCCCGTTTCCAGCCCGTCCCCCGCCCGGAGCAGCGGGGAGCCCGAGCTGCGCAGGGACGGCGNGGCTTTACAGAAAGTGCAGCGGTGCGGGCATCCGCGCAGAGCCCCAGCCACGCAGAACGGACTTTCCGAATTAAGTCTTTCTTTATTCCCTAGGGGAAGGAAGAAAAGAAGAAATAATCCCCTAGGAATCTTTTTTCCCCGCATAGACACATTTTTCCACTTGTTGGGACCAGAGAAATTTATCAGGACCACTGTTTACCCCAGGATAGGTACCCAATTTTTTTCAATTGTGTTCTTGCATACCATTTTCTACACTCTTTAACTTAGTGGGTTTTAACACAAAGGTCCAAAATTCTAGGAAATTGATGTTCAATTAAACCTGATAAAGCCTGGTCCATTATTCCCTTCCCTCACTAGGAGATGCCAAGAGATGATGTTTCTTTTCTAGGCTGTGGAGAAGAGTTGTTGTCCACAGAAGTTACTGGGGAAAAGGCTGCTTTTCATCTGCTTTCACTAGAGAAAGTGACTGACTGTGTCCAAGCTCCTGTTGCTACATGAGGAATTTTGAGGTCTGACATGCCTGGTTAGCATTTCCAAGATAGGAGTTTCTAAAATTACAGGGGTTTTTATGCTATGCTCTCAGCATGACACAAGGTCCAGAGGTGAGGAATTACCACCAAACAGATCAAGTTTCTAGCCTGAAAGGAAGTTGTGAAATTACTGCAGATGGCCTACTGGGACAGGATTTCTGGTACCATTTCACAGAGCACCAAATAGTCCCAATAAGCTTCAGATAAGTACTCTGCATTTTGGATGTTTAACTCCAGATCTTTTGAAATTTGCCCCTCACACATTTCAAGCCTGTGTCCTTTAAACAGATATTCTTCTAAATGAGATAATTAAAATTTCTTTGTGTCTTCTCAGAGAACCCATGTGTTCATTTATGGTCCCAAGGGAAGACTAAATTAACCCTGCTGTCATTTCTTGAAGTATTACCAAATGACAGTATTTATACTAGATTTAGACATAAATCCCTACTTTCAGTGGCAGTGTGTCCTAGAATAGTGCAAAAAGGATGTTTTTCTTTCTATATTTGAGGCATGAATAACATTAGAGAGAGACATCTTTCCTTTAGGATCTCAGAGATAAGAAGTTTACAGACGGAAATAATGTAAAGGTATTTATTTAAACATCTTTTCAAAAGGGTAAAGGATAACAGATGAAAAATATTTTCTTCAAAAAGTTTTCTGTTTCTGTCAGTGGAGGTTCTGCAGCTCTTCATTACCTACAGCATTCTTGTCCCTACCACCACAACATCCCACCCTTCTTCTGGTAGTTCCCCCCAGTGCTCTGAAACCTAGGGGTCTCGCTTTTCTATTATTTCCTTCCTTCAAATTCTCCCTTCACATTTCAGTGATGTAAAACAGCCAAGATAAGAAATAGCTGTCTGTTCCCAGGAGGAGGCTGACGGATGTTCAATTCAGAAGAACAATTCCGTTTTGCCCACTGTGTTCCTAGGTTGGGGGGTGGTGAGAAGTGAGGGGAAGTGAGATGTCAGTTAACCTCCCTATTGCCAGAAAAATAGACACAGCAGAGCACATCTGCATTGTACTGCTCTCCTCCTGAAATAATAGAATAGTTTAAAAAAGATATGGAACAGTGGTGGCTAATAACTTATATGTTTGGTCAAAATCCAAAACCAAATAATTGTTTGTGCAATGCATCATATTGCTCTTTAAGCATCTGGTATAAACTGTTGTCTTCAGTCATGTAAGTCATGTTTCTTCTAGGTCCCTTGTTGCTAATAAGAAATTACTGGAGAGTTAGATTGTTACCACCATGGAATAATAGTTACATTTGTTGTGGTTTTTTACAAATAAAAGCATGCTGGGGTTTGGGACTGTAAGAGTTAAAGAAGTATTTGTGTGAAGGATGAGGGGTTCGTTATTGTGAGATCTTAAGAGTAGGTTTTTACATTACTTTTATATTATTGATGTGGCTTAATGAGGAAAACACAAGAAATAATGTTTTCTTACTTACCTAAATATAAGAAAAACAGCAGAAGCAGAAAAAACTTCCTTGCTTTGGGATCCTAATTCACATTGTAGCAGGAATTCACAGGCAAGCATATCACATTTTGTGATGGTAAGGAAGATCTCCAGTTAGCAACAAGAGACTGGGTTTCTATGATTAAGGGATACAGCTGGATTTAGTGGGACAACTGAGTTCAGGCCAACTGGCTGCTTGCAGTGGTATTGGAGTCCAGGGAAGCCTGAGAACTTTTCATGCCCCTCTGGGGGTCTCTTTTATCCCCAGATCTCCTCAAATGGATTGGCCTGTGGACTAAGCTTGTGGGAGAAGCTCCCTTCACTTTTGGGAGAACTTGAATGCACCAGAGAAGTGAAGAGATTTTTGTTTGGTGTACAAAAGTGTAGTTGTGTAGAGTGTAGAGTGTGTAGTTGTGGTTTTTGGATTTTGCTTTGTATATTGTATGGAGGCAACATGGAGGTTTCAGGGTGTCGGCTTCTCCTTCTTCTTCTTCTTTCTCCTTCTTCTCTTCCATTCTTCTCTGACACAAGTTCCTGTGGTTTGTTGGTTGGTGGAGGGAATTTAGTGCAGAAGAGACATATCAATGAAATTGATATTCACTGGTTTTGGGAACGAAATAGAATACGTAAAACTTCCTAACTGGCTGAAAATAGATATAAAAGCTACCTGCTTCTGGTAGCCATTGCACTCTATCCTTGTGTTCTTGGAGGCCACAGCACAGCCTGTGCCTCTGAAACTTCAATGAGAAAAAATAAACAAACCCTGAAACAGCAGAAAGAAGCTTCGTTTCATCTTTTTGGGACATGGGACATTGAAATAAGGAAGACAGCCGGGCCAGGAGCCAGCGGGGTCCCCAGCACCCCGACAGAGTGGGAAATTTTTTGAGGATAAATAAAAAAAAGCAGGGCATTGAAATGGCACAAGAATTTCTGATAAATTTGTTACTGTAGATACCCTTTACCTTTCTCAGTAAATAGAAGAAGAAAGAAGAGAAATCCATAAAGGGTCTTCATTATTACCATATTAAGACCTTCAGAGATGCCTTTTGTTCATGCCTTGCTGCATCAGTGGTGGCCTAGACTCAAAATCTGGCTTGTGTGTCATAAAGAAGCACAGGAACACCAATAGGAACAAGCACTCTCCTGAGATACTAAAGCCAGTGTTCTGTGTAGCAGTGGGCAGCAGGAATCACTAATGCCACAAAATAAGGCTTCATGTTAGTGGCAATGTAATCTACTTTAGGGAGTTAACCAAATGATCTGGAGACCTAAGTGTTGTACAGAGAGAAGGAAAGGAGATGTGTATGCATAAGGAAAGTAATGGGCAGCAGTCACAAAAGTCCAGGGAAACGGAAATATTATGCTTGAATTATCAGAACTGCAGAATAAATGTTCTTAGTGGACACTGTGTGAACAGTGTAGCACTGTGAAAACTGAGAACTCTAGAGAAATGGTCCAACTGTGCTAAAAGAATTTACTTGAGCAGCAACACTAAAATTGAAAGCACGTTAGCAGCTTATCTGGATCTCCTGCTACAGCTAAGCTTTTGCCTGAGTGGAACCCAGTTCATCAGGGAGAACAGAAAAGTAAAGAAAAGAAACCCAGAGAAAAGCTATTATACTTCACAGCTGAAAAAATTAATTACACTTGTGTGTAAGTACACACTAAGGAAATTAAGCAGATTAGGTTTGGAGTAAAGGCCTCCAAGGCTTGGTTTACCAGCTGTCTAATTCAGTAAAACAGATCTTAGGATCTGACAGCTAGGGAAACCCTCTTCTTACCTTTCAGGACACAAAAGGGAAGAGACTACAAATTAAGCAGTATAAACAGAGAGTGGGAATTTTCTAGGGACTACTGCTTATCTTGTTAGATGGAAAAATGAGGTTCTAGTTATGCAGCTTGCAGGCACTGAACAGAACTTAGCCCCTCAAATGTGTGCTTGGTGACATCCATTTCTGTGAACAACAGATGCTGCTGATGAAGTTTGACTGGACTCAAAACCTCATTACTGAGCCAGCATGTGTCAGTACTGTTGCTTTTTCATGAAAAAGACCTGCCTTTCAAAAATCAACTGGGATAATTTATTAGATGCTGGAAAAGTAGAACACAGAAGGAAGGCTTTAGTGAAGAGGTAGCAATGAAAATGTTTCACCAGGCTTTCAGCAGGTGAAACATTGAGTTTCTTATTAAAAATAAATGGTGAGAGATTGATTCTTCCAGGAGGGGATATGTAGTAGAGTTTTTCCAAAAACTTAATGCATTTGAGATATATCCTGCTCACAAAATAGAGTGTAGATATTGAATTTTCCATGATCGCAGAAAAGAAAGATGAGACAAATTATATGATTTTTCTGTTACTGTCTCATGCCTGAAAATGAAGCTGTGGCTTTGTGGTAGAGCAAAAGGTCTCTGGAGAACAGTCCTTATGGTGATTGAGCTATATATATAGTAATGATTCACTAGAGGCTTGATTCCTCAATCTGCCTGGGGAGAGCTGTTTTCCTCTACTTGCTTTGGAGTTTAGCAGAGTCTTGCATCTTTTGTCAGAGAAAAGCCACTGGGTATTTGTGTTTCAGACCTGGAGAGGCCAGACCAGTGCCATAATGAGGTGGTACCTACTCAAGACACCAACAGTCTCATTAATGGTCTCTAATCTGAAGATCTGTTCTGAACAGAGGCATGATACAATCTGTGAGGTTTCAAGGAGTCATACAAGGAGATAGAGCTTGGATGTTGTTGTTTTGCTGAACAAGAACATTGAAGCCCCAGGTTATTTCCACACCATTGCTGATAAAATATTTCTAAGATCCATTCTTGGGCTTTGGGCATTCTTTCTTAATATCAGTATGTTAAGCTGGCATCACCTATGAGGAGTTTCATAGAAAGCTTCTTACAGCAAAGCTGAATACATACATCCAGTCTTATGGTTGCTTCTGATAGATTTCCTGAGTTAGGTGGGTTGTACAGCTCCTACAGAAACTGTATGTTCTGAATAAAGCATTACCAGTTTCTAAGACCTTTGAGCTTGATGAGCACTCTGGAGTTTGTTCCACCTCTTCTGAGAGTCAGTCTTCATATCATGAGTCAAGCTCGTATCGTTTTTAATACAGTGAGCTATAGATGTGTTACTTTTTACTTGTCTATTTTCTACTGCTTACTGCCAGGACATGAGCACTTCCGAATTTTATAGATCTGTTTGCAAAATGACAAGCATGTAATGAAAAAGGATGTGAAAGAGAACCCGAATGACATCCCTTAAGTCAGTTTAAAACTTGCTATTTGGTTGTTTATAATCTCAGTATGTTAGTTGTTTGTACTATGATAAGAGCATTTTTGGTGTGGAGACTGAGCATCAAGACTTGTTGCAGCAATGCAGACAGTGTTTGTCTGCTGGTTAGGGAAGTGGAACGAAAGGCAGGAGAATCCTGGGTCCTAGACCAAGCTGAACCAGTGACTCATCAAACTCTGGGAAAGTGCATTTAACCCAGTTCTGCAACACTGCAGAAATCAGCTCAGCTGCCAAATATAACCAGAGCAGATTTTAAATCACAAGTCAGTGGTAATATGGGAAAGATGAACCCTTTTTTTTTTATTCTGAGCAAATAAATGTAATTTCCATATTACCATCTCTTGAGCCAATGTTTCACAGTATGGCTGTGGTAATGTTCTTGTATAGTCAAGGGAGTATTTTGAAGGAAGTGAAACCTCCCCCATTCCCCCCTTCCCAAGAAGAACCAAAAAAACCAAACCTTCCCACTCTTCCCATTAAAATGGCATGGAAAGAGGTATGCAGGAGGAAGAAATATCCAAAGAATAAACTGACATTTATTTTTTAGGGCACAGGATAACAATTCAGGCATTCCAGGTCTCAGATTTTGTAATCTACAAATAAATACATTATAATGAGCTATTGATTTTCACACCTAACCAGGTAAGTAACTAAAAGAGCTTTTTGGTAGAAGAAAGAATTGAAAGATATCATGAGGATTTTATGAGCAGAAATTACAACACTTCTGTTTGAAGGTTTTGGGTGGTTTATATGTGCACTCGGACATGAGAAAAAGAAAAAAAAGGAGCTTTTGCAGGTCCCTTTTTTCCTCATATGAGAAAATATTTTAAGACATTTTGCTAATCAAAAGTATATAGATGAGAAAAGAGATTATCAATGATAGTTGACTACCAATTTTTATATCCACAAGAAAGACAATGATTTTCCCCCAAATACCTTCTTTTGTATGTTAGAGTACCTTCCTTAACCCCACTGAAAATAGCAAAACTTTCACAGGTGTCTGCATACATCAGATATGTCAGATCCTCTGCTCTACCTTCTTTATTTGCTGTACTTGTACCCAAGGCTTTCACCAGTGGCAACGCTGATCGACTTGGAGCAGAGACAATAAGGCTCAGGGAGGAGGTTAAGTTTTGAAATCAAAAGTGTAAAGTGAGATGGCTCAGTAAGAAAGCTAGTTCTCATGGGCTTTTTCTTGACTGAAATAGAAAGGAAATGGTGGGTGAAGCATCTGACTAAGCAGTTAGCAGTAAACACTTCCATCATCAAATGCAGTTCTTTCTCCAGTTTGCAAATCTCTTACCCATTCTTCTTACTTTTAAGGAAATACCAGTCCAGTCACAAGAAGCAGCTCTGAAAAATTGCATAGCAAATTTCAACATCTAATATTTCCACTGCAGCCATTTGTCTAACAGACAACTCTGAAAACTGAGCCAGGGCTGTAAACATTATACTGGACTGGACTTACCCATCAACATGTGTGATAAAAGCAGTGTCAGTCAATCTGTGCCATCTCTGATAAACCTGTGCAAATCCATTCCTTTCAAATAATGTTGTCAAGGACAGTTACATACTTCCAGTTCTTGGTAGATATTTCTAATTGCAATTATATAATTCTGCAGTACAATCTTAAATTCAGCTTGCTTTCTTTCTTTATTATATCTGATTCTGCAGGCACAAGATTTAAAAAGGCCATTGGAAACAGTTACCAACCTCATCCCTCCCAAGGGAAAAAGATCTCCCAGGATCTCTAAAGTATTCACTTCAGAACCAGATCAGAATGTCTGAACCATGTCTGAACCATGACTGTAAACAGAACCATGTCTGTAAACAATTATCAGAGGAAAACAAACTTAACTAATTCAATTGATAAAAGCAGTTCATACACAATCAAACATTTTTAATTAATTACAGAAAACATGAAAGAGGAATAAAATCTCAGTGGTTATGCTTACATTTTGGGAAACCCTGGCACCCTCACTGCACTGCACTGAAAAGATGCTGCAGCCATGCAAACATCGGAGCAGCTGGTTTCTGTCAGTCCCCTCCCCACGAGCAGAGCGAGTGCAATGGCATTCTTGCTGCTTCAAAAGCAAAATAAGCTTTCCTACATTGGCAGGTTGTTCTGTTCTTAGTGCAGTAGGCACAGATGAGTTTTCAGAAATCCTGGTTGCCTGTCTGAAGTATGATTAGCAACTTTTAAGGTTTATCAGTCGCAAAGAATAATATGTTCTTAAGTTTCCTGAGTCTGCCAATTTACGTAGGTGAGTAAACTAGACAGGTCAAATAACTGGCATGGTTTATAAATAGACCAAAAAAAAAATCTCCATATATAGACTAGTATCCAGACTTTCTATTGTTTCAAGTAAATGATATCATTATTTGGATGTCTTTCCAAAACTGAAAATGACTAGACTTCGGAAACCAGTAGTTAAATATAGAAATTGCTACTTTAATAGAGTGAATGCTATGTTTCATTATTATGCTACTAGTATGTGAACAAATGTCTTTCTGTTCTTAGGGATGGGAAAGGAGGTTTTATTCCAGTAATATAAGATATTGCACAAAAGCCAAATTCAGATTAAGGGTTGATAGTGTCTTTGACTTCATTCCTTCATGGAAAATATTCCAGTAAACTGCACAAATCAAGTGATAACACTGTCCACCAGCTTGAGCCTTGCATAAGCTTTGGGCAGATAAGTACAAAATGCACAGTGATTTGCATAAATAAAATATTAGGATAAAAATTAAAAGATAAACAATCTGTGCCTTTCAGTGTCACAGCCTCCCTAGCAAGTGATTACATCTACTTTGTCAAGTCACAAAAAAATCACAGAATTAAATCAAAGTACTTTTTTCATTGCTGGCAACTGGAAAACACCTCTTCTGACTTCTGTAATACTGCTTTTGTAACCACCTAAGTAGCTTCTGTGGAGAGGCATTTAATGTCTGGGGATGGGGTGTTGAGAATAAGGACTCATGTTAAGATGTCCCAGCACTCTTGGTCTAAAGACCACCATCCTTTGGATGAAGAATGCCATGTTGAATATTAGATGGGAGTCTGCTGTCTCATAAGAAAAGGTAATAGTGAAACAATATGCATCTCTAAAAGTATGCATTTACAAAGATGGGATCAAGTTTAACAAGATATGAAATTTTAATTTACCGATCCAGATCTTACTTTAGCTACTGCTGCATCCTTTACCTTTCTCTCAGATTTAGCTAAAAAAGTCCCATTTGAACAAAGAACCAGGTATAAATTTAGGCATCTATATATTCACGAGATGTCTGAGTTCTCATCACAATCAAGGAAGCCAATGGGCTTGCCTTAACTAATAGTAATAATCTATGCAGGTATCTTTCCTTACTTTTATTAATACATTTCCATCTTCAAAGTCATACTAGGCTTATGCCTGTGGGGTGTTTTTTCTGCAGGCAAACCCAATTCTGGCTTTGTTAAAATGAAACAACACTTTTATTCTCTTTCTGTAATCATTGTGGGCCATAGGTATCAGTTCATGGCTGTGTAATATCTACTCTTTGTAAGACGTGAAAAACATTTTTAACCATGGTTGCACACCCCTCAAAGAGCTCAGTGTGCCTGCAGCATCACCTGTCTCCTGCTAATACACATTCAAACCTTAGTTGATGACTATGACAAGATTTCTTTAGGCAGGTAAAGTACCTGTCTCAAATATAGAAGTGCCAGATTATGTTTTTCTTCCTTTTCTGAAGGCAATTTCACTCCAGAAAAAGCCTTCTGTATCTTAGCCCTCCTTTATTAGCTCCTGAAAGCTGGAGCACTTTCATGCAGAGACCTGGGGCAGCTTTTTAGGATTCCCTTTCTTACGGCATTACAGATTCTTCAAAAATAAGCAGGAGTGCCACATTTTTCTATAGAGATGACTTTTTTTGTTGTTGTTTGACATTTTAAAGTGTTTTAACTGGGTTTTCCTATTTTATATTCTAGTCTCTTTCTTAGCATAACACATAATCCTCTCTGTGATGGAAAAAAAAGGAAAAATGTGGCTGAACCCAACTTCATTACCTGTAAAATATGAGACTTCCATTCTCTGACTACTTGATAGAAAACTATGTCCCAACATACTCTGCTTGCTTCGAAGTGTGCTGTTTGCAAACAAAGTTATGTTGGAAGAGTACGCAAGACCCCTGGACAGTTATTCAGATATCTGTGCTTTATATGTAAGCAGCTTTTAAGCATTACTCTTTGACTGAGCCTCTTAAAGACCTTTTATTTTAATGCCTATTTTATCACAGCAGCTCTTTCTGGATTCCATCTGGTTTTCTGGGTAAATATGTGTTTGGATGAAAGCCACAAAATTAGAAATGGTTTTATGAAAACGTGAAGGATAAGTTCACACTGTATCATATCTGGCTTCTGCCATTGTTCCAAGGCAGTGTCTCCAGACTGCAACAAGAGAACTTCTTAATTTGAAGAGGGGTGGTAAATAGTACCTCAAATAAAGTGAACATGTGGAGCTGTGAAGTTTCACTTTGAAATGAAACTATGCAGCCTTCAAATCAAGCCTTCAAATCAAGGCTGCATGCCAGAAAGTTCATATAATCAAGAGTCGCAAGCAAGTCCATAAGAGGAAAGTCTTTTATAGCTTCATTTCTGAGATATACAGAATTCATGTTTCCCATCTCTGACTCCAACATACTTGCTGAGGCACTTGAGAAGACAAGCTTCTGTCTGTTGGGGTCTTCTCAGCATTGGAGACTTTACATTCTTAACCTTCCTTTCCTCACCCCAGACATCAAACAAAGGCATATCTTTCCCTGGGAGCAGTAGTGCCTTTGGATCCTTCTCCTTTGTTGACATTCCCATGCAGAGCTGAAGCAAGCCGCTTGCTTTCTTGGCATCCTGCTTCCCAGTTTTCCTGATACACTCTGTCATAAGAGGGAGATGGCACATGAAACTTCACACCAGTTTAAATTCATAATTGATAGTCACAAGTATAGCTCTCCTTATTACATTGGGAAGGCTCCATTTGGCAGTGGTTAGGAGACCAGCTCTCTTCATACAGCTGGTGGTAAGTCTCTGTGTTC
Organism: Erpornis zantholeuca; assembly: GCA_013400515.1. NCBI lineage: Eukaryota > Metazoa > Chordata > Aves > Passeriformes > Timaliidae > Erpornis > Erpornis zantholeuca. Next base: position 108,615 of record VZTN01016455.1, read on the forward strand.
TTCCTGGGACCAGTTTCTGCCTCCAGATTTTTTTCTTTGAGGGATATGTAAATACATGGCTCCCCCTGCTTTTGGTGGAAAGTGTAAACATTCATGAAGTTTTGAAGTCACGCACTAAATTATTCCAGTTGCCATGCATCCAGTCTGGAAAAGTTTCTGGCTCCCATTCAAATATGAAAGAAAGAATTAGTTCTTAGCGAAATAATTCTCAGAACAGTTGGAGAGAGGATCCACACCCACATCTTTTCCTTCCTCTCTGACTGTGCCAATTATCTCTCCCTTTCCCTGGACAATTAAGGTCTTCACAGTGGTCTTACTGTCCCGTGCACTAGCAGCTACTGGACTGTGAGCAGGCGGTTTCAGATGGCTGGTTCCATCTTCAACATTGCAGCTCTGAGGAAAGACCGAGCCTGTTCCTGGGCAGTCCAGGCATTCTCTGCTGACAGCATTCTCCATACTTGTTTTGAGTGGTTGTTTATACACTTTTCTAGAGAAATAAGTTTGGCAACAAGCAACAAATGTTTTTGACTCTTTAAGGAGTAAAATGTTGGGTTTGAGCAAATACAACTGTGCTGTCACATTTGAATTATATGAACTTCTTCTCTGTCTGGTGATGATCGGCAGCAGGAGTACTCTGTCAAAGTCCTACTTTATTTTTTTCTTCTTTCTTTTGAAGGAAGCAAAAAAAGTTTCTAAGTCAGGGCTGTATAAACCAAATTTGAAATTAATGTCCATAAAAACGGCTGAAGGTCAAATGTGAAAGCAGAGGTTCATGCTGGAGGTGTGGCCTGGTCTGGTCTCCCTGGCACTGACACAGAGGGCTGACTCTCAGGCATGCCAGGAATTCCCTTGGGACTTCCATGCTGAAGCCTCACTCGAAGCATCTGAATGTGCTGCTCGAATGTGCTGTTCATTGCCCCACTGCAGAGGCATGCAGTATGTCAGCACCTCCAGTCATAGTTCAGTATTTCAGCAAGCTCCTGAAACCTTCTAAAACAAGCCTTGGTGAAACTTAGGTGAACAGAATAGGGCTTGTCAGCACAGAAGTTAATGCACAATTACAACCTACAAAACCTTATCAAAGAAGATGTCGGTGTATGGAGTCTTTGATTCCAAGTTGCAATATTTTCATTATAATTTCCGTCATTATTTTTTGAGCTGTATGTAAGGAAATGGCTTATATTTCCTGGTCTCTCTGTACTCATAGAACTGTACTTTGAGGTCTGTCTCTGGTTGCCTTTGTTCTTTGTTAGAATTCCAGCCCTTGAAGTGAAGGTACTTGAATGGGCACGCAGAAATGACAATTACCCAAATGTGGCCAAGATTAGCAACAAGTAAATCATTAATGTGTGTGGAAAAGTTTAAAGAAAACAGCATATATGTTTCTGGGTTTTTTAAGAGTTTGGCTGAAGGAAACTGCATTTAAGTTGTCTGTTTTTGGCTGAAGATGTATAAGCACAGAAATAATATTGTCTGGAGACAAAAAAAAAAGATGAGAAAGCAAGAGGATAGAAAAGGTTTTGTGTTGGGACACAAACATTTTATGCTTGCTATACATAAAAATGAGAAGTATTTACACTAGGCAAATATGCAAGCTTTGCAAACATAGGTGGCACTTACCTACATGTTTTCTCTTGCTTGTGTTTAAGTAGTGTTCATGTTCCTTGAACATGGTGAATACATTCATCCCAGCACAGAGTCTGGGTAAGCCAGCTCTGGAGATGCCTACCTTTGAACAGTGTGGACCTGAGCAGGGTTAGATGTAACTTAAGATTTGCTGATTAAAGAAAACACTTCTTAGAACCTAGTATTTCTTTATTTGCCAAAGTAACATATCACTGTTGTTGTTAATAATAATTCACAACTACATCACTGCAAGAAATATTGAATTAAAATGTTATATCTTATTGCTATTAGCATTTGTACAAAATCACTGTAAGAAATCTGATAAATTAAATACACAAAAGGCCTGTTAAATTGCAATTCTACTGCCTTTGCTCCTGCAGTTGGTATTCAGGACAGAGCCTATCCTTCCTTACAGGTGTATCCCTTCTTACCCCACCCTCCTACAGGGACATGCCTGGTCAATGGACATGCCTGTCATCTCTCCCCATGGGGGCTCCTAGTGGGCTTGTGCTCACAAGTCAGCATCACTGCTGCCTGCTGATGTCCCTACTCTTGCTCTTAGTATATCCTCACTACCTTCATTTGATGCCCTCTTCTAATTTTTGTATTTTCCAAGCTCTCACAACCCTTGCACCTCCATTTCACTTTACTCCTCCCAAATAAAGTGCCTACTCTTAGGGTTTCTTTCTCATTGGTCCATTTTTTTTACACTCAAAAGTTGGTGTTTCTGACACTACTACCTAGGCAATTTTTTCTCTAATATAATTTTACCATTACAGTTGGCTGAATGAGGCAGCCTTGCCTCTGAGGGCTGCCTTTTGACCCTGTGGGTCTTGTTGGGAGCATTTAGGTTACACATTTCTGGACAGAATTACCATACTTTACTCCTCATTCTCCAACCTAATTCTAATTAAGCAATGCCTTACCTTATGCACAGAAAGCTTGCACACCAGTGCAGTGGTATAACTTGTTTTGTGTTTGCACCATATGTCTGCTCTTAAACAGTGTTCTTCACACTCAGTGCTCCCATCAAAGGAGTCCCTGTGAGACTTGGACATTTAGCATAGGATTCATCTCATTTGAAGCTGGACATCTGCTCTGTAGACACGTCTCAACCATTTACTCTATGCTACATTTCTAAGCCACTCACCCTTCTATGATGAGATTTATCTCTGGTATCTGAAATAGATCTGATGAGGTTCTCTGGGTGATCTGAAATAGCAGCCAGATGTTGTGCCTATGTTGCATAAATCATAAATTAGAGTCTATAAACCCCATTTCTAGACTCTGCCTGGACTCTGGACTTTTTAGAGATTAGTGAAATTATGCATCATCCAAAACATGAGAAAGACTTGGAACTGAAAGTCTTCTCAGCAGACATCTTCATAATTGAGGGCCGTTTCATCCAGCTTGATTGCACAAATCCTAGAATATCATTCTGGTGCAGGCACACTTTTCTTCATTTAACTGAATACTGAGCAAATGAGGAGATTTATCTCCCCATCCTTACTCTTCCATAGGGGGTGGATCTCTCTGTGTAGGGTAGTCACCTCCGCCCACCTTCATGGTTGAAAGCAAGCAGTAGGTGCTTTCTGGGAGAGAGGCAGTCAGTCAGTTTAAATGCCAGTATAAGGATGGAATGAATTCTATCCTAGATCTGTTCTCGCTGCTGACCAAAAAGGCTCCTGCTCAGATCAAAACTACATGGAGTTGTCACCATGTTCCCAGAAATATCTTTTCCTCAGGGCATAAGTAGCTGAGCACTTCAAAGTACATTGCTGAATTTGAAACTTTAAGGCTTTTTTCTGATTATTGACTGATATATGTCCATTTGGTTTCCTTTCATCTCAATTGCATGCCCATGGGTATAATTGTTTTTAACAAAGTTCTACAAGAATCCTTAACAGACCTAATTTTGAACATTAACAAGCTTGTAAACCATGATGTTTTAGACTGTAACCCCAATAATGTAAGATCAAACAACAGTGCAATGATTTTCAAGAAATTATAAATATTCTAGATAGTGGAAGATAGTAGAAAACGTTACATGTGACTAAAAGCTCCCAGAGGTGAAAAGTTGAAAGTAGTAGTTGAAGAGTGAAGAGGTGGAGATTAGGTAATAAGGAAAGCCCAAGTATAATCAAGAAGAGGTATATTACTGCTGGCCTCAAATGCTTTCCTATTATGTTCCCAACTTTTGGAGAATCTTCCAGATTTCTCTTTTCATTATCTGTGGAATCTCTGTGCATAAAAGGATACAAAATGAGAAAATAATGGAAAAAAAAAAAGCTTCCTAAAATTGTAGAAGAAAACAATTGTGTCCCCATATTAGCTGCTGGTATTGTTACAGCATGCAAATTAAAATGTTGGATGATGGATAGTACACAAACAATAGACCTTGAACTTCCATTTGAAATAAACATTAGCAGCCTCCTCCATTTTTTTTACAAGTGCACAAGTATCTTGCCATAGTTCTGATTCATTGTCTGTTTTCTCCTTGACAACAGTTTACCAAATTTAGAGTCACTCTGCTAATTAAAGAAATAAACTTACTGTTCTCATTATTTTCTCTCATTATTTTTTCTCAGTAGGCAAAACTGAAAATTCACATGATCAAATTACTGTATCTGTCTGTTACTCTTAGTCTGGGATATGCTGCTGTTGTTTACAGCACCAACAAAAACAGCTTCTAAAAGTTCAAAATTGATTGCTACCAGTGGCAGCACTTCTTAGCACATTGCTCCTTTGTGGATACCTGCATCCTCCAGAGGAATATGATCACACAGACCATACATCTGCATGGCATCCATAAAAATTAATAGAACTATTCTCAATTTCAGAAAAGGAACTGAGGGGGAAGGTCTGTAAAATGAAGGATACTGAGAAAAAGATGCACATTTCATCTGCAAATAGGTTAATAAGAAATAAACCCCATGGAAATAGTGAGTTTCTGATCATTCAGATATTTAACTAAAAAATGGACCAACCTGAGCAAACTGCTGGAATTTATAAAATTGTCTTGATTTAATATTTCTTCTAAACCATAGCTTAAACATAAAGCAGAATCCATAACATGACATAGAACTCTATTACATGCATGAAATGATTTCCTGAATAAAAACTTAACCTATAAATAGGTCAGGGCATGGTTTCAGTTTGGTGGACTGCTTTTATCAGTGAAAACCCTACCTCTTCCATTAAACATGAGAATTAAATATAAAGTTGAAACAAAAGTATTTTAATATATAAAAGTATTTAAGATACAGACACGAACCCTCTCATGATAAGCAAGAGGACTCATCTTGGGAACTTTGTACTGCTGTGTGTCCTAAGATTAAGAGCCTGTGGTACACATATGACCAAAGCAGGACTTAGGCAATGCTTGGTGCCTGCTCCATGCCTCTTATTCATTTGACTGCCAGGGAGGCATCCAAATCCCAGAGCTGTGCTTTGAGGTAGTGTCAAGGCAGAAATGGATACCTGAGAAATGTGACCCAAAACATCAGGTGTTGAGCAGAGGATTGCTTAGAGCCACATGAACAATTCTAAGCATGGCAGCTTTGGTCCCCTCTCTGTGTTTTAGCTCCTTAAGTCAGGGCTAGAGGCAGGAATAGCAACATCACTGTCTATTTGTGAAACAGCATAGCAGTTCAGAGTGCCCATCCTGTCTTGGAGGCTTGTTTATACCCCTCTCACCTCCCTTCAAGAGATGATGTGCTCAAGCTATGAAGGAGGCAGAGAAGTGAAGGCACCATTCGGTTTAGGCAAGAGGGTGCAAGTGACACAGAGCCTGATTCTCTCTGTACGCTGCAGCTGGGCTGCCCTGAGCTTTCATCTAAGGAGCAGTGCATGTGAAATGCCCTTGATGAGGGGGCTCTGGTTTCCTGTAGCCACTAGACTTAGTCCTTCTCTCTTTTTCTCCTGACTGTATTAATTACTCACTGTGGCCCAAGCCAGGTTCAGAAAGAGTGATGAGGAATGCCTTTCTCCTTTTCCAGATTATTTACTAGGCTGTTAGGTCATTTTCAGGAGTTCAAAACCCTGGGCTTTGGTGGGCTGCAGGCTGTTCTTCACAATATTTCTACTCATTAAGTTACATTTATAAAAGTCACACCACAGCATGCATAGCATCTCTGCTGTTCAGGTTTCTGAACAAGGCTGACTGTGGTTGCTGCATTCCGTGCAGGCACTTGCATGGAATATGATCTGAGTTTGCCTGCCTGTTGAAGTCCATCCAAGGATTTCTGTGGAGTGGTGCATATTTTGTGATCCATGTATCTGTGGCCCTGGCCAAGGTGGTTCTAGTCAGGTAGGAGAGTCGTAACTGAAGACATTTACTTAAGATGAGAGTGACGTTTAAATCACAGTGTTTGCTAAAAAATTTTATGTTCCTCTAGAATTGGCAGCCACAGAAGAGGAGAAAGCAGGAGTTTGGAGTTTTGAAAATGATACCTTCATCTTCCTTTATGCCTACCAATAAATATTTCAAAATACAGCAACCATTTAGAGCATGCATAGAAGGATGTGCTGCATTGTGACCTAGGACTTAGTCCATGTCCCTAAAGAATCCAAGCAGCTGCACTTCTGTGATATGATATCTATTGCATGTGTCAAAAAGATATGTGAGATACTGCTCAGCATCGAGCTGCAGTGTTTTGAAAATGCAGAGGGAAATAAATAAAGTAGCATTGTATTTCTTGATGCTGATCTCCAAGAACTGGACAGCTACTCACGGCTGCTTCGAAGCATAGATGAAAGAGGTTTCAACTGCAAATCCTAGATCTGATCCTGGTCTTTGCTTTAGCACTTCCCAGCAAGTGTGCTAATCGAAGCTTATTTTGCTGTTTCAGACATTCTAGATGATACCTTTTAACTTTTGTGTTATGTTTGTTCTGATTTGCAGGGTGGAAAGAAATACACAGGACCATGTGGAGGCAGAGACTGCAGTGGAGGATGTCAGTGTTTCCCTGAAAAAGGAAGCCGTGTAAGTAACATTTTTATCCTATAAAATGTTCTTGATGGTACAAGTTCAGTGCTATATAATTTGCTATAAATGGACTTGCATTAGACTTCTAAGAGTATTAAAACAATTATTCTTTTTCAGGAAAAAGTTATTGTTGTTTCATCTTACTTTCTCACAAGCTCATAGATTTGAAGAAATACTTTGTTATGGATACCTTGTTGTGATAGGTAGCAGGCACTTATCTCAGAGATGAGGGCCAAGGGACCAGACAGCCATGACAGCCTGTAGCCACTAGACTTAGTCCTTCTCTCTTTTTCTCCTGACTGTATTAATTACTCACTGTGGCCCAAGCCAGGTTCAGAAATAATGATGACGATCAGGTCAGAATGATGAAAAGATACCACATACATGCATGGGATACATATATTTGATGATTTTAGTGGTCTTTTCCAACCTAAATTATTCAATAATTTTATGATTCTGTGTAATTTCCAGTAAAGCAAGAGGGAACCATGCCTGCAAAACCTGAAATCCCTGCTGAAAGGCAACTGCTTAGAACTTCTGGCATTATTTTGTGGCTGATGGTCTGTTCTTTGTTTTGGGGACTAGTGAGGAATGAGGCAGAGGAAGGGAGATGGGGTGGAGGGGATTAGCCACCTGCCACAAAGAGCACTGAGAAATAGGGCAGTTCCTATCCTGTATGGCTTGGAGCCCTGGCTGGCAGGCTCCTTCTGTACAGCTTGGTCTTCTGCAGCTGAGACAGTGACTCAGCCTTTTCCATCCACCCATCTCTAAGAATAGGTCAGGCTAGAGATGTGGTGGCAGGTCATGTGCTTGTTCTGCTATCACAAACCTCACAAGATTTTTCAGTTCTCTGCCTTCCCTTCACACAGCCAGCCATCAGTTCCCATTCCCATTGCATTCCTCAAGCTTGACTCCACGTCTGAGTGGAGGGCGAGGTGGCAGGAAAGTCACAGTGTAGGTGGGAGGCAAGGAACACTCTTGTTTACAGCAGAAGGCCTGATGTCTCCATGGAAGTCAGATGATCCTGGGTTACCATGCCATGGGGACTGTAATGGTTACACTCCCCTGGCTGACCAGGAGCTGCTCATGATCTGCTTTCCATTACAATAACCCAATGACAACCTGATGAAGCTGAGGACAAACAAGCCCTCCCCTGAGACACAGCTCCCCATGGGCCCCCCTCCAGCTGTTACTGCTTTACCCTCATCATCCAGCACATGAAGTTTGGCAAGTGCCTCCTGCCACTTCCCACTTTTGACTGAAAATCAAAATCTAATGCTGTAAGATGCTCACTAGAGTTCATGAAAATATCTGTTGCAAAACTACCAACTTTTGTGACTGAAATGTTTTTCATGCTCCTTATTGACTGAATGACTTTGAATTTCAAATTGCCAAATGTGAAAGAAAACAGAGATAGTTAGAAAAAACTAACTGCATAGATTAGAAAAGCTGAAAATGTGAAAACACCACAGTAGAGAAGCAGTCAGGTGCCACTGACAATAAGCTCCCCATGAGTTGCTTACTATCTAGATTGGGAAGTGAGGGCAGATTTCATGTACTTGCTCACCACTCTCGGTTTTGCCTCAGGGAAGTAAGTAACCCCACTTATTAATGAGGTTGGCCTCCCTTTAAATAGATACTCAAAAAAAAAGTATGCTACAAAACATAAATTACATTTTACTGCTTGTGGTTAATTGTGCAAGATGTGAAAAAGTATTGGAAAAAGGCATTTACAGAATTTTACACTTCAAAAATCATATTTTATCTCTCTGTATTTTACCTCTCTGAAATGATACACCTCATTCTGATTTAGCACACACTGCCTGTATTTTGTGTCTGCTGATCTCTTCAGATGTCACAACTGCTGTTAAACATCTGGTTTAAGGAACAAGATTGGCCTTTAGAGTCTAGTCAAATTTGGCATAGCTTCTGGTCTCATGCTAATCCTCAATGGGAATATTTATTTTCACAAAACCTCTGTATAATCTGGCACAACACACGTTTTCTCTTTGAGGTGACTCACTGCATGCACAATGGATGTATTGCGTGTTTGCACTTGTAAGAGTGCCTGAAGCAGTCTGTCAGAGCCTGCTTCTGCTGTGACTCTCCTCCCAGGTGCCACAGAGCTGTCACTTGCAGGGCACCTGGAACTCAGATAGGAGCAGCACTGCAAGGGTCTGCAGCCAGCTGTCAGCCCTGCCATCCTCTGGAAGTTCCCCCTCTGTGACAGGTCACAAAAACAGGCAAACTAAAAGCATTTTCTTTGGATTGCTGCTACTGAGTGTACATCAGCAGCTGTTGAATGAAGTGAATTCAGTGAGGTGGTAAACACAATGGCAAACTATGAAAGGAGCAAACGTCTCCAAAAGTGCCTACTCTTTATTTCTATGTGCTTCTACTTCATTTGTTGTCATTGTTCCAGTTGTACTCTTAAGATACAGCATTTAAGGAAAAATGCTTATCATTATTTGTTGTCTCACTCGAATAACTTGTTTTTAAAAAAGCACTTTTTGTAAAATATACCCACTGATACCTCCTGGGAATCCGTGAGAGACAGAGAGGCACTGTCCAGATGTGTGAATATTCATCCAGGCTTTGGTGATTTGTGCCAGGTCTCTAGATGCAGGACAACTGGAAGCCTTGTGCTTCTGTCTGTAGTGCTTTTGGTTCAGGACTGGTAAGGATAGGCACAGAGGCACAGGAAAGCTGAATTCTGCTTCACATGGGCAGTTTCTAGGGGCAAAAGGCAACCTAGCACAAATCGATGCACCCACCCAGCAGGCCTACTGGAAAGAGGTATGTGGTTTTAGGTTTTCTTACACTCTCTTTTGGCTGGGCTCAACCCTGCAACTTTCACTGGGCTCAGACACAGCTAAAATCCAGTGGGGACAGAAAAATAAAACAGCAGAAGCATCATCTGCCCACTGCAGTGGTGGGGGAGCTGCTGCAGCTAAGCAAAGGCAGCATCTAGCCAGCAACCTCCTGCCTCTCATCCAAGCTGCTCCCAGGGCTGCGAGGACACCTCCAAATGGCACTTTCTTCTTTGCTCCCAAAAAGAAAGCTAGTCAAATCCAAATGTTCAAAGAATCAGGACGTTGCTGATAACTGCGAATGCAGTTCACAGCAAATGCTGAGTTGTTTCTTGGAGAAGTTTCTCTAAAGAAATGTTTCTTTGGGCCGTACACAATCCCCTTGAAGTTTCCACCTCCAGTCCTGCTTTGTGTTGACATCTTCAGAGTAGAAAGAGTAAAGGGAATTTCTTCTCTAAGCTGGTTTGGGGTTTTTTTTCCCAATCTTTAGTGACACTCTAGTCTTTGGGGTTTTTTTCTGCAGCCTACTTATCTTACAGTTATATTTACTGTTAGGTGGTTACGAATATCAGGTCTATCTAACCATGCCTTGCATCTAGGTAGATGGTTGGAGCTGGGGCTGCAGGAGCTGAGCTTGGGAACCAGCCTCAGCCTCATCTCCCCTTCTCACAGCTGGCAAAAAGCTCAGTGGAGTCGCAGTGCAAATCAAAGCTCCTGAAGGGGTATTCAAATCCACAGGACAATAGTATAAGCCTCAGTGGAGGACACAGAGTGAGAAGACAGAGGAAAGAAAACAAACCCATCTTCTCCCTGAGAAAGATAAATCTTTTAATTTTCTCCTAAGGCAACTCCTAAATTGTTCTCCTACAACAAGAGACTCACCCTTTCCCTAAGGTACATTTGGAGTACATAATGTAAGGAGTACACAGATGGCTGGGTAAGAGGGAAAAGAGTAAAGGGAAACACTGATATGGTATTGAAATTCTGTTTTGAATGACATGGAAAGCCTGGATTAAAGGAATTTTAAAAAAAGACAAAAAATCCCCACAAACCAAATTAAAAACATCTGGTTTTCTTTCTTCTTCCTCTAGATTTTTATTGCAACTCCTAAAATCTTGAGATTTATAGTTATTTTCAAACATTGCTTAGAGAACAATATATATGCCTTAAAATTTGTTAAACATTAATGCACTTATGTAGGAAGCAATAACTCCATTCAGTACAATGGCCAACTGTTTGACCTATTGAAGTTCATAATCAGCCTCACTTCATAGCCAGCCTAGGAGGCTTTATAGAAAGTGGAAGTGAGTAGAAATGTTTTTGATCTTTCTATAGAGTGAGAAATTGCACTCTTTTGAAATCTTGCTTTGTACTTTCCAAGTCAAGCATCTAACAGTGCTCACGCCATTTAGCCATTGTTTTTGCAGGGGGCTGGAATGATGGAAACTGAAATTTAAAGACAGCTTTGTGTCCCCCCATGAAGGCCACTTTTTGGGAATGCTCAAACATTCCTTTTTAACCAAGACTGACATGAGGGTTCACTAGAACTCTTTTACAGATTTCTGTTATATTGCTTTCACTAATGCAGTGGCCAAGGGTAAGCTATTACCAGTACACTTAAAATTACTTCTGTCTGCTTTTGGGTGCTATACAGTTGGGAAATCTAGTGTCTGATATTTACTTGCAAGTATTTTCCATACAAGTTTAAGTCTTAACACACGGGCTAGATGTGTTTCTTCATAATTAAAAAAAACAACAAAATAGAACACATAAATATTCTAAAATCAACTCCATTGATATATCTTAGGGAAATGTTTAAATCCAATAAAACAATTTAATCAACTGTTAGTGTAATTATTGTATATCACAATTAACTGGCTTCCAAGCTGGTATAATGGCAGTAGCTCCTTGTAACTCTTTGTTGGTATAAACTGATATATCTGATGAAATTTGATATTTAGGTTTTTTTTTCTTCCTCCATGAAATGATAACATTAGAAGCATCTTCTCAGCTATTCATCTAGCTCACTACTCTGTTCCCAACAGTGGTAGTAAGAGATGCTATTTACAGGGAGCACAGAGTTCTGGAAATTTTCTGCAGTCCATTCACTTGTACCCAAGACAACACAATTTATACGTTCCTTCAGTATCTACATTTTGTCCTGAATTTGTCTAATCCTTTTTTTGAAGCTACTGTAACTGTGTGTCTTCACAACCTCCAGTGGCACTACTTAAGTGATATAAATTATATAAATCCCTGTCTGACCTGTTCTTAGCAAAGCTCCCTCTGGTTTTATCAAATACACCCTATTTCTACTACTGTGAGATTTGGAGTAGCTCTGTGTTTAGGCTACTCACTGCTTCCCTAATTTTGTAAATCTGAGTTATATTCCTTCTCAGCTTTCTCATGACAAAAGGATGAGTCCAGCCTTTTTAGTTTCTCATTTGAAGGTGGCACTCCACCCCTTAGTCCCTTAACTCTGCTCTCTCTTCTGCTAGAGACCAGAACTGTCTCCATCCAGTTTGGTGGGGTCCTTCTGGTTCTCCCAGCATGGGAGATCATCAGATCTCCACATTCCTCATCACCAGCATCACATTTAACAGCCTAAGAGAGATTAGTATCCTCTATAGACTCAGATGTTTCACAGTTCAGTCCCTTCTGTAGATCATCATTGAGATCTTTGCAAAAGCCAGTTACAGCACATGTCTGGGAGGACCCACTGCTGTTACGTCTCCAATTTGAAATGTGACCATCAGGTAATATTCTTTTCTTCCTATCCTTCTACAGCCTTCAATCCATAAGAGCACCTCTCTTACAACCCCAAGAGAATTTATTTTAAAAGCATAGGTGGAACATTTTATAAGAACAGTTTTGAAAATCCAAATATATTATAATTGCTAAGGCTTGCTTCACTATGCTTATCCTTGTGCTCATTTACTGTGTTCCTTAAGGTGGACTACTGCCTTGCCAAGCAGGGAAGTCAAATAAACTGGCCCACAGTTCTCAAGGCCTCCTCTTGAGCCCCTTTTCTGCTTGGAAGCTTGGTTGGCACCAGCCCACGGGTGCAGTGGAGTTCATAATGTTGGGTTACACACTTTGGCCAGCAGCTCTGCATATTCACACTTGAGTTCCTTCAGAAGTCATGGGTGAATGTCCCCACTCATGTTCACTTAGTAACACCTGCCTTACCTGTTTTATCTATGACTTCCTTCATATTTATCTGAAATTATTCTGTCTCAAGGAATAGCTTGGATTTGGGACCTTCTCAAAGACCTTCAGCAGTACAAGACCTCTGCAGAGAAGTCACTAAGTTTCTCTGCTGTGGCCTTATTATCCCTGAGTGCCCCTTATGAGCCCTTGTCATCATGTGGTGCTGGTATTTCCCTTGATGGCATCTTGTTTTCCTTTAAACAACTTTTTACTGTCAGCTTGGTTATCTTCTGCAAAATTTTCTCACTCATTTTTAGCCATCCTAGTTGCCATTTACTCTTGATCTGTTCTTTTTAGGCGCTTTCCTTAAATGCCAACCCTTTTGCCTACAATAGCCTTCTTAGCTTTTTTTATGAACTGTGCAGGGTTTTTATTGAACCGTTTTACTTTCTTTTTGATATGTGACACATAGTTTACTATGTTAATACAGTGTTTTTGAAATGCCTCCAGGTTGCTTTAGGCTTCTTGCCTTTTTGACTGCTTTTTCAGGCTTTTAATATTTTTGTGATTTTTATGTATTTCCCCTTCTTGAAATCGGATATCTGTGTGATGTATTTGTTTGGCTTACTTCATCCCACTACACCACAGCATTAAGTTCAGTTATGTTTTGAAGCTCTTGCAGAGCAGTTCTCCCAACAGTACCTCTTGAAGCAGGTCCTGTGCAGCACTTTAGACTAAACCCAGAGCAGCATTCCTTCTTGTGGGTCTCAGTGTTTACCATGCTAAGAAGTCAGTTGATGGGTCCAAAACTTTTATTTCCTTACCACATCTGGATGAGACATTGTGCCTGACAGTATATGGGGAGTTGGAATAGGCTGGTACTGCTACCTGACCTAGTTGTGCAGCTTCTCTAATTTCAGTGAGTATTTAATGATTGGTGTCTTTAACAGAGGAATCCTAAATACAAACCAAGTCCTACCTTTCTGTTATTTCCACCCACAAGGACTCCCTAATGTTCCCCTCTGTCCTGAATATTTTTTTTCTGTAACACTTTGTTGTAGCCTTCACATACTGTGCCATTGCCCTGGCTGTATCTAATTTTCTATCATCCCTGTAAAGTAGACAGACTAGTATAGTAACTCTGTGTGCTGCTGACTATCCTCCTTTCACCAGCTTGAGATGCCTTTTATGTCAGGGTTGTCACATTTTGCCAGGTAGTATAATTCCATAGTCCTATTTTGTAGATTTCTAGCACTGATGTAGAAGCATTTACAACTTTTGACCAACTGCTGCAAGTGCCAGTCAAATGGAATTGTAAATGGTGTTATTTACATTACCTATTCCATGGAGTTGGCAAGGACCTCACTCTCCCACACAGCTGCTTTGAGTTAACCCCCTTGGACAGCCCTGTTCTACTTTCCCTCACCAGGGGTATAATGTAGATTGTGGCCACTGGTCACCCCTCCCTTCTACCAGACTAAACACCTATCTGGACATCTGATGGGCTCTGCTCCCTTTGCACTCAGCTGTTCCAAATCCAGCTCTCTTTGTCAACTCATCAAACCTCCCACTGCCATTACCTGCTTTGTCCTCTCCTGGGGGATTCACTCTGTCCCAGGAGCATCCTCACACCACATTATAATCAGCCACAGGTTAGATCTTATCAGAGATTTGATCCCTGATAATCCATCTTCAGGCTGATAATCCATCTTCCCTCTGATTAACAACCCCTAAATACTTGCTAGGTCAGCATCAAGGTTTTGTGGGATTTTTTTGACGGTCAACAAGACAGAAAAGGTTTGGAAAATGTCTTATTTGCTCTGCAGTGTTAGCTGTATACAAAGCTTTGGGAGTGAACTTGATCCTATATCTTCTGAAGTATTACGAGATTCTGCAGCAGGATGGATCTAAGTACCAAAAGTTGGTGCTCCAAAATTTCAAATTGCTTCATAGACCAAGGGTAAGTCTCTGGAAATTTCCGGGAGGAAGAGTTGTCCTCTGAGGGAAGATGTTTGGAGGAGGTGTTTGTAATGGCAACAGATTTAAAAGTAAAGTGCCTATGGTATTAATGAGCATTATACATGGGACAGGATGACACTCTTCATTATTTCAATGCTGTAATCAAGTCTGATGTGGTACTTCAAGATTGAATTTTCTTTTTTTCTCTAGTTAAGGTAATAGAGGAGAGCAGCTCCATTGGCAAAAGACAGGAAAATAAAAGTGTTCCTGTAAAATCTGTTGGACAGTGTGAAGCTAAATTCTGCTTTCAAATACATGAATACAGTTTTCTTTTGCACATGTGTTTGAGGGTGGTTTCAGATGCATGCTTTTGTTTAAGTTTATACTTTTAAAACTCAGCCTTACAAGATCTTGCCAGCATAGACAAATGCCTGAAGTATTGATAGTGTTCCATAGGCACCTAAATCTTGAGTATAAGGCTTAATTGTGTGAACTGTTAGCAGTAAATAGGCCCAAAATCCTCAGAGCTCACTGGCAAAGGCAGGCAGTGAACTTGAACTTGTGTCAGTCTGAAACTTGATACCTAATTTATGATCTAATGTTTTATTTGATGAACATTGCTTAACCTGGGCTATATTGACTATTAATCAACCACGTAGTGGGATAGTTGTGTTGGTTGCTAATTGCTGTCCCTTAGTACATTTGTCTTGACATTTTTTGAGTGAAATATGCACGTTTCCTTTTTTTTTTAGCTCTGTTTATACATGTTTAGTCAACATCAGAGATCTTTTTGAACTGGTGGACAGAGATTAGACAACTTTCCCATGAGCAAGAAGCTCCTCCTCCCATATATGCATTCTACACAAAATCTGAGATTTGGGAAGTCAGTGTAAGGTCTTCCTCAGAAGCTGTTTCAAATTGAAAATGCAAGATATATTAAAAACCAAACCAGGGTATTTTGTTTCCGTACATGCAGGAATGTAATTAAATGTTCACATAAAAATCATATTTTCATTTGTAAATATTCAGAATATTGTAAAGAATGTTTAAAAGATAAAATAAATGGAGTCTTTCTTTCAGATCAAACAAAATATGCATACTGACCAAAAATTTTTTTTTTGCTCCTTGTTGTCTTGTTCTTTTGCAGAACATTTCTGCTTCAGCCAGATATGAAACATTGATTCCATAAGTAATATATAGAAATTGTATTTATTTGTAATCTAAAGGATTACACGTTTTGTTATGCCTGTCTCATGCTAGCAATTTGCATTCCCTGCCTTTTGCTCCAGCCCTGAAAGCAAAATCCCTTCAAAATCTTTTCAAATCAACTGTACAGAGGAGAAAAATAATGATGCTTTAAATGAAAGGTAGTCAAAGGGACACGATCACCTTTATATTTCCATTTTCAGTTTAATAATTTTAAACTTCCCTGGATAGACATATGTTATCTCCAGCAAAATAAGTGCAAGGTATGCAGCATGCATACAGATACTGCACCTTCCTTCTGAAGCCCAAGGTTAGACCTGTGCAGACACTTCTCCTACAACCTTGTATCAGAAACCTTTGCAATCTCAGCTGGTGTGGTGAGAAAACAATTCAACAGCATTGGACAAATCTCAAGAATTAGTGTCATCAACCAAAATGAATACTAAGGTTGCAGTTCAAACAAACTTATGACCGAAGTCAATATGCTGGATTAACTATTTGCAATGCAGATTCAGGTCTTCCATTTGAAATGACACCATCTGATGCCTTTTGCATTACCTATGCAATCTGTAGATTTATGGGCTTGTGACACTCACTGATAAAACAAATCTTACAGCAGTTTGCTAATAAATTGAGAAGGTGTTTCACTGATATTTTAGTATTAAAGGGCAGCATTTTTAAGAGTGTATTTAAACCACTGCATATCACAGCTTTGAATGAGAGATGGAGAGAAAAGGCAAGAGGAATCACAGTAAGGAATCAAGAACCATTTTATTTCAGGAAATAAAACAAGATTTAAAATTTAACTCTAGAAAATTTAACTCTGATGAAGAAATAATAGAAAGGAAACTTGTAAGAGGTGAATAGTGCAAAATTAACCTTGGTGATAATAGCCAGTGCTTGGATTAGAACCCTTTGGATGCAGTTCAGAATCATTTAAAAATATTGCCATACCTTTTTTCTTGAATGGCTTTTTTTTTGTCCTTCCTGTCTTCCTATGAAATCCTGCAAGTATATTTTACCTCATAGAGAAAATAAGTACCTGAAGTTAGGAAATGTCATGAGTGTCTATTCATCTCTCACCTTCCCACTCATTCTGGTCAAGAGTGTCTGCATAGCACAGCACATCCTCCTGTATGTATGACATCAGCTCAGTTGGGTAGGAATTTCCCACCATGGGATGCTCATAGTGCCAAGGGTTTCATCCCTGGATGGCCCATTCACTTAGGAGTTGGACTGGATCATCCTTATGGGTCCCTTCTGACTCAATACTCTGTGATTCTGTATCATTAATCTTTTTGTTTGGTTTTCACATATGAACTACACTTCATTAAGGAAATTAAATGCACTGTCAGGATTGTTTTCAGAAAAATGTGTTGTCCATTTAGTTAGACCTTCAGGCTTTGACTTCTAACAGTCAGATTATTTAAATATTATTTGTGCTTTCAGCCAAATTCTGCAATTTCTGCTTTCTGTGAGCAGAGTTTAAAGATAGAACAGCGAGTGGATGATGGTTTTACTCTCTGACTGGGTAGCTCACAAAGGCATCCAAGAGGGATAATCCAGGTCATCCTTTAGCACTTAAATTATACTCCAGAGATTGTAAATGTTTCTCATGACATATGTCTGAGGCTTTACAAATTTCTCAAATGGTGCTTGTTTCTATTTTCTGTATTTTTGTCACATGGGAGCAAGTAACATTGACCCATTTTCCTTTTGTCTGCTTTGCTAAGTACCAAACTATTAGAGGAATCCTTTGAGTCTGACCTGGAGAGACCAGGAATGTGGGAATGGGCAGGCTGTCATCTCAAACAGTATCTGCCAAGGCAGACTGAGCCTGTTCTCAGCATTTTCTTAATGACACTTAAGAAAATAAATGTTCTTTATTAACTTCAGTTTGTACATAAGGTTTCCAAATCATCTTCAGTGTCTTTGCATAATGAACCAGACTGTTGAAGTATACCTAAGTGTTTCCATTATATTTATCTGGAAAAAGATAACAAATGTTAAAATATTTTTTAATGACCATTAGATATGAACTTTGGGAGCATGCAGAAAGAAGATCTTGAAGGATAGAAGTCTGTACTTAAGGCACGGAGAGCAGTTCTAGACAATGAATAAAGCTGCAAGCCCAAACAAATAAAGCATCCGTGCAGCATTTCTTCTCCCACAGGCTAAAACTATTTTTCTATGAAAACACTGTATTAGTCTGTCAAAATTCCTTTCTGTCTACTGATATCGTAGATACCCAGCAAGGAAAAGCACTTGGGAGTTTTTGTGGCTTTGGTTGGGGTTTGGGTCATGGTTGTTCAATGAAATTCTATGTTTAACTATTGCTTATCTTATTACTTAGCAAAACTAATTTTTGTAAATACATTGTCACTGGTTAAAGATATGTTATTAGCCCTTGTAAACTTGTTTAAAGCAGGTTTATTTGTTCTCAAGATTGTTGGCAAAGTCTAGCATAGGTGTAAGAGCAAAAAAGAAAGTTGTACTTGCTATCCTCCCTAGTACACATTGTTTCACTCCATTCAGAGTATAGCAACCTGTATAGTCTTTCTGTCCAGTCAAATAAATACTTGGATATGTCTGTATTATTTCTTGTGATCCAAATACCTCATTTTCTTTATAAATCACCTTTTGGCTGCGTTTCAGTTTCTAGATCCCCTACTTCTCTCTTTCTTTGATGAACTTTCTGTTATCCACATGCATGCAACATCTTCTCCTTTTCCATTTCACCACTGTTTATCCATTAAAGGCTTCTCACAAGGAACTTCCTTTCCTGAGAGCCTGGAAGAGGAATGAGAGAAGCTGGTTCTGAGATGAGCTCTTCCTCCTGTAATGCGGGATGCCGTGGTCTTCACAGCTGTCTGGGCTTGTCTGTGTCAGGATGTGAGCTCCTTGGGCAGGAGCTGTTTGCATGTGGCTCTTTCTACAGTGCCAAAAGCATTGCTAACACTGCCAGGTCTGTGGCAGAGGTAGCATCATGCAGAGAGGTGGGGCACAGTGACAGCTTCTTTCCAGTGGACAGGGACTCCAGCAGCAAAGGGCTCAAAGGCACCACATGACACTGTGGGTGTTGGACCCATATATATTCATTATTCCAGTATTTAATGAGGGTATATCTTGGCATGCAGATTTATGGACAAAATGTTTTTTTCCACAGGAAGCTCTTCAGTTCAAATATGACTGTGCTGCTGCTACACAGTATCCCTTAGCAGTGTGAGACTAACTCCCCTTCCATTACAGAGCACACCCCTCCATGTGCTTTGCATGCATACGTGGTGTAAAACTATCTTGAACCCTTTCTCACAATTTTAACTTTACTTGATTTCTATTTCCAAGGGAATTCACACCACAGAGCCATTCCCCCCATCAGTGTGCCCTGTAGACAGGACAAGTAGGTTGCATGAGCCCAATCTTGTCCTTCAAGCCCTCTTCACAGAGCGAGGATAGAGGAGGGCTGGGCTCCTTGTGTGACAGGGATGTTACTGTTGCTGTCCCCTGCAAATCCTCATCCTTAGCCCCTGCCACTGGAGCAGAGGCAGAGGTGAATGTGCAGGCTGAGGACAGATCCGTTTGTTTTTCTTGTTGTTACACCACCTCACAAACCAAACTGCGGAGTTTGTGCACTGCTGCCTCATACCTGGTGCTGCCAGCCAGGTCTTGACTGCCCTGTACAGCCACAGGCACTTAAAACTGCTCAGGATTGCCTGAGCCACAGCTCCCCATGCAGGTCCTCCCTCTCCTCAGCTGGCTTCTCTCCTTCAAACAGTTGCAGAGTTGGTTTTGCTAAATGACATAAGGTTATAATAAATCAAGTGAGAAGATTTGTGTTGTGCTTCCTACTGTATAGGAGAGGTCCATATGGTTTAATTACTTCCTCTGTACGTCAGATATATGTGTATAAAATCTCTGAAGTCATGTGTAACTGCCAAGATCCTGTGGTGTGGTTTGAAACATCCATGCAGTGAACTCTCAAATGCTGCAGATGTGCTGTGAAATATAAATGTAAAATGGAAGAAGTCAGATTATCCAGTTAAACAACAGCATTAAAATTAGAGAAGTTGATGGAGAGATCCAGAATACAGCACAATGGAGGCGGGGGGAAAGACCAGACAACTTTCTCGAGGGAGAATAGAGTTTTATCATCAAAGGAGATGGGAGAAAAATACTACACACACCCCCGCAGGAAAACATCAGAGCAGCCTGAGGAGAGAAACCATGTCAAGGTCTACTGCTTAGTGAATTGTAAAGCCATCTGAAAAGCGTCATCACAAAATATATCTGCTGATACACCATAGAAAATTCTGCTTAAAAAAGAAGCTGTTCCTGTGCCTTCAGGCAAAAATGCAGAGGAGGGTAAATAGACCATGTAGACCTGTAGACCCAGGATCATGGATGGGTCCGTGCACAGAGCCACAGTCAGTGTCTCAGCAGGGAGCTGCTCACCCCTGCTTCTCTAGAGCTGTTTTCTCAGGGCCTGTCAGGCATGTAGAGGCATATTTTCAATCTGGCACAATGGCTCAAGCATCTCTTGAGAAGGGAATGGTATGTGTTGGAGTGATGTTGTTAAAGGTGCAGGGCAACTCCATGGGATCAAGCATCCCCAGGGCCTGATCTGCAGTGGCAACCTTAGCCAAGTGAACTAGAGAACAGGCTTGCTTCTCCTGTCCCAAGCCAACATCCTCTGTGTCATGCCTCTAAAGACGCCTGAACTATTCCAGATACATGGGAAGTGGAGAAGAGGTCTGTTGGGGCTAGTCTGTATCCATGGCTACTACCAAGGCCAAGGAAGATGGGGTCACTTGGTGAGGAAGTACCCATGGGAAAAAACAGGGTGTCCTTGGGCTACCCCTGCAAGTGACCCTGACACAGCTCCAAGGTGCCAACACTGACAGCTCAGCAGGACACTTCAGCCCATGCCCCACTGTGGGACATGGTGTGCAGAACAAGGAAGGTGCAGAGGGGTGGGGCTGCTCCCCCTCAGGGCATGGAGACCCTCCTGCCCTCTGCATCTCCCTCCTCAGCATGTCCAGTCCTTGCTGGAGGGATGCATGACTGTTACCACAAGAGAGCTACCCTCTCTGGTAACCATCAAAGATGGCTATACATTGCTGCCGCAGTAATAGTTTTATTAAGTAATAATTTCTGTTAGACAATACTAATTGTATCAGTCGTGTATACATTTACTCAGCAAAAATCCTCTAAATAATTTCAATGTGTCCTGCCTAAGCACGACAGTTTGGCCCCTCATGTTTACCAAAACTAAACACACACTAAATACCATTCTCAGTAAGCATACTTTTTTTAAAAAAGCCCCAACACTCTGGTAAAAATATACACATCATAGTGTCAGTTGAGTCTGTGGCTTGGTGCATTTACACAGCTGCAGTTTGGGCTGTTGTTTACTCTCCCTCACAGACATTGTGTTCTGTTTTTTCCCTGTAAGGATTTTCCTTCTCTACCTATTCTTAGTCCTAGACAGAGAACTGTCTTGATTTATGTATGTTGTAACTTAAGTGACTTCAAAGATGTTTTGTATGGTGTAAATCAGAACACCAACTGGCTAAGTAAACCCTCCTTGCAATGAGGCGTAATTGTAAAGCTGTGTGTTCCTGCCTCTGTGTACTAAATCAACAGGAGTCCCTTTCATTTTTGTGGGATAAACATACTTCTGTGTCATGTATTTACAGTCACTGGAGCACAGTTACAGCCACTTGTGAGTCCTTTGCTTCAAGAAGAGATCTTTCATACTGTATTTTTTAATATATACTCCCAATTCTCTAAACCAAATTCTGTTGAAGATCTCAGGAAGTGTCTGGAGTTAGAGGCTGCATAGCTGTTACCCATACCCAGTGGAGTACTATTTCATTTTCAATTCAGTTCAGAGCATTCTCATAATGAAATTCAATGCCTTGTATCAGTTTATAATAGTTCATCTATTCCTGCAGTTTGTTTATTTAAACATACACCACAGTTTTCAGAAAAAAGATTGTTCAGCTCAAGTTATCTCAAGTGTTATTACCCATTCTTGTCATGAAGTGAAATACAGGTCAAACTTTAACTTATCCCTTAACTAGCCATTTAGTTCAAGGAAAAACTTCCTCAAAAAAACTTCCCTCTTTACAAAAGCAGGTAACTCCTAGGGTCTTGTAACCTCTATCAGTTAACCTGTGTCTTTGAGCAAATACATGATCCCTTTTATGCACGTGTTGCCAATTAATCCCTTTAGCTGCAGGCCCATATATAAGTTGTGGGATATATCCCACTCCAGCCGTGTGATTGCCAGATAGACTGCAGCCATTGCCACCAGACACAGTTTGGTTAAGTCCTGCAAAGAGGACATTTTTAGTTTGATCACTTATTCTGGCTGCTGGTCTGATTAGCTTTCAGAACTGAAATTTGTCAAGAAGTAAGCTTTGGCTTTTTAAGGCCTAACTAAGCATCTAAGAATTCATGAGAGGCTCAAGTGTGTTTTGTAAGAAAGCAGAAGCATCACAGGCAAATTACAATGTGTTTGACTGGGAAGACCCAGGTGTTTTAAATCAAAACTGCAGTAGTAATGAAGGCATTCCAGAGGGTCCAGGAGGGAAACGCTTAAGCTTCCAGCTTAGTCTTCTGTGAGAACCTTTCGGTTTCTTGTAATGGAAATAGGAAGTAGCCATCTTTGCTTAAATTTGACTGTCAGGGGAGAATTGAGATTAAACAGTCGGGAGATACTAATCTACTACTCTCCAAAGCAAAACATTATCAAGATTTCCTTCCTAGAAGTGCCTCCTTCTCTGGGCACAAAGCTTTTGGTGTAATCACAGAACAAGCAGAAGTTTCCTTGAGTTGGTTAGGATGGGCTGGAAGGAGGAGAGGATGGTAGTCAGAAAGAAAAATTGTAGGAGTGTACACAGCAATATGTAAATCAAACAAAAGGCAAGTCTTTCAAACAAAACACTAATATTTAGATACTAAAGTGTCATGAGGTAAGCAGAGACAAAGGAAAGAAAACCTCAGCAAGAAACTGCTGTTAAGAGCTAGTGACTGAAGAAAAAAGCATTTCGTACTTGTAACAAGTATTTGTTTCCCTGGGAGAGGAAATGTTGCACAACCCATAAACACTCCAGGATGAAGGAGCATCAGCCAGCTGATGAATGATGGATTTCATTTATTTCCTATCTGACTTTTGAATATTCAGGCAGATGAAGTTGCTAAGAATAAATTCTGATGGGGGCTGTGAAACAATCTCCTGCTTTGTTTATCACCATGAAGCTGGGGCCAGTTTAGTCTATGTCCAGAGCATGTGCCTTTGTGTGGTGCCATGGTGCTTGTAATGCTCTGTTGGCTCTTACCAGCTTTTAGCCTCACACTTGTGCTCCTCCAGATTCTCTAACAGTCAGATGTGTCCCTGAAGTGATGTAATCTCCTCTGTCGCTGTCTGTGTGAGATGTATTTTTACTGCTTTGTGGCTGGTGAATAAGGAATTCAAGTAAAATGGACTACGCATTTGCTGTCTTTCTGTGCAACTGAATGTGTTCCTGTAACCACTTCAGAATGCTGTTACTTTTATCCCTGTGTCACAAGGCCATTTTCTGTGTTCTGCCCCTCTCCCTTTGGTCAGGGTGTTACGTGTCTCAATGTTGAGATAGTCGGGATAGCCCCCTTGCACTTTTTCCTCCAAGGTTTTAACCCAAGTCTTTAGGGTGTGAAATCGGTGCCTCTTGATATTCAAAATGGTTGAGCTATGGCTTACCTGAGCCTTTGATATGGGTCTTTTAATGGAGAGCTCTAAACAAAATTCCTTATTTGGGTGAAAGCTAAACAAATGTAGAAATTAGAAATTTGAACAGAGCATTTGCGAAAGTTCCTCAGAGGGAATTTACCTCATCTTACTCCTCTGATTTGACCTATTATCTTTCAATTAAAGGATATGAACTTTGGGAGTTCACCAAAGGCAGTCACCACCTATCCTTCACCTTCTCTCTGCATTTTCCTTAAAAGAGACAGCAGTCATCAGCACCCTAGTACTGCTGACTGGCTCATGGATAGAAGCAGAAATTCACTTACAAAATCCTGACCTGCTTGTCCAGTCGTTAATCCTGTGTAATAAGTCTCTTGCATAATCCAGAATCATGTATCAAAAGATGTCTGAAATTACAATTATTTCAACTGGTTTTCCCTTTATGCATTATTTTGTACTGAAACTATAACTATTTACATCCATCTGACCCTAAAGTCCCACTTCTACCCATTGCACATCTTTGTTCATTTATTTTCAAAAACACAGCCCTTTCTTGTGCTGGTACATCATCCTGGGCCACCAGGGCCCATCTTTCCTCTATGACTCTCATTCCCAATAATTTTCTAGTAGTGAAAAGAAACCTCGCCTCTGGTTTCTTAGACACCTCCAGCTGGCAGCCTCCGCCAGCCTCTTCATCCAGCCTGGTGTGTCCCTGAGTATGCTCCATGCTGAGTATCCAGCCTGAGTATTCTCCATGCTGCCTGAATGTTTGTTGAGGAGGGGCAGGAAACTTGCTCTCAGTTTCCATCTGTCCCAGATTGTTTTGGAAGGAGAGCTGCAGGAATGATTCCCCTGAAGGTCCCCAGCTTTGGGGAGTGGGCTCCCACCCAGGTGTGTGTGAGGCTGATGCTGCTCCATGCAAATGGTCATCGAAGGTACGCCACAGACACACACACGTGGGATGCTCTGTGTTCCCAGAGCCTGGTCCTGAAAAGGAGCTGAGAGGGTTTGGGCACGCTCTGAAGGAAACACAGGATCTTCCCACATTTCAGCTGCTGCAGATGAAAATCTTTGCTGAGTGTTTGGAACTTTACAAAGGTTTGTATCTTGCTCAAGTGTCAGACAAAGGTCAAAAGTTGCTTCTCTGACACAAAATCCTTTTCCTTAGTGGAGTAGGGGAAGAAACAGAATCCTGCAAAGGAGGTCCCCAGGAGATGCACCCAGAGATCAAGGCAGACCTATACCATGACCCAGCACTGACAGACAGCGTGGGCAGTCTGTGACAGACAGGCAGGAGGCTAACAGAGTGCCTCAGCTGTTCACATTTCTATGTCTGCCCTCATGTCAGAAAGCTCAACAGGAGCATTTCTCATCTAAAACTGGTAACTGATAGCATGCACCAGCTCTGTGATTGCCCTGGGAAGCCATGGTATAGGGAAGAGGCACATCAAGTAGATTAACAGGTAATAACAATGTATGTGTTTCAGAGTTCAAGATTATCATGTATTTAATTCCATGCACTGCACCTTCTTATTCAGATACCACCATTCCAATACATTCTTTCCACTTTAGATTTGAAGTTCAAAGAGAAGCAATAGCAGGATCTGTGTTCTGGGTTGTAGATTGCAGTTTTGTACGTTTGTTTCTCTGGAGAGAAGGGGTGTGAATCATATGTATTGGGAACAAACGAGCAATCCAAACAGGTGCTGCAGTTAGAAACTGTATGCGAAGAAAAAACCCCAAACAAACAAAACTCACTTCTCTTCAGCGTTTTTTCCTTTTACATTTTAGCCAGCTGTCATGCGAGTATTTTGGTACTGCTTTTGTGAACACTCCTGAAGTTTTATGGAAAGCTGACAAATGGAAAGACTATAAATGTATGTGCATTTCCCAGATGAACCGTGTTTGCCAACCAGTGCATAGGAACAAAGAGAGTTAAAAGTCAAAGCAGAAAAGTTCCTCTGAGCATTTTGATTATGAGAAGATTTGTGGGGCTTTACTTTAATAACTATAAAATACTTCAAACTGGTTTCTTAATGTCAGCATTATTTATTTTCAGAGCAAAGTTCAGAAAATCTTGAATGATTGTATATAATTTTTTTACATGTCTTGGCTCCTTCAAATACACATATGTATACTTTCTTTTTCAGAAGTGATAGATTGCCAAGTTATCTGACCTCTCAAGAGAGGAAGTTGGGAGGACAGTTTAGTAACATTTTCTTTCATTCCCAATGTGGAATAAGATCAAAAAATATGTATTTTAAATTCTGTTAATAGCCTTATCTTTTCTAAACCATAAGGTACTGGCAAAATAACAGTGCAAGTAAACATGCCTCTTGATGCACCACATTAAAAAATGGCTTTTGTTTATGAAAACTTTTTTTGTTGTAGAAACTTGTGGGAATAATGTTGTATTAATGGTAGGATGTTGACCTTTTCCAGCTATGGAAGATAGTCTCAGAACAGGATCCAGGAAAAACAAACATGGAAACTACTTAACTCCTTAGTTGTGCCTGAAACTTTGTGAGGAAGCATTATTTAACTTAGACTATTGTACTTACAGATTGTGTCATTACATTAAAGTGCCACACACGCACAAGCATTTTCAGTAAGCACAAAGGTCTCAAGAGCTTAAGGGGACAAGTAACTTCAGTGAGGAAGAATATTACTATAATTTCATGTAATATATGTAAAAATATGCAGTTGTCTGCTATAATCTACATTTATTTATTGTCTCCCAGGTCAAAAATAGGGCAAATTTTCTCTAGATTTTAGGGGTATACAGAGTAGAATGAGAAGCTATAATGAGAAAAAGTGTGAAAAGAAAGACATTCCATGTTACTGTGGATTTAAGCTCATATTCCTCCTTTAGGCTAAAACTGACTTCTCTCATTTCTTAAGTGAAAAGCCCCAAAACTCAGGTGAATTCTGTATAACTTGTGCATGCAGCCTTTGCTATACAATCCACCTTCACCTCTGCTTAATTCACGCCTGAACTGAGAAGTAGCCACAAAACTTAATGCCTACTGACATCCACTCAGGATCTTGAAATGAGGCTTGGGAGGTGTACTGGTAGCTGTTGGTAGCTTCCCTGTGGCCTGGAAAAAAAACAGTGAAGGCCTGTGGTGGGGAAAGAAGAGAAATACTCTCTGATCTGTCGTTGCACTGTGTCCCCTTCTTTTTTGGACCAGTGGTAGTCAGATGCCCTGTAGGCAGTTTCTGTTCCATTCCCATTCCTTTGCCCACACGTTTCTTCTGAAGCCTCTCTGATGACAGTAGACACTAGTCAGATCTCCTTACAGGAAAATTGCTGACTATCAGCATCAACTTCAAGAAGAAAATGGAACTACCCCAGTTAGTATCAGCTGGACATCTCACCCATGGTTTCCACTAGACCTTGTCTAGATCTCATTTGCCATTCCTGTCAATCAGATTGTATTCGTCATAATGAAGAACCAACAAACCAAAACAACAACAAAAACCAAACAGACAAACACAAAACCCCCAACAATCAAACTGCATTAGCATCAAGCACTTTTAACTTTTTTCAATAAATTGTGTAGATCAAGAATACACAGGGTAAGAAGCAGTCATTAGTACAGTGTACCAGTTCATCTTCAGAGTGTTCTATGCCCAGCAAACAAAATCAGAAATGTTGATTTCAAAATAGGTTTGTGTTTTTTCCCCAAAGAGATTAGATTTCTGTATTGTCTTCAGACAACATGTAAGTACTACCTTTTATTACTAGAAGTGCACTTTTTACATTCTGGAGCTCTCAGGCCTTTTCAGACAGAAGGTTCTTCAGTACCTACATTGTTTGTCAGTAGAAAACCTCAGGATCAGCTTTGCAAAATACAGGAGTATGTGAGGAGTTACTACCAAAAAAAAACCAAAGGCAAAATGTGTTTCCCTCTTATGTAAAGTATATCAACCTGCCCCTGCCCCTGAGGTGAATTGGCTGCCAGCTCAGCAGGCAGCAGCTGATCCCAGAGCTCGCAGTTCACCCAACTGCAGTGAATCAGCACTGAGTTCAGCCAGCCCAGCTGCATGTCCTTCTGACAGTTCAGTCACTGCTTCATGGGTGTCCCACCTGTGCCCACAGCCACTGCTCGAGCAGAAGTGAGGAGCAGGAACCTCCAGGCAAGCTCTTCTGCTTGTAGCCTTGGGCTCTCAGGAGACATTGCTTCCTTTCTTGGCTTAGCCACAGGCTCATATGTTGAGAAGGGAAGTCATGTAAGGTAAAGCTCCCAAGAGCTCAGTTCTCCTTAGTAAACAGATTTTTGAAGTGTTTGACAAGGAGTTACATCCACTGTGTGCTGATTTTTGGTCATCATACTTATTTATTAAATAACAAATTTAATAAATAATTTATTTATTAAATAACAAATATTAAATAATATAAATTATTTATTAAATAAAAAAATGGGAGTTGAAGGCACCTAAGGGAACTTGGAGCCAGGGTTTGGTACTGACTATTTTTGCAAACTAGGTTCTTCTCTTTTGGATAATACCACTGTGGTTGAGATTCTCAACCCTAGTAAAGAAAATATCAGCAATTCCCTCTTGCTTCTTTGCAGTGCAAGGTCTGTAAGCTGTTACTCAGTGTGCATATAGTGTCTGACACAGAGGCCTCGATCTCTTGGAGACTCTGTACATAGCATAACCAATAAGCACTTGCTACATTTGACAGGGCTTTTTCCCCTTGTTTATGTGCCAGTAAACTCTAAGGTATGCCATTTCTGCTGCTGTTGCAAACACAGATATGTCTAACTTTCCCCTAAAGACCTCCAGTGATGGAGATTCCAAAGTCCACCAGCAAGTTTGTCAGCATATCTGAAGTTCCTGTGCTGCTATCTGTGCTATTATACCCCACCTGGCCATTGCTGCTGCAGTCCAGGGAGAGCTGACTCATTCATTTATTACTTGTAGGTAAAGTTTCTTGTATTGCTGACCATTCTTTATTGCTTTCCTCTTGACTGTTGAGATGCAGTGTCCAGAACTGAGCTTAGACTATCTGACCACAAGCTTATCAATGCTGAGAAGATGATTGGGATTATTTAATGTGTTTTATGCTTGTCTACAGTGCTCAAAATCTCAGAAGCAAAAAAAGGTCATTGGAGGGATCACTGGAGGCTGGACTAGATGACCTTTCAGGTGTTCCTTCCAACACAACCTTTTCTACAATTCTTTGAGACAACTGTCATTTCCTGCTTGAATTATGTTGTTGCTGTGGCATCTCTTCAGATTTGAGTCGGATGTTGGATGAATGTGTGTATATCTGAATATTGCAGTTCAATATTCATTGCAACATTTATTGCCAAGTAATTCCTGTTGGTGGAAGCTACACCTACAGGATGTAAGTCTGAGGAAATGAAGAACTATTCCACAGACTATGTCTGCAACAAATACTGAAGGGATTGTCAGTCAGTATGATGATTCTTTTCTCCCATCACTAGAAGGTTTCATTTCCAGTCAGAAACTCACCATCTAGGACACTCTGAATATTTCTAGAAAAGTGGTAGAAATTTCAGTCTCTAGTTGGTAAAAGGTGGGGAGCATGAGAACAACATGACATTCCCAGGAGTTGTGGAAATCTGTGTCTGCCCCTTCGGGTCTTACTATAATTTCCCTTATCAAAGTTAGGAAGGAATGCTTGCACAACAGTACACTTTGTTTTCATATCTGGGTAGTAAATCGGAGTGAGAAGGTACAAGTGGCAGCCTGTAATGGCACAGCACTGTGTGGACACACAATAGCTTCTACATGTACAGGACGATACCTCCTTGGCTCCCTAAGGTTCCAGAAAGTGAGAAAAGCCTGTTTAGGACTGCCTTTTCAAAGCCAGTCAAAACAAAGTAAAAATAACAGGAATTTTAATCAACCCTTGCCAGTTGGCCAAAATGATTGCTTAGGTCAAATTTTGCTGGAGCATATCAGTGAGTGAGAAGTTCATTTGCAATGTAACTATGCCAATAAATAGCCAAAACATAACACTTGGAAAACTCAGTAGATGGACAGCACTTCCATTTGTCAGCAGCTACTTTTCCAGTGCACTGAGAACTGTGGGTGGCGTTGGGGGGGTTGTGGGAAGGTTTCGGGAGGAGGAGTTGATCGGAATAGTTTTAGTATGATGAGGACTGTCTTATAGCTAGTCAGTTGTATGAGTGGAATTTTATCTCTACTGGGAGGTGAGCTCATTTGCCTTTATCGACCTCAAATCCATGTTTAGAAAAAATCAAAAGTAGCATGCATTCCTCTTCTTGATGGCTTGTTCTTACAAAACACAACTGCTTGTTACCACCCAGTGTCTTCTGATAATGAGCTGTGTTTTATTTGGGTCGGTTTATACTTTCTTCTGCTGAAACAAAAAATGCAAGACCTCGGATTAGCTCTTTGTGTTTCTGGATGGTTTTCAGTGATGGATTTTAGAGCATCTCATGGCCCATAAAAATTTTACCAAAGTACTCCAGCCATCTTCTTCTTGATATTTTCTTTTGTGCTCTTGCTTAAGACCAGGTTATAGAGTAGGAGTAAGGCAGGATGTTTTATTCACTCCAAGGTTTTCTGAAACCCTGCTGGCCATCCATACTACCATGCATGGAATTGCCCAAGTTTTTACATTGCTTTCCTACCCTCTTTTCACTGTCTGTTTGTTTTTCTTTTTCTCCCAGGCTATTCCATGCCAACCCCACCCTTCTCTTTTAACTGGTGCTTTTCTGTCCAAGAATGTTCACCTAATGAACTTGAAGATGCTCTTCTTGCCAGGTGGCTAATAGGTGAAGTTACATCAGGAGAGTGTGGGAGTGGACAGTGAAGGAGGCAGGAGGAAGTTTGTGGATGTGATTTGTCTAGGAACTGGCAGCAGATGGCTGGGACTAAGGCTAGAAGAGGAGGAGATGAGCAGTGGGAGCAGGAGGGAACAGTGAGCTGGGCAGTAAAGGAAACCTCTCTAAATGGAGCAGGGCTCAGGGCTGCACAAGGGGAAGGTAACTTAAAGCTGTTCTGTGTCAATGTTAATGTGGTGGACACGATCCTCAGTAAGCTGTCATGGAACAGGTTGTCATGTTTATGTTCCTCTCCCTGTTTGAATAAAGTTTCTGGAAACAGAGGGAATGTGAGTACTGTCAGTGTAATGTTTTGTTTGTCTGAGGGCCAGGTTAGTCTGTGAGGTGCAACAATGCCCAGCTCGCTCACTGTGTGCAGCCAGGGCTGCTTAAAAGAGGTGGCTCAGTGCCATCTCAGCTGATCTCGCTGTGGGCACCCATCCTCTCCCAATGGTGTCACTAGAGGAGTGAAGGGGCCTTTCCTGCCTCGTTACCTCTGCAGAGAAGGTGGAGGAGTTGGGGCAAAGGAGCATGAGGAGTATTTAATCACACCCTGAGTTTGGTCAGTCAGCAGCAAATGGCCTTTGCTTCTTACGTACTTGGTTAAAAGAAGGTTTCTGCAAAATTAAAATGAATCTTGCTCCCAACTCAACCTTTGGAATATTTTCAACAAACCACTTAAAAATGCAAGGAGGACTTAGCAAGATAAACCTTATTTTAATAAATATACTGAATCACAATTTTCCAGAGCTGCTCTACAAATGGATTTTGTAAGATTTCCTGAGTGGCAGAAACAGTGGTGTGCACCGGGATCCAGTGCTCTCTTCCTTGGTTTTCCCAGGCCACAGGAAGGCTGCCAGCACTGGATGGGCTGAGGATGGAAGTGCATGCTTTTGTGAGATGGAAAAAGTGATTCATCCATCCTCTTCCTTAAGCAGTGCCTAGGAAGAACAGCTCAGGCAGGGCTTCAGTGCCTGTCCTTTGCTGTAAAGTCCTTTCTGTAAGAGAAGTGTGCCTGGAGGAAAAGGGAGGATGTTAGAAAAAATGAATCCTGGTCTCTGCTGCTTAGGGAGCATCTATATAGCCAGTGCTGAGCCCCACAGTTTGCCCTATGGAAAGATTGCCTATCCTACCAACTCTGTGAAAGGGAAATTCATTAGAGAAGTACTCAGAAACTTCTCCCTTCTGAGCTAGTCACCTATAGCTCTCTCAGCTGTCACACTGATGGCTCTGCTCCAGGCTGGTCCTGTATTTCAACATCAGCCATTAAAGTGACGCAGAGAAGGATTCTTCAGGTAACTGAGTATGTTATATCTTGGATGTTATATTTTGGTGGTGTTTCAGATAGAACTAATACATACTGTAAGCACCAGTAAAACGAGGAAATTCAAAAGTAAGGCTAGAGTTACTCTGTAGGATACACTGTAGGTTTTTTTCCAGTGGTTTGAATTTAATAATCTTTTTTTAGTCAGGCAATTGTCAGTATGAGGCTCAAACTTACAACTAAGTTGTAGCTGGTAAAAAATGTTAAATGTTCTGAACTTACACACATTAAGATAATAATACAGTTTGTTCTAAAAGAACATAATGAAGGAATTCAGTGAATGGGAATTACAGAAACTCTACCATTGGTGTCGAAGGACATGATCTATAAATTAGGAGAGTAAACAGGAAATTCCACAGAACAATTTCAGGATAAAGAAACTATAGCAGCAGATGGAAAGATGTTTCTGTTGGGAGATTTTAGAAGTTGATTTTGATATCATCTACCTCTTTTTAAAAGAAACAACCACTCCATCTGCATGTTTTGGTTGTGAATTCCAGCTGTGCATTAGCAGAGCAATGCTAGTGCCAGCTAAAAGACAATAATGCATAACTCTAGTCAGTCTTGTTGCCATATACAGGTCACACCTCTTTTTCTCTCCCCTTATAGCCACATTGGCAACTTTGTGGGCATGATATATCTAAAAAGCACCATAAATGTGTTAACATAAAATAAGCATATTTGAAAATTTTTGAATTTTCCTCAAGGCTAGAGCAAAATAAGAGATGAAGGAGAACTAGATCTTGCTTGAAAAATAGTTGAAGCCTGTATGTTTAATATACCTTATATAATGTAAAGTAGATAGGGGTCTATTTTCTACTTGTTTTAATGATTATGGATCAGGCTGCAGTGTAACTCCTCATAGCAATTAGTCACAAAGATTTACTCAGTCTTTATTTCACCAGCATTTCAACCTCACAGCAAACTTCAACCTGCTTTCTACAAAGATATTCCCAGAGAAATGTTAACATTCCTACAAAATAAATACAGGGCCTTTCAGTATTAAAAATATGGACAGAAATGTTCCTGTCCTCAAGCTGTTATTATTTTCATAGCAACTGCTTTGTAAAACAACAAAAAGTTAAAAAAAAAAAATCCCCACCAAAAAAAATACCTAAACAGAAAAGAGAGCAATTAGCAAATAGTTTGAATGCCTGAGATAAGGAGCCATAATGGCTAGTAGGAAAGAAGAAACCTCACGTTTAAGATAGTTTCTCAGCAAGCTGCATAATAGTGTCCAAACATGCTTCCTTTTGGCACATGTCGACCTACAGAGACAAAGAAACAGGAAAGGGTTGTGGTTTTTTTAGTTCACTGTGTCAGAAGCAGGCACTGATGGAGAACTCAGCCATAAACATAACGTTATTCTTACTAAAGAAAAAAGCCTTGGTTTTGTGTGAAGTGCTGTATAAGAGTTGGAGTAATGTAGCTCTGGAAAGGAGGCTTTGGGGGATCAGGTTCTGGCTTTCATCTGTGCACTGCCTTGTCTCAGCATCACTGATGTGCTCTGCAAATGCCAGTGGTGAATAAACTGACTCAGATGATAAAGAAACCTATCCCTTTGCTATGCAGAGCATGAATTCTAAAGGCTGCTGTAGACTTGGCAGTAGAGAGAAAAGCTGCTCAGTGCAGACCACATTGGGTTTCTCAGTTGTTCTCAGGTCTAAATACAGAAAACTTCCCATATCACATTTCTCTCCCTGGAGGTGGACCTCTGGAGAGTGAAGCTCAACAGGCACACAATAAGGATGATGATGATGAGCAAATGTGCAAGACCCGTGATTCCCCTCCTCTACAGAAATGGATATCTACATGCTAGGTATGAAGAGCTTTCCATGTATGCATGTGCCTGTTCGTGTGTGTGTGCAAGGCTCAAGCTTTTATGGAACAAATCACTCTCACGATTAGTTATTGTAAAGAAATTTCATGCAAATAATCCTAGTGAAGTTTTCTTTCTAATTTGAAATAATAAAGATAAACATGGAATTCTTTAATGAACAGTTACAAATTAGTGCAATGGCCTGAATTGCAGCTATTCTACTGTCATCATTATTCACACAGAAATTTGATTCTAATCTGAAAAGAGGACTTTACTCACTGAAGTGATGTAAATAATGAGGAAAAGATACAGTTTTGCCACTGCAGAACATGAAGAAATGATACTTGAAGAAAGGAGGTGTTACCCACTGCTGCAGCTATAAGACCTTTACAAGTGTTAGAGAACAAAAGAGATGACAGAGCTGAGAATTAAATTGCATATTAATCCAATATTTTAGCTATGAAATAATGGTAGCATTCTTAATTTCTGCTTGTAGTCTCCATGTACCTGTTTCATGCCAGCCATTTCATTAGAGTGGTGTCTAATTTGAAATACATCCCAGGTCTTCTTGCAGCCAGCCTGGCAGTGCCAGTGCCCCTACGATGTATTCCTCCATCCTCAAGAGCTTTGTGCTCTTCCACTAGAGGATGGGGCAGAGGAAGGGAAAAAAGGAGCCAGAAAGGACCTGTGTCCCCTCCTGATACACAGCAAGGAAATGGTAGGGTAAGCATCTGGATCCAGGAGCTGGGCGTGGTGTTGGGTCTTTCTCTCTAAATGTAGCCCAGACTGAAAAGGAGGAGCTAAATTTCATCCTAGGTGTATAAGGATGTATTGTGAAGACCAACAGCAGTCAAGATCTCCCCAGTCCCGTGTGGAAATTCAGTGTGAGCAATGTGATTTCTTGCCCTGTTGAGAGGCGTTTCAAGCAGCCTGGCTGGATGGTTCTGCAGCGCTGCTGACGCCGCTCTCAGCAAAACAACAAGAGCGGTGCGGCTGCGGGGCCGCGCTCATCTCAACAAGGAAGCTCTTCAAGTGCAGCTGGGGATTAAACCTGTCGCAAGAGCTCGTGTAGGAGGAGGTGGCTATGCAGTAGCAACTTTGTTTAACATTTCTTCACGTCTGTGGCTAACGGCGAGTTCTCGAGTGCACTAGACACTACTAGAAAAGGGAAGGATTTTGCAGCTCCTGGCACTGCGTATTATATACCAACAGAAGAAGCAAAGATTTATTTTTGCTTGCTGAATGAGAGAGAGAATGAAGTGCTGAGAGCTCTGTAACGTTTCATACTCTCTTAGATGCAAAGAGCCAGATGAATATTGTTGGAAAGAATGTGTTTATACAAGAATCATATTTATCGCAGAAGCTGTGGTCTTAACATTAGACAAGGCATGGGGTGAAAAAGCTGAGCATGTAGTAACTCAGCAAAATTCCTACTTCTGCCATGTATTAGAGTAGGCTTCAATTACTTATTTTTAGGAGGTTATTTTAGAACAGCTTACACACAATTTGTTTGCAATAAACACTTGCATATAGTTTGAGAGAAAATGAAATATATTCATTAAGAAAGCATTGTTTTCCAACTTCACTTAACTTTCCCAAGGCAAACAGCCACAAATGGTACACTGTAAATGTCTGCATTTTGTAGCCTTTAAAAAAAATAATCACCAGACTTTGGACAAAGTACCAGGCTTGGTCTCAACCGTGCACTGCATTACAGGTTGTTGATAGCACAATCTGGATGGATTCTTCTGGGATCTCAGACTACATTCCCATGCTCTTTGACTTCATTGATTTAGCAGTAAATGGCACATTCTTGGAATGCTTTCAGTGGAAAGATTCTATATAATATGGATAGGAATAAGCATGTGAAATAGTTTGTATTTTAAGCAGAGCAGTTATTCCCTCTTGTTATATTACTGTGCTTTCTTTCATTCCCATGTTATTCCTAAAGCTTGTTATTGTGAGAGATTCTGAGCCTCGAGAAACTGGAGTTAAGCTAGATTTTTTTCTGCTTTCTAAGAAAAAAGGAGAGATGTTGGAAATTTTCCCATCACACATCTGTTAGATGTTACACCCGAATATGTTCCCAGTTCAGCTGTGCTGGTCTAGTACTGGGGTGGTGTAACTGAACTCAGTGGAGTTAATCAGAGATGACAAGGCAACAGCATTTATTGCAACACACCTACTGTTTAAATAGCAGTGATGGCAGTGAACTGAAAGCTAAAATAATCGCAAATTAGGAAAATTGCGTAGTGAGAGGCAGAGAAATCTATGAATTATAGCTTTTAACATAAAGAAACTGTAAATGGCCAGAAGTTGACCCAGAGGGAACCTTATTCTAGCGGACTTCCACCATCAGTCTCTCTTTGCAGTGGGAACCTTTTCTGCCTCTGCTTCTGCAAGCCAGTGAATGTTCTATTCCAGCTCTACATTCAGGCTGTACTATCTTTTGAATACCCTTTCCTTTTTCATTAAATCTTTCAGAAAGGAATATATCTAGATCTTGAGTTTTGACATGCAGTGTGTACAATTACATTTCAGTTCACATGAACTGAAATAAATTACAATAAAAGCTTGGTTTAAGATAAGTGCACAAGCTGTTGCCTCCTTTACTTTGGTTATCAAAGCCACATTAGTAAGAATATGTTGGGAAGAATATGAAAAAAAGAACATGAAAAAAAGGAAGATTAAATTTCTGCTCAATGCCCTTTTGGTAAACTGTGGCAGAGGAAAGGGGAATTAAAGTTGCTCTGTAAAAGCAGCTGAAGCGAGTCCCTCCAGCATGAGGAAATCCTAGGCTGGAATAAGGCCAGGAGAGCCAGCTTGGTGACATTGACTCCATTCACAGCATAGCAGATGTAAAAAGCAGGAGACAGCAAGATCCAAACATGCTGTCTTCCAGCATAAAAGCAAGGAGACTGCTCTTGGGTATGTATGGCAGAACAAATGTTTACAGAGCCAGCTTTGCTGACCTGAAAGATTTTCGAGACTTGTGATATTTTATTCCTAAATAAGGCAAAACTAATTGTTTAGGGTTTTTTTTAAAGACTGAGATGAAAAAACACTTTTAGAAAAAGAAGTACTGATGTGGCAATGCAGCTGTGCTCTAGGCTTGAACCTGAGCTTGCCATGTGTCCTGTGAGGGCTGTACCTACTTAATGACTCAAGAGTTGGTACCTCATCTCATTTTGACTAGAACCCCCATTTTATAATTAGGAATTTTGTCCCATTTTTCCTCCCCACTAGCTTTTAAATCAATCCATACAAAGTATCTTTTCTGACATATTGCTGTTTTCATTCAGCAAAATAATCCTACACAGCTCTGGTTTAATAGCTGTTTTAAGTCCAGTGCTGAACTCTCTTCAGACTGCCCTCAGGATGGGTGGCTTCTGTGGCTTCATGTTCCCAGCTTTGTTTAGCCTTCAAGAGCTAGAAAAACTGCAAGCATGCAGTGGTCGAGCTTGTGTTTCACTTTGGTTTTCTACAGCAAGCAGAGTGATAAGCTCTTATACAGCCTACTTGGGATCTGTAGAACTAGTAGCACTTAATTGTACAGATTTTTTGGCATTCATGTTCCGCCTTCAAACAGTGCTTCATGACCAGGACTAACTGCAGCTTATTCATTGCTTTACCATCCATGGGCATAACATTTCGTTCCCAAGTAGTGCTGTGGAAAGCACACTGTATTCCTGTTAATATTACATGACAGCTTAAGACTTTTTTTTTGAAACCTCCTCTCTCAAGACTCTTTATCCATCTACATTGATATTTGTCTAGAGATATGTTTTACAGTCTATTTACTTACTGATGTGTCAGAAATTTGTTTACCAATAAAATGTAGATAAAAATATCAACTATGTGTGTATTGGTTGCCACTAAATTTTTTCTATCCACAGTTTTTTATAAATGATAAAAATATATAGTCATGCAAAAGTGAATACATTTTAGTGATAAAAGATACATCATTTATTTGGCTATATTCAGTTTATTCTGCTATGCCTTACTCAAAGTAAATTGACCCAAAAAAGCTTATTTTCTCATTTAAACCAATAGAGTGCACCATTTGGACCTCATTTCCAGAATCTTTTCTCACGGGAATTTCCCTCTCATATTGTGGATAGTCTATGTGAGCAACAACTGAACAAGCAGGCAAAACCACAAGGATTGTTATAGGCATCTGATTATAATTACTAGCAAAACTTCTAATCCTTGTTTCTCCGGCTATGGCTTCAATATTTAACTAATAGCACCACATGCAAACATTGTCATGATTATTTTGATGGGTTTAGGCACTGGGCAACACAGACATATTTTGGAACAAGATCGTGAGTGACTCAAAAACTCTTCACCGTGACTGCAGCTTGCAAGGAGCAGCAATGGAAAATCATCTGAGCTAATCAAACCAGCTTATCATGAATGAATAGTCTTTCTGTGGATATAATTAGGAGGGAATAGACTGGAATGGTGTAGGAGAACTTAAACAAGGAGCTCTGTATTTCATGTTTGTGATAGCAAGTATCCTTGGGACATTCATGTTTCACAGTATTTATGCTCATTTTTTGTAGTCTTCATGCAGAGGATTAAAATGCATCTCTCCACTTTTTGTGTGAATTTTACATTACTTTGTGAAAAAACACAAGTACTGCACATGAGTTGTTCATGTTTTTACATTTGTAGAGCCTAATGGAGATCTGTAGCATGGAGAGAGAAAGTGTTCTTTACTTGGGGAAGATGGACAGCACTGACCAGAATTGAAGGGGTACAAGTTCCTGGTGCTGCCCCATTCCTCTCAGTCCATGTGACGATCGATGGAAGGAAGAGGTGATAGTGTCACCAAAGACTCCCTTAGGCAAGGCAGGTCAGCAGCCCCCCAAAAAAGGAAGATCTCCTATGTTCACCCCTTCCCTCCACCCTGGAAAAGGAAATCCACGCAGAAGAAGGTGTTACAGAGTTGGCTGTGTTGTTGATGCCTTGTTT
The DNA here is from genome assembly GCA_013400515.1 of Erpornis zantholeuca. Taxonomy (NCBI): domain Eukaryota; kingdom Metazoa; phylum Chordata; class Aves; order Passeriformes; family Timaliidae; genus Erpornis; species Erpornis zantholeuca. The sequence goes on from VZTN01016455.1 coordinate 147,029, forward strand.
CTGCCTCCCAAAGAAAGCTGAAAAAACTATTCTGGCAGATGCTGTGTGAAGCAGCTGACAGTTTGGGACAAGTTCATTTGAGCAGACCCATAAAATAGGCACCCCAAAAATCACTTTTAGACTTCAACTGTCCCATTAGATTCCTGTGGTCCTTAGGAAGGACAGTGAGGAGAGCAGCCACTCTGCTCAACACCCATCTCTCCCTAAAAGGAACTGATGCGCTTCAGCCAAGAAATTAGCATGGGCTTATTTTAACCAGAAGTAACTCATACTTTGCATTTGTTGGTGAAACAGCAGGGCAGTGGAGGGTAACAAATGGCTTCCTGACTTCTAGGGCATCAGCCCCACCAGGAATGCCTGTTGGTGGCTCCTCCATGCACTGATGTGCATCAGGAATAGCAGAGGTGCAAGAGTCTCTCCAAATTTAAGCTTTGGAGAAAAGAGTATCTAAGTATAATTTTTGGAAGTTATAGCCCAACTTTATTACAAATAATTATTCAGTGTTATACCATTTAAGTCTCCTGAAGGATACATAGGAGCACTTAAAAAGAGGTACTTGAAATTACTTCACAGATGTTCCCATGCACCCCTCACACCACTCACCCACTGCATACAAAAACATAAGTAGGTGTGGTTGCAGGCAGCTGACCTTAAGTGAGGCTTTGACATCATATTGTGTAATCTCATCTAATACAGTATCAAAGTTTCCTGAAAAAACAAGCATGTTTTGGACCATATCTTGAAGGTCATGAAATGTCCATTTATCAAGTCTCACTTATTCCCTTCAGTAGCTTCTTGTGTACCCACAAACTGTCCGCTGTAGATAGTCAGATTTGCTGTGAGGACATGCTAGAGTAATTCTCAGATTTCTTTATCTTGTGCTCACTCAAAATGGCCTGCGAGGTGCCTCTGATAGTTATGTTTGCCTAGAGTATTGTGCTTCAGTCTCTGCCATCTTATGTGCCTGATGTGCAACAAGGCACATTGATTACACCTAGAATGCAGGCTTTTCAATAGTGTTTTTAATCCATTTCCCAAAATTTCAGATCAGTTGTGTCATCAGCTTGTTTTAATCTGGAACGGATCCTGGTGCATTTTTACTGAACACATATGTGCTCTATTAAATTAAGGAAAATAAGTGATTAATAATGTAAAAGCATTTTAAATGATTCTTGGATACTTCCTATTTAATTTCAGACATTAAACTGATTTTTTTTTTCACTACGCAGCTTTGGAACAGTGCAAGAAGTCCCACTGCTGTGTGGTTTCAGTTGTTTTAAATTTCAGGATGTTTTTTTAATTATGAGGGTGGAAGCATGCTTTAGTTAGCCTGTGACTGAACAAGCTTAAATTAGGTCACAGCCTGGTTTTTTTGTGTTTACATGTTTGCCACTGCGTATTTTATCCCAACACATATCTTCTGCGTTTCTTCTCTGGAGTTGTTAACAGCTGCACAAAAACTGTCTTCTGAAGTGTTTTTCCAGGTCTCTTCCTTAGTGTTCTTCATAAATAAAAGAAGTCTGTTTATCTCCATGATGAAGGATTGCTGCTGCTGAAGCAGTCTAATAATTAGCAAATATCAAACTGGCAGAAATTCGCCTCAATTCAGAAGGGCTCTTCTGAGAGGCGCCCTTGAGGTGTGATAGGGATTGTGATGGTGTGTTTCTGCCACAGGTGGAAGGGAATTCACTGTGAACCTCAGAGAGGTGAGTGTGAGGTGCCTGGTATTGACTGAAGGGTAGTGCTCTCATCCATGGGTGCTTCCCATCTTCAGTTTGGTGCACAGAAGTGACACCACTTCAGATCAGTACAGACCAGTCTCAAGCCCTCACCAGTGTCTGTGCACATTTACTGAGGAATGAGAAGGCTGTAGCTTAGCCACTTATCCTAAAATGAGGCAAACATTAAGGTAAATATATTGCCCCAGTTCGTTGGGTTTTTTTCCCTAAAACTTCTGATTTCTTAATACTACTAATTTTTTCATCTATGGTGAAGCAAGTAAACCCTGCATATTGTCAGGGTAGTGTCATTAATCTTTGTAAGTTGAAAGCTGAATTCCTTAAAAACATACTAATTAATAGCTGTATCTTATATATGAAGGAAAGTCTAGGCAGTCTAGGGCAGCAGTGTTCCCAGTGCAGTGGAGAATGGTGTGTCCTGTTGTTTAGCTGTTTTCTCAAGTCATTGCTGATTTCTGCTGTCAAGGATTAAACATTCATTTGGGTAACAAGGTCATCAGTTCTCTAAGATACTAATCAAATGTGGTAGCATGTTGCTTAGTCAAACAGCTGAAAAGCAATCTAAGCCTACTTTGCTGTGTCTTGAAATATATTTCCAGCTATTTTCCTTAATGTTTCTGCTGTACATTCAAAGTACATTCATTTCATTTTTTTTTTGTCAGATTTGCTGAATACTAATAGTTGAATTTATTGGGAAAAGTTCAGTCAAGGAGGAACTTTGCAGAAATCCCATTACTACTTTGCATAAAGTAATTAAAATTATTTGAATTTCTGTGGTAACTCGAAATCTAAGACATTCATAGTTCAGTGTCTAGTCAGGCCTTTATAAATAATCGGAATTAACTGGGAAATTATATTAAACCATATTTCTCTTCAGAAGAAAATAGTTTTATTGAATTCTGAGAGGAAATACTTTTGATTTTCTTTTTTGTCCACAATCAATCATATTTAATCATTCAAATTCTTTCTCTATAATGCTTCATTAAAATTTTTCTGAGTTACATCATCTCCATGGGGTTACTAAACTGTATTCTCTAAGTTTCATCTTCCAAAGGTATCTAATATGTATAGGAATTAGATAGATAAAATCATCAAGACCAAAAACAATATGCAAATAGGCAAATTGCTGATTTTCTTCACTGCAGTTGGGATTTTTTTGATATTTCTGGAATTAATGTTGTGTTACTCGAACCAGCATAATTAAAAATGAGTTTTCATTTATACTTGTTTCAGTCCTTGTTACTGGAAACTTACCATCTGAAAATTCTGTCAGCCTTATTAAGACAAATTTAATTTTGGGATTGGGTTTCTTTTTTCCTGTATCTGTTGAAAATCTGTTGTGGGTTTCTTGTTTGTTTGGTGATGGGAGGGGGAGTAGGAAGAGAAGTATGGCTCTAAGTCAAAAATATTCAGAGGAAGCTGAATATCTCCATCATCTTTTTTTACTATGACTCTTTCTTCAAATCTCTCCTTTTAAGTGCACCCTCTTTTTCATGTCAAAATGTAATGGAAATATCAGGCTGTGTTCATTTAAAAGTAGGTTGTTTTTTATCCTTAGGAGTGCTTGTTGATGTCTTCCTTCAGTGGAAACAGTAACAGCAGGAGCTCCTTCAATCTGGTTCAGAGCTGCATAAATCAATAAAGCTGGTAGACTGATAGGTTTGGCAGGGTTTTAGTGAGGTTATTAAAGCATTGCAAAGCAGAAGGCTGGTTTTTCTTGTAAATACCCATGTAAACTGTAAAGATATGGGAGACCTCACACATACATAACTATGTCTGCAACAAGCACACAGCTATAGTTACCCACAAGCAGACTGCTGTAAACTTGCATCTTGGCTTTTGTTAATAATGCTAACTTTACCAAACAGTTCATAGTAATTATCAGTGTTTTTAACAGTAAGAAAGTATTCCACCTCATTTCAGTGACTCCCTCCCCTTATCTGGTCTAAAGATACTAGAGTGCTTTATGGCTTGTGGTAGATACACAGAGAACTGAACACAGAGAGAATTAATATGTACACAGGCAGAGCCATTCTACAGACATCACAGAGAGGAAAAAATCTCAGCAATAGTACAGGCAAACAGCTAAATTGCAGGGTCTTGAAGAGGATTCTGAACATCAATATCACCATATTTCACTGAATCACAGAATGGCTGAGGTTGGCTCTCAGATCATCTAGTCCAACCACCCATGCTCAAGCAGGGTCAGCTAGAGCAGGTAATATTTGGTTAGTCTTTTTTATTGCCCAAGTAACTTGGGGTTGCCAATCTCCAGGCCGTCATGACCCATTCAGCCATCCACATCATCACAGTCTGTACTGAGCACTGTAGCCTCCATAACACTATTGCTTGGAGTTTGTTTGCTGTCATATAGCTAATATTCTTTATCCCTTGACAAAAAAAAGCAATAAAAGTTATAGGCATTAACTTGCACAGGACAGTTAGCATCAGCTCTTTTCAGTAGCTAGATAAAAGCCTTAGGTTCTCCCAGATGCAGAAACAGTAAGAAAACTAAGGTTGAAATATTTTTTCACGAGAAAAGGGGACAGCAAGGTCAAAAAGTCAAAGGCACCACATAAATAGAAGTGCATTTGTTACTCTCTCTGTTGAAAATACAGAAGACTGATGCTCTGTGTGGTAGTTGAGATCTTCTCAGGGATCTGGAGGATCCAGGACCTATAAATCTAGGGTACAGATGTTCCAGCATAACCAAGGTTCTGGAAAAGAGGAGAAGCTTCACATTTACCTCTTGCTTCCTTCCATCCTTGCCTGTAGCAGACATGGTAAAGCAAGAGAGGCATCCTAGCAGAAGTCTGGGGTCATGGTTGACCTGCAAACTGCACCAGTCTGACCTTTCACCACCAGCAATTCAATTTCCCTGTTGATAAATGCAGCCTCTCCCATTAGACTGATGTAGGCATCTCTGCAAGTACATTATGAGTTCACAGAGACAGCACATCACTGCACATCAATGATTCCTTTGACACAGCTAATCCTGTAAGTAGACTGTGTTTTAGCCAAGAAGGCACTAATTTAACAAAGCTTAGAGACACTGTAGAATGAGAATCTGAAATACTGAGGATACTTTCCTCAAGCTGAAGCCCAAAACCAGTCCCCAGTGATGGGACCCAGATGAGTAATTATGACAAATTGTTTAGCAGTCTCTCTGGTGTTCTGATAGAACACATAGGCTCCCTCTACTGTTTCTCCCTGTCTGGAAGGCTTCTCTTTTCATCCACATTACCTGCATTTGCTACCAGTAAGAGAGCAACCTTAATTTTCTCCAAGACCTGTCAAACTGATGGCATGTGCTTCAAGTAAAAACAACTTGCCATTACTATTTAGCAGTGCCTTCACTCCCTCAGTATCTGAGGGATGAATCAGAATGAAAAGGGGTAAAGGATCCTTGTCTCCTAACTGGAGAGACAGGGATTTGACAGGTGGACCACTTGGTGCATAAGGAATTGACTGGATGGACACACTCATAGAGTTGCAGTCGATGTCTCGATATCCGAGTGGAAAGCAGCGATGAGTGATGCTCCTCAGGGGTTGGTATTGGGATCAGCACTGTTCAACATCTTTGTCAGCTGCATGGACAGTGGGACTGACTGCACCCTCATCAATTTCGCTGATGACACCAAGCTGGGTGGTGTGGTGGGTCATAGTAGCCCAGTTGATTGAGGACAGCCCTGAGGAGAATGACTTGGGGGTGTTGGTGGGCAAGAAGCTCAACATGACCCAACAGTGCATCCTTGCAGCCCAAAAAGCCAACACATCCTGGGCTGGATCAAAACCAGGTGGTGTGATCAGCAGGTTGAGGAAGGTAATGCTCCCCCTGCATTCCGCTCTGGTGAGATCCAGACCCACTGTGCCCAGCTCTGGGGCCCCCAGGATAAGAAAGACATGGAGCTGTTGGAGCAAGTCGAGAGGAGGGCCACAAAGATGATCAGAGGGCCAGAACACCTCTCCTATGAGAACAAGCTGGGACTTGGGTCAGTTAAGCCTGGAGAAGAGGCTCCAGGGAGACCTTTAGCAGCCTTCCAGTATCTAAAGGATGCTTACGAAAAAGCTGGAGAGAGACTTTTCACAAGGGCATGTGGTATTGGCTCTAAACTGAAAGAGAGCAAGTGTAAATTAGATATTAGGAAGAAATTCTTTACTGTGAGGGTAGTCAGGCAGTGGAACAGGTTGCCCAGAGAGATGGTAGATGCCCCATCTCTGGAATTTTTCAAGGTCAGGTTGGCTGGGGCTTTGTGCAGTCTGGTGTAGCAGAAGGTATTCCTGCCCTTGGTAGCAGGGTTGGAACTAGATGATTTTTAAGATGCCTTCCAGTCCAAACCATTCTATGATTTTATGATCAAACAAAATAGTTTGCTCTTATTCTTATGCCAATTGTCTGCTGAAGAAGCTCCATAGCCCATGCTGCCTACAATAAATGGTTAAAAAAATTCCAGTAGCCTTTGAAATCAACATTTGAAATGATAAATAGGCTTTCTCCTGAACAGCTGCGGAACAGTCTGCTGCTGATGTTCTCCAGAACATCCTTTTCCATGAGTGATGAAATTTTGGAATCTGCAGAAGATGTGTGGGCACTCTTGGCCCCCATTAGTGCTACCTCAAACTGAGTATACCAGAAAAGCTAGATATTTTGTAATTCATATGAAGAACCTTCCTGTTCAAGTTTATATTCCACCCATTACCCTCTCCAAGACTGTTATCACAGTCGGGTTTTTCTGGGGGGGCAGATGATACAGAACTATTTACTTCATGATTCAAAGGAAAATATTTTTTACTCTCCTTCTGCCTGATTTCAAAGAAAAAAAAAAGAAGAAAGACGTCACAGAATCACAGAGAGTTCTCTAAATAATTGATTGCCAAAACACTTTCCCCAAATAATTTAGCTTCCCTAGATGATTATTCATCTTGATCTACTACTGCCAACTAATAAAAACCTTTTGTGAATCTTTGCAGGGAATGTACTTGTATGATATAAAAGACAACTGCTAATAATTTTGAGTATTTCTGTTTACTACCTGAAGATGGCAAGACTTCTCATAGATTACAGATTATTTGGACTATTTGTTGATTCTGGAGCCAAACCCAACATGAAGGCAGGCCCAGCTTAACAACCATCAAAGTGATTGCGTTAGAATGCTTGTGATGTTAACAAGCCACATACACTGGAAGGCATAAGGGTTGATTTGGCTTCAGTGTAAGCTGACTCAACAGCAGGTTTCAACAGAGTCCCAGTTACTGAAATTTCTAGAGCATTTGCATTGATTGCAAGGTTTGTAAATCATGTAGAGGAAACAACTGTACAAACTCCATTCAGATGATATCACAGCACCCCACTGCTCTTGAGACACATCTGTCTAGAAGGGTTAGGAGAAAAAAATGGTATCTCTGATTCTGTATCAACAATGACTCTTCATATTGCTGCACACATCTGCCTCAAAGCCCATTGTCCTTCCTGGTGGTTCAGAGCCAATCATCTGGCCTTCTTGGGAACTCAGAGACTGTCCCAAGCTGTAAATTCCCATGACCAGAGTGTGAGGGTCTGTGCCTTGTACATGCTGCTACAACATGTGTTCTGGGCTCCCATGTGGAGAGGGTATCCCAGTACACAAATTACTAAAAAGTCACAGCCTCTCTAAGAGAATTAAATTCTTTCTATGGTTAAAACAGCCAGTAGTAACTTCTATTTGCATGATCAAGTCGGTTTTGATAGCTGTTCCCACCACAAAAATAGTTATGCTTTTGTTTAAACAGGAGAACACAGAATGGAAAAATTGGCATACGACAGGCTGAACTCCTGCAGGGGTTTTAATTTTCATATACTCTTAAACTCATGGAGCCTAATGAGCTTAACATTTTGGCCAGTTGCACAATTTGGAAATTTCAACACTGAATGGTTTTTGGACCGAAAAAAAAATGTTCTCACAAATATGAAAAGTGAACAGATGTTACTATTGGTGCTTCCAACGCCTACTGACAGAAAACATCTGCGTTGAACTTCCTGAATTTTAGGATCTTGAGAACACTCCCACACACCACTGAAAGCCATTTGAAAGCAATTGGGCTGGCAGATTGGCTCTTGTGTCTATGACTGAATGTTCTAACTCAAGCAGGTGCTGGTTGTTGTCTTGCCTTGAGAAGCCCAGTCAGCCAAGCAGCAACTTAACAGCTATCCAACCGACTGTGTTATCCAAGTTTTTAGCAATATGTGTGAAGTATGCTTTTAAAAAGTCCCAGAAAGCAGTTGATCTTAATATTATGATGGTAATAAAATGAATGGAATGAATGGAAAGAATAAAAAAAAAATTTTGATGCAGATACTAGCACAGTAGGAAGATCACACTGCATTCTATGGTGCCCTGAAAATTTTTTTGATTTTTAATCTTGCAAAAACCCATGTTGAATGAACAGAATTTTGTTCCATAAATATACTCATTGTGCTAAAAACATGTAAGGCATTCACTGTCTTCCAAATGCTTAATCACACATTTAATAGGCACCATGACCAAAGTCTGCTCCTTGACATGAGCATGATACAGCAGATCTCACAGAGTAACTGGGAGTTCCCTGCTTCCTCCTGCTCCTTGTCCACACCCATCAGGGTGATATTTGTCTGGTTATAAGAGCATATTTGGCAAGGTGATTTTCCTCCCTGGCGAGTTTTTGGTCGACTATCAAACTAACCTTCTCCAATTAATTACATAGTAATGAACATTTGACAAGTATAAATCAATGTCATTTTAGTGTTCTGTAAAACATCATTAGCTCATTCAAGTTCATTCAAGTTCACTCAAAGTAACATCTCCAAATTTAGCTTTAACCTCTTTCTTAAAAACAGAATTTAGCTGGAAGTCAGAGACAGTATTTACATGCCACTAAAGCAGGGTGTTTTTCTGATTTTATAGTTGTCTTAGCTTGGTAGTCTTAGTTTAACCAACATAAAGTGAGTAGCTCTGTTAATTTCACTTCCACTCTCAGGCTAAGATGGAATAAATAAATATGCTTTTGAGCACACAATATTTTCATCTGATTACTCTTCTATGCTGAAATATTTCTAACTTCAAACAAAATCCTACTGTTTTGTACCACCACTCTCAACAGTTCTGCTATGTATTGCCTGTCAAGTTAAGTAAATTTATTGCATTTATATCCCACTCCTTTTTAATGCCGCTTGATTTTTGCAATCCAGTTTATTTCAGTCTTCATTCTAACTGCTAAATCCACAGTTTCAGGACTTGAACTTCTGGGGTGTTGCCTTCTTGCGCAGTTTAGAAAGCAATGATGTGAGGTCAACTTTTGAGCTAGAGATCTGGGCCCCTTTTATAAACACTTAAGAAAAAATGGGCACATTCAATTGCATTTAGGTGTACTTAATTTGAATATCTGCATTAGGATATCATGCCATAAGATATCACCTGCACCTGATGGGAGCTTTTCATGACTCTACTGCATGTAGATAAGTGTCTGCATCTGTTCAATAAATACAATACTTTAAAAAATTCTGTACCTTTCAAGTCATTCTAAGTCTCCTCACATAATTCAGTAGATCATGCTTACAAGAGAGATATATTTGCTAATATATGTCTTAATTCTGATCCTAAATTTCCTGGTCTGTCTTGCAGCCATACTTCAACAAGGATTCTGCTTTGTCCTTTCAGAGATGTCTCCTTACTGAGTCTGCAAACAAAACCACCCTTTGCCTCTGCCCAATGCTTCTTTCCCACATCTTGTCCACCTTCATCTTCTCCTTTCCTCTATGCAATAACCTTTTGAAGATTTAGTATGGAAATCCTCATGTGGTTTTGTCTAGACTTGTCCTTTCTGATGCTTTTCTTTGAGAGACCATTGCTGTGGTCCCAGTATTGTTCTTGCTACAGAAGCACTGCAAAGCACAGAAAGCATTTCTGACATTTACTCCTGTGTGTTTTGTGACATGAAGAAACTATTAACTGGTTCGTTTGAGTTCTTGACCTACATTCCAGGATATATTTACTTTTGCACATGTTTTATCTTCTTGGGCGACATAGCAGCTTTCTGTAAGATCACAAATTAGATCAAACCGTGGGAACAGAAAACAGTACAAAATTATTTCATTACTGAGTAGAGAAAAGGGATGTGGCTCCTGGTAAAGAGAATGCTTTCATAGTTCCTTTTTTATGAAGATTTAATGGGTATTCCTTCCTTAATGAAAAGAAAAAAAAAAAGAAATCCACCCTTCTGCAAGCTGAATCACTGCTCTGGAATTAATGTTAATGTCATTTGGTCACCACTGTCCTGAGAGAAAATGTCATATGTCCAGACAATGTAGTTAAAAGAACAGCAGATGTTTACCATGCCACTAGGCTGAACTAGCCTCGTTTTTTAGGTTTATTTAACAAACTTTATAATTTTTTTGTTTACTTCTGTTATAAATAAAAAAAGCTTTTTAACAAATGAGAAGGAAGATCTTTTCTGAGAATAAGAGCTGGAATGTGAAACTCAGCTAAATAACCTCCTCTAAAGTAGCAAAACAGAAAACAAAAGTAGAAATCACCATCAGCTATGTAGTTTTATGTTAAAGCCCACTGACTCAGTGCTACTCTGTGTTTAAGAATTGAGTATCACACAGCTTAATGCACAAGAGAAAGGTTTGTTTGATTTGGTTATCAATATTCTAATTAGACAACAGAAGTCCATCTCTTCCTGCTACCATCTTACACTGGTAACCATGTTGTTACCAAATGTCTGAAATATCAGAATAAGGCTCCCCTTTTGGTATCAGTGTGGTGGCAGAAGTTAATGCCAGCCCTAAACTTGTCAATATCCTGTTATTAAAGTCCTTAGAGATGCCTCTGCCCAAATTAAGGTGCAAACAAAACCATATGACAGTGACAATAGTATGGGTTTTATTTGATAGTACATATGAGAGAGAGAGAGAAAAAAAAAGAGAAAGAAAGAAATAGAAGATAGGTGAAAGGACAGAATAAGAGGGTGACAGAGACAGAATAAGGAAAATACCACCACTCCATGGGTCCCAGTGATGCTCCAGTGATCCTCTCTGATGTGTTTGATAGTGAAGGTGGCCCCAAAAGCATAGAATCAGATGGGTTATTATACACTCAGGCCAGGTGGGAAAGCCCAGGCACCTCCCTGGATTGGGGAAGTTTGCCATTGTCTCCTACAACAGACTCTGTGGGTTCGTTGCAGTCCTGTGGTTCAAAGCCTCAGGGATGGATCTGGGGAGCACTTCAGGGGCCTTTGATGGATTCNCCACCACTCCATGGGTCCCAGTGATGCTCCAGTGATCCTCTCTGATGTGTTTGATAGTGAAGGTGGCCCCAAAAGCATAGAATCAGATGGGTTATTATACACTCAGGCCAGGTGGGAAAGCCCAGGCACCTCCCTGGATTGGGGAAGTTTGCCATTGTCTCCTACAACAGACTCTGTGGGTTCGTTGCAGTCCTGTGGTTCAAAGCCTCAGGGATGGATCTGGGGAGCACTTCAGGGGCCTTTGATGGATTCTGACACCCCCTCAGCTGCTTCCCACCTGAGTGTCCCATGGATGTGGCCTGTGGGGTTGGGGTTCCACAGCTGGGACAGTTTGTGTAAGGGAGGATGGATGTACACTGCCTCTGACCAGAGGTTACACCCAAAACCTCCTTCCCCCCCACCTCATTTCAGGAGGGAGTCTGTGTAAACCCGGCATCTGCAGGCTGTGGTCTCCCCCACCCCAAACTTAGCCAGGGAAGAATCCTTGCTGTGTTTGGCTTTCTTGTGGATGCATTCTTCTTTTTCAGCCTTGTTTGTTTTTTTCTAGGCCTGAGATGATTAAAGAATGGGTTTTCTCTTTATCTAATCTTAGTGGTTTAACTTACAGTCCAAAGTCCCAGTCAGGTATCTTCAGGGAGGCTTCTTTGGTTGTAGCTTCTTTATGCAGTTTTTGTTACAACGAGAAAAACTTTATATTAATGTTTGAGGCATTAACTGTTTCGGTCTCTGACAACACTAAAAATACAGATTCAGAAGATAAATTTGAGGATTTTCAGGCCTGTGACAATAAATGCAAATTTAGCAATCCATTGAAGAAGTAAGATAATAAGTTTTTCTCATTTCTCATACAAGACCAGGTTTGTCTACTACATGAAATAAGGGTTAAATGACAGAACACCTTTGCCGTGCTGCTCAGTTGCATGATGCATTTCATCCCATTTCATTCGCACTTTGCCAGCTGTCTCACTGACAGACATTTTTCCAGAAACCTGCTGCTTTTGTTGCCTTAGACCACGCTCAAGGACAGTTTGACCCTAAATAAACTCCTTATCAGATTTCCTGAAGGTTGTACCACGGTCTGGAATCTGCACCTGCAGTGGTGGGGGCTGCATCCAGCAGCAGCAATGGCTGGTGCCACCTAGTGAGGAACTTCTGAATGCTCACTGCAAACTCTTCCAAGGCATCTGTCTCTTAGAAAGTAGTAATTTCTACAGTCCTGAACACACGGGAATTCCTGTAACATGCTAATGTGAGTAACAATCAAGCATGCACAAACTTCAGTATTTTTTCTCTCAGATGATCTTTTTCTCCAGTGGCTAGCACTGGCCGTGTTTTGCCCTGTGTATTTGCATTTTCTACTCTTCCATGGATCATTTTGATCTATTCTTCGTAGGTGGAATTACAAAAGTGTTTAAATCTTGCTTAAACAAAACTCTTGAGTTGCTGAGGTGGATGGAACCATTCAAACTACGTCACCAATGTACAACATAGCAATGTAAGGTACAGAAATGTCCCCGTTTCGTCTGTGTCGTGGTAGGTGTTGTACTCATCAGTGTCTGGAGATCTCTGGCGGTCTGTCCATACTGGGCAGCCCAGTGCTGCCAGAAGCAGCTGCTGAGTCAAACCATGCCGTGGCAGCAGGTGCTCTGTGTGGTCTGCTTTTCTCTGCCTCTCAGCCCACAGTGGTGCACCCCCATAGGTGAAGTATTTCTGACAAAGTGTGCACTTCATGGAGCTGAACCCCAAACCTTTCCTCCGAGTATCTCCTCTAGTACATTTAATCCATAAACTCCTAGATAACCTCCTGGATTTATGCTCCAGCAGAAATGCCAGGTGATATGCCCATCCTAGTCTGACTCTGTGTGCCACAGCAGGGTTCTTGAAGTTCTTCCTCGTAGTTTACATTTTTGGGGGTGGTGGGAGCACTAAGATCATACATTTTTTATTTGGGGTCAGTGATTGCTTTAGTGTGCTACATCCATTAAAACCACCTGAAAGAATCACAAATTCCCTACATTTACACCCAGTTTTCCACATTTTGCCAGCATTACACTTTAAAACTTTTCTGTTTCTTTCTTGCGTGCATGGGGGGATGTCTTTTCCTGGGTTAGCACTTTTAATCAGCTCAAAAGTTGCTCATTTTCCTTGTAAATTATTTTATTCCCTGGTGAGCTGCATTCTGTTCCGCTTGCTGGTCTCACTGAGTAGGAGTGCACTGAGGTCCTTGCTGTCACGTCCTTCCCCATCTGTTCTTACAGGGACCGTTCCAGACTAAGCGCTCTTGCAAAAAATCCCAGCTCCAGCTTGTCTGTCATGGTCAGATCACCCTTCCCGCAGGAAATGAACTTGTCCTTTCACCAATGACCTTTTTAAAATGTCAGGGAATTAACCTCCTTTCTTTTTGTCCACTGTTAAAAGAAATGATGGTCTACAAGGCTCGTTTTCGTGTGGGGAATACTGAATCATCACATTCCATGTACCAGAAGCAATTGCAAAATGGCTGTCTCTAATGAAACATGGAGAAATGAGCTCAATGGCTGGGAAGCTCTGTAGAAACTCGGTTTTTGTCTCCTCTTTATTGCAAATTAACAGTTTTGTCCTATCTTTGCATCTCCACCCTGTTAGGTTGATTTCTCAGCAATTCATGATTCCTATGACTTAAAACCTTTGGAGCAGGTACTGTCATTTATTGCATCTTTGTTTGTATAGCACATCAAACATTTGGTTGCTCTCAAAATTAGCACACCCTCATCTGTCAATTTTGTTTCCACACTGTAAATTTAACAGTAAATTAAAAGGAAGAAAGTATTGCAACATATCTCTTTCATCTGAGTGATCATAAAAGAACTGGAAATTAAAGTTCAAGCTGCAAAACATGAACATTAAGTACGAATTTAAAAGTCTGATCAGGATCTTCTTACATCCACTAGTTCTTAATTGCAAAATGTAGTTAGTAAATTCAGTCACAACCTTGGCATCATTTTCTTTCATGCATGTCACTGGACAAGTGACAATGTATATATAACATGGTAAATATTTTCTAGGGAGATTTCCTCCAGGCTTTATAATTTCCAGCCTTTGCTCCTCTCTGTAAATAATTTTTGCACAATATCTGGGCTGGTCATGAGAGTTTTACGAGACCTCTTTGCTGAAGTTGCAGGAAGAGCAAAGCAGGGACTGCCTATCTAGATGTGTATCCTGACACTGGGAGCTTTGTAATTCAACTGAATAGCTGTAGAAGTTTTGTATAAAAACAACGAAAGAACTTCTTGTTAGTCTTCAAGATATTCCATCAGCTCACCTCTTCCTTTTCTTTTTAAGTGCTCTCTCAGAGGTGCTGGCTGTGGCATTCCACACACACTTCAGTGAAGCTCTTAGCAGGGGCCTGTAAGTCCCTTGGTAGGTGACATGGGGTAATGGTGCCATGCTCTGGATTAGGGGAGAGTTCACTCTAGTGAAATGGGAAGGGCACTGTGGGCCAGAGTGTGTTCAAGAGGAAGTACTTTATGAGTTTTCTAAAATATGACAGGGATGGTATGTTTCCCTAGGCTTGCTTTTTTTTTTTTTTAAGACATGGAAATTTTAAGTTGGGCACAATTTTATAGCTTTGAAGATTTTTCTAGGATTTCTGACCCTCCAGAAGCACAGGCAGAGTAGTACCATGCATGGCATGTGTCACACAGGGGTATTTGGGACTAATAATTAAGTCATGCTTTATTTGACTGAACCTTTCAAACTTATTGTCTTTGCTTAAATCTCCTCAGTGACCTTTGCCAAAGACAGAATGTTCTTAGGTCACTTGCTAATGAAAAGGGGACATACTTGCTCAACAAAAGATCTAAGTAAAGAAAGCAGAGTTAAAGCTGACAAGTCTGAGTTAACGAGGGTTAACAAAGTTAATTCAGATAACAAGCCAAGGTACTGATTGGCTGAACAATTACATAAACATTGTCATGATATTAAGTATTTCCCTAGCTCTGACTCTAGCCTCGTGTTAAACTAATCCCATAAGGATCTATTCTCTTGTCTTTATTGCAAATAATATTAAATAACCCATATTCCCCAACAAACAAATGACCAGATAATTACCAGGAAAGCAAGGGAAGGGGTGCTGATGCCCTGCCCTCTTACTTGTTTTCCATTCCTTGTTTATTTCTTCCTCCACACCAGATAGGCAGATGGGACTGGAAGTGGGAGAGTGATATCTGACGTAGGCGTTAGAGAGGTAACCATGTTCCGTGGAATACTACCTCTGAACTGGACAGCTCTGCATGGTCCCTATGGAAAGCCAGGCACAGATTTGACAATTCTGAACATAACCAGCCTTTTATCAGAAACTGCAATGAAAGGTTTTACATGTGTTCTGCCTCCAGACAGCTGACTGCTAAAGGGATGTAGAAGGGCACTAAAGAGATGGTTTTCTTATCTCAGGAGGAGTGGCTTTTGGAATTTATTTGATTTATTTCGGCTTTTGGGTGCTCCAAAAATGAAGTGGCATTTTCAGTGCACAGAATCCATGTATTCCTTAATTTGCAGAAGAAACTGAAACATTCATTTTCAGAAATTAAGTGCAACTGGAGCCAACTCAAATCTCCACAAATTAATTTGAATAATTTTTCCATGTTGTTTGCAGATGTGTGGGATATGTTTCCATCCTTTTTGCACCTTTTGAAAGGTTCCTTTCTAGATTTGGAAAACAAATGAGGAAAAACAAACTACCCTAAGCATTTAATGAGGTTTTAAGGCTTTATAATAAAATTGAAATATTTTTGATTGATATTTACATAGGAATTTATACTGCTCTACCAAAAGAATCCAAACAAACAAAAAGATCACAGACTCGATTTTTTAAATGAAGGAAATGTCAATTTCCCTAAAAAGGCAGTTTCATGGGGCATGCTCATATGTATTATGTCAATTCCTATATACTTAAATTTTGAGCCATAGTAGGTAAGAAAAGTGGAGAAAATGTGGCATAAGAAAGAACTTCTTTTTCCTGATCTTGGGACTCTCACTGAAAAATTCTGGTTCAGATTTAAGTCATTATTCTAGTGCTTTTAATCAGCATCTTTCCACTTGAGTCAGGCAACTCAGAAAATACGTCTACTGTGATCTGCACCTCCATGAATAACTTTTAGAGATTCGGTGTGTTTTAAAAAAAACTAAAAGCTAGTTCTGTGGAGGTAGATGCATCTGTAGTAGCCAGCTGTGCCTAGCATAAGGAAATGAGCAGCTGCTTGTTCAGATGCATATGCTTCCTGCCGACATGAGTTCTTTTATGTTTTAGATGTATTTGTGTAATCTTTGTTCCCTCTCAGTTTGTTAATCTGAAGAGACATTGGCCTCCTAGCACCTCGTGGATTATTATCCACATAAGCAGACTTGGTTTAAAAGTAGGGATGCTATATAAAGGCGGGTTTGGTTGTAAGCAGAAGGAATTCTCTTTCACAGTGACAGCTCAAACACTTAAATTCATGGTGTCCTTTGGCAATGCTCCTAAACCGTCAGTCTTGTCAAATCAATCATAACAGCAGAGCAAAAGATCCATACTGTATGAGATCCATCCTGGTGGCTTGTCCTAAGGAGCTCCATGTAATTCAGCCTTCATATTGGCTCATTCCTAGTCTTCTTCCGAAAAAAAAAAAAAAGACTTGCACTGAGTTCTGTACTTTGTTGGCTGTGTCAGCTTCTCAATATGGACTCATATGATACCATACAATAAGAGTTAAAATACAAAACCTACCCCAAGTGTTGTGATAACCATTTTGCATGAAAGCAGTGTGGGAAATTGATTTGTTGTTAAAGCTACAAGTAAGCTGTGTTTCAAATCGTAGTGTTGGTTTGGGGCATGTGGTATGAAGACAGCTATAGCACAGATAAATGTTTATTTTAGACAGTTGTTGATGATTAAGTTTTTTAAGTGTATCACAAATGGGTCTGTGAGACTAAAATAAATTTTGTCTGATATCAGTAAGGCATTCCTCAGCATCTTCACTACAACTTCCTGATCCAAAGAAATTAGGATATCTTCAGGTTCGTTTTTTCAAGTACCCACACTGCCCTCTTTGCCCCTCGATGGCATTAAATGAAGTTGAATTCTTAAACAGGAGCTGCATTAATCTTCTAGCTCTCTCTTTGAAGGCATGGGCAAGACTGTAAGTATTTTATACTAAAACAAGGTAGTTTTTTTATCAGCTTTTTTATATAAATATATATATGCTTGTTCATGATTTGCTGTCGTTCTTCCTTTGTGAGATATTGATCCTGTTGTGGCCTGGTCTCTGAAGAAAATCTAATTGCATTTTAAGAACAACTTTCATTTGATTTGACTTAATTTGAATGTCTTGGCAAATGGTGCTTTGCCCCATTTAAAGCATATTTCTCCAGAAAATATTGCAGCAATTTAATATTAATGTCATTAGTGCAGTGAGTACATGCAAAACATATGTGCCTTCAGTGACTCTATGTCTGGAATGATACTTCAGTTCACAGATCTCAGACATACTGTCACAATCCATTACTTAAACCACCATTGTGTCATTTCAAAATTGTTTTTTCCCCTTTTGAGCCTTGTGATGCTGGCAGACAACAGGGATTATTTTCCAACCATGGTTGAAGTGGCCTGGAGAGCCGAACCAGCCCTGGAAGGGGAGAATGGCTAGGGAGTCCTGTGTGCAACTCTTCAACCTGCGAGGATCCATGCATGTCCCATCATTTTCAGGCTCCACTACTGAATAGAAATATCATCACTAAAGAGGCAGAAATTCCTGCCATTAAATATCAGACTCCGTTTTAATAAACATAGCCAATAAGCAAATTTCACAATTAAGCGTATTTTACCTGTTTGGAGCGTTATACGTTATATTGTAGGAGAATCGCTCTTGAGAAACTTCATTCCGAAGAACACATATTTTTTGTGGAGTGGCCATAAATACTGAAGTAGTGAATACTGAATTGAATGCTAATATCCATGTGTTAATTTTGTGACCACATATGCAATATAGTCACTGCTGCTGGAGTTTCTCTCTGTGGTGTTTCCAGACGACTTTTATCAAAGAGCCTGGCCTACTGGGATGGAAAGAAATTCTGTGTTTATTTTTCCTTCGAGATATTGACTCCATTGCAGCAGTGGTAACTTACCCAGCTTCATGCATCACAACTGTTCCGATGTAAATGCTGTTTTACTGTTTTTATCAGGGCCAGCCAGGACTTCTTGGATCACAGGGATTCACCGGACCACCAGGATTGATGGGGATCCCAGGAGTGCAAGGTCCCAAAGGTCACAAAGGTGAAAGAGGATACCCAGGAATAACTGGACCCAAAGGAGAAGTGGTAACTTTTGAATATCAAATGTTTTAGCTAATAAGCACAATGCTGGGCAGAACATAATTTTAATTGTGCTGTTTCATTCTAGGGACAAAGAGGAGTCACTGGATTCCCCGGGGCAGATGGCATTCCTGTAAGTAGAGGGTTGCTTCATCTTTTAAAAATCACAAACTGCAAATATTGCAAGCTAGCTTAAAGCCTTTGTACTTTAATTAAAATGTCTGGGTTAAATTCTACATCAGCCACGTACACACTCTTCAGCTAAGGACATTTGCTGAAGTGAGTGGAACTACACATAGACAACAAAAGAGTAGAGTCTGTGCTCCCTCTCATTCCCTCAGATAATTAAGGTCCATTTGCTTTGTCCTGTGGAGAAATCCCCTTGTAAAAGGGGCAGAAAAGGACAGAAATTTCCTATGTCTCTGGAGGTTACCCAGCTAAGTATGTTCTTTTGTAGGGAAGACCTGTGACATAACTGCTTCACAACTCTTAAGCTTGTGAACGAAGGACACGAGTGGGTCATTCCTAATTATTTCAGATTTGCAAAGTGCATATAAAGACCAGTGATTTTAAGAATACTAACTATGGTTAAGTTGCTTTATAGCTCATATAGCATGTTTGAGATTGTCTTAAAAACTTACTGAGCACTAAACAGTGTAAAACTTTGAACAAATTGACCAGGTCCATGAAACTGGAACACTCAAAGAGGAAAACCGGGTAAAGTTCACAGCACAGTATTTTCCCAGCCTACACTTCTTTACATCTTGTGTCATAAAATAACAAAGAAATCTGAGTCACTGGAATCCCTGGACAGAGTTCCCAGGCTTGGGTTTCCTTTGTAGTGCTCCCTGACACCAGGGCCCCGCTTTGCAGCCCACGCATCCACATCCACTCTGCTTTTACCCTCTTTTGTTTCTAGAAGAGCTTCCTATCGAGTTTCAGGGATTTCTCTCTCACAATCTTCCTCATCTCCCTCTTTCTCATTCTTAAAGGAAAAAAAGACCGTATTTGCCATTCCTATTGCCAGTGCTGAGCCAAGGATCTTGTTCATCTCACTGCATCTTGCTGAGTTTATTTCTAAGTACTCTAACATCCTGGGAAGCAGAGTAAATTGCTCCCCTGAGAAGCCCAGTGTTGCTATAGCTGGACTGCTTCTCTTACCTGGGCATGTTTTCTTTTTCAGCCCTGCCTCCTTGGCCTCTGCACATTGCATTGTGAGGGATAAATACCTTCAGATAGTACTTGAACCTGCATTTTCATTGTGTCCTCTCTTTGAGCTCTCCTCTCCTTCAAGCACCCTTACATTTTCCATCCAGTTTTTTCAGGCCAAGTCTTAACACTGACCATAGGAAGGCAGGTAGATAGACACCTGAACAAACCTATGGCACAGTGCTGGGATGTGGGGCTGGGAGCCAAGAGAGAATGGTGGCAAGACTGAATCTCTTCTGGGATGAGCAGTGCCAGGATTCAGTGGAGCTGAGTGAGGACAGGGACATTCTTCTATTTTTTCCTAAGCAATGGAGCAAAAGCAAAGAGAAAACTTGCTGTACATAAAGGAGAAGGGAGAAACGTTTTATGTTAGTTTCTGGGATTTTGTGACTGAGCCCGCTGGAAGAAAGAGCTGCTCAAGGGAATTTGCTTCTCATCAGCCTCAGTGCAAACCAGAAGCAACAGCAATTAAGGTGATGTGGGAACAGCAATGAAAATCCAGTTTGTGACAGGAGTAACTTTTCAGAGGCTCTGTGTCAAGGTCTAGGAGTGCCCCCAGCTCCATGCCTCTGAGCCCTGCTGTTTTCTTCCATATTCACAGCCTCATCATGACACTCAATCTAGCTCCAACAGCATCTTTGACTTTTTTCCTGGCTTGGAAGCTGTTCAAAGTCGTTGAGGAACCATTCTTCCCACTCTTCCAGTGTGAAGCACTGAAATGCTTAACCCCAGTTCTTGGTGGACCCCTGCACAGCAGCCTCATCTGGCTTAGTTCTCTGCATAACAGAGCCTGCATTGAACATAGCTTTCCTACCCTTGCTGAAAGGTCCTTCACTACTCATTTTTTCATGCTGTCTGGGGCATCTGGTTCAAGCTGCAGCTATATTAAAAAAAGGCACTGTCTGTTTCTGTCTTTGAAAATCCTAGTTTCCCATGGATCCAACCCTTGGGCTTAATGTGAGAATGTCTAAATACTTCATGACTACAGGAAAAGGAAAACTAGAAACAGATGGATAGATAAACACTTCTTTTTTTCCTCAACAGGGTCATCCAGGGCAGCCAGGACCAAGGGGGAAACCAGGTCATGATGGCTGTAATGGGACAGCAGGTGACCCTGGTGACTTGGGAATTCCCGGACCCTCTGGATTCCCTGGTGGCATTGTAAGTAGCTGGCAGTGAGTGAGTACCTGACTCTAAGAACATATCTGGAGTGAGTTTCATTCACATGTAGGTTGGAAGTTAATGGGACACCTCTTAATGAAGGCTTTTTGGCCCAGCAGAGCATTTGTGCAGATTTGTCATGGACATGCTGCACTGTGTTTAGTCATTGAGTTGCAGGCAGGGCCAGAAGGTCTGCTCAGAGCTGTACCTGTCACACAGGTCTTGCAGAGAGATTACTGTAGGAAAACCTGTACAGCTTTAATCAACAGCAATAAAAGAATATTAAACTCACAACTGCTGATCAAAGTAACCTTTCCTTTCCTGCCCCATGGCCAAAGTATTGGGTTTTCATGGTGAGATACGCAGGATCATGCTGAGGTAAGTGGTGGGGCTCCTGGATTTACCAGGGGACATGTCAGCCCTGGGAAGTGCAGCATCAGTTCTAGCTAGGAAGTGCTACCCCATATTACCACTGACAGGTGACGGGGGGGTTCTCCCCCAGATTTAGAAAATCATTGTTTTACACGCTGTGAGGGTTTACACTTTTTTTCCAAACCATAAATTTCCAAAGCTAGGCATAGTCTCTGTCTCTAACCTGCAGTATGTTTATGTATATTTACGAAAACACCGACAAATGTTTTTCATTTCACTCTTAGCTGTTTACATGTTAACATATATGATATGATACTTAGGTTGTGTTTTGGTTCTTTTGGTCACCTCCAGGGAGTCCAGGGGCCCAAGGGCCAGAAGGGGGAGCCGTACATACTAGCACCGGAGATCATCAGACAATACAGGGTACGTCTGTCACTCCCAGCAGTTATTCTCGCCCAGTGCAGGTTTTCAGGCATATGAATGAGCATAAAATTTTCTTATACTCTGATGGGAGCATCCCAAGAGGCCCACTTCAATTTTGTGTGGGCTTTGAAAGGCAGCTTCTGCTTTCTCTGGTTGCAGCAAAGTTTATCTGATATCCAAGGGAAAAAATCTCCACTCAGTTATTTCCAAGGAAACTCAGCCTATAAATGGATTGCAAAGGCACTGTAGATGATGTAGGTCAAGTATTCCCCTCTTTATTCAATGACTACCTTTATATCATGCATGGCAAAATCCTTCCTTTGCAAAAGTCCATTTAATGATTCTGGTTACTATTAACTAGCACATTTTCTGTAAAATCTTCATGCAAGTGTCTGACTGACTTAGGGTAAAATATCCTTCAATATTTTATTTAGTTATTTAATAACCCCCAAGTATTCCAATGGGTGCTTTTATTGTGTCTAATCCTTAAAGCTTACTTTGTAATCACTTGCAGCTTTTTCTCATATATATACAATCTTGCATAATTTGAAGGTATGAGAAGGAAATAAGGGATTGCATATCCAGAGTATAAGTTGTGGCTGATATGAAAGCTACAGCTGAGCTATACTCAGCACAGAAGGGATCTGCTGACATTGTTTATGTGTATTTTGTGCCAGCAGTAAGTGCCAAAATAGGTATTTCTCTTGGCATATATGTAAGTTGCCTGTATTTTTTAATGGAATCTTCTTTTCCTTTTAGAAACTCTTCAGATCTCCACTTGTTAGTAATCAGGAATGATTAAGTAATGTTTAAGAAATGCTCAACTACACTGTGGCCAAGGAGAGATATTGACACCTGTATTCATTTCAGAAAGTACTAACAGAAAATTATTCTGTTAACTAAACTCAAATTAACTAGGTAGTTAAGATGCTACTCAAAATGATTGAAGGTGTTTGGACTGAGTAACACATCATTTATGTGTGTTGAAAGGTCTTTGGGCTAGAACATTTTTGGATCTAATTTCCAAAAACATTTCAGCATGTACTGAAGTTAAAATATGTGGTCACTGAAAACAGTATGTTCCAAATGCTTGTAGTGACTCAGAAGAGAATCAAAATGACTCAGTAATTCCCATGCAACTCACAAAATGAGCTTGGACATTTCAGCTAAGGTTATAGTCCTAATTAAGCCACTGGTTAGACAGGAATTTTCAATGAAAAAATTCAGTGTGGTCTGTTGTATCGTTCAGCCTTGTGGTTTGGATCCCTAACTTCACTAGCCAACTTTGTAGCCTGCTACTCTATTGCATGCAACTAAACCATATATAGAAAGTATGAAATCTGTGTGGCCCACATTCAGTTATCTCAGCATCTCTATGGAATGCATCTGTATGGAAGGCTTTGAGTAGCATTGTATGCTATAATTAGTTGTTTGAATGAGAAAAAAATTAATGAGCGATAAAAAGATTTTATTCAATTTTGTAGATAGAACTTACTGCATTTTTTATCTCTTTGTTTGGCTTTTTTTTTTTTCTTTTAGGGGGAACCTGGGGATTCAGGGTTCATTGGTTTCCCGGTAAGTAGTGTTACAATGGATGTGATGAAGTGTCAACAGTAACTGATATCAGAACAACATTAATTGATAGTCGGTGGGTTTTTTTATTTAAAGGGGCCTCCAGGTGCGCTGGGTATTCAAGGACCTGTTGGTCCAAGAGGACAGCGAGGAAGACCAGTGAGTATATTTAAATTATGTTCTCTAGAAAATTAACCAAACAGAAGAATTATCTCAGCAAGTTCCATTATGTTGGATTACAACCCAGGTTAGGAATAACAAGAAGTGTCAGTGGATGTAAAACCTTTTAAAAAGCACTGTGAGACACTGATTCTACAGGGATGAATACTGCAGAAAGAGGTGTAGGGTTTTTTGCCCTGTGCTGTCAGGGGCTTTTGATTCATACTGTATTTTTTTAACCTCCTTTGAACCTCTCTATACACTGAGTTATCAGAAATATCATTACTTGAATATGTTATCTTATCTGCTCATAAAGGATATATATATAAGCTCTCTACATTTCCCACAGGATATTGAATAGTATTTAGAATGCAATTTTATTTTTTAACTATTTTACAGTAGTTTTCTTCCATAGTTATTTACACCATTGATGTTGACAGCTCTTTCAGTATAGTTCTTCGACAAGATTGTGTTCTCTCCAGATACTATTTTCTACATTTCTTACTTCCATGGTTAATAGTTTTTCTGGTGAGAAGCAGATATTCAAATTCAATATATTTCATTTTCTTAAAGCTTTTTTTTATTTTTCTATAATGCAGCTTTGTAGCATTTTGTTTTTTCTTTGTTTTGTCAGAATTCACTTTAGACCTGCTTTACATCCCTGATCTGAGGGGAAAAAATTAATTCAGGACTTTTCATACACAGCCCCCAAAGCTATTTTCTGGGACATTCCCCACCCCCCGCAAAAAAACCAAACCAACAAAAAAAAAACACCCTACATCCACAGCATGCTAAGCCATTCAAAGTTAATTTTCTGCACTAGCCTGTTCTATCACCTGGAGCAAACTGTACCTTTTCTTTCTCCACCGCTCCTCCTGAAGGGAAATTAGTCCTTTACTTACTCTCTCTTTAGAGCAAACCCACAGAAGTTCATAAGCTTCACACAGGAGCCTGCAATGACTCCTATTCCCAGTGCTCTTTCTTGGATGTTAGGAGTGCTATGAACATTACATTTTCTGAGCCCCACAACTACATCCCTCCGGTTACCATATTGACAACATCTCTTTTGAGCAAAATACATCCAACTTTATTTACTGCCCCTAAAGCTGTGACTCACCTGTGAGAGAGACCCAGGAGCATTTCACAGCTCTGAGATGCCCATGGTCTTACAGACCAATGCAGTACCAAGACTGCAACCCAGTGAAGCATTTAAAGATGTGCTTAAATTTAGGTATGAGCTTAAAATGTTACTTAGTCAGAATCCAAAACACGAGTTCTTTTTACTTGAAAAATGGGGTTTTTTTAGATCTAGGGCTGGGTAACTGTTATTCTGTTCAGAAAGATTATAATGTGATTTTTCAGAACAGTAAATACAGCTAATGTAGTAAGAATAGCACAAGGGATGCTGAGGAATACACTGCCTACTACATACAAGCTTAGGTTTTGGACAGAAAGTAACTAACCTCCTGCATGTATTGGTTAGATAGCAACAAGTAACTTGCTCTCCCCTCTTGTGCTTCCCCAGGGACCACCAGGACCCCCAGGGCCCCCAGGACCACAAGTAAGTCTCTGTGTCAGAGTTGTTAATGTTGATTTTGTGTTGCTGAGGTTTACCCAGGACCTGCTTGAAGGTGGTAAAAGAAAGAACCACGGGCTGCACAAAAGGCTGCACAGACTGTGTTGGTTGCATACCATGGGAAGTTAATCTTATACTAGGATCGCCTACTCTGAAAAGATTAAACCAGTTCTAGAGCCAGATTTAATTTGCTACTGTAGTCACAGTAACTTCTCATGAATAGACAATCCTTGCACACTTCACAATATTCAATTTTATCTCCAAGGAAAAAATATATGAGTTCATTGTTCTAGGTGTTTTTATTTAGCATTCAAGGCTATTGAAAACCTTGCAAAAGAATTGCTTGATCTTTTCCTGACATTACTCAGTGGATGACTCAAAGAAGTACTGGTAGCATGAGATTTTAAATAGAGTTGTCTTTCTGAAAGTTTAGGTCTGTAAAAACACTTCTAAATCTATAAAAATGCTTCAAGGTAAACCTGGACTATTATTTGATTGTGGTTCTTCAGTGGTGTCCTACAGACTTGTAAGCCTGAAAAGGCCTTCAAGCATGTTTAAATTTGAATTTTAGATTAGATTAAAGTTGTACACCTGGTAAATATTGACATATTGTTTTCACAGGGCAACAGAGGCCTTGGCTTCTACGGAGAAAAAGGTGAACAGGTAAAGGAAAACGAATGAATTAATAACATTACTAAAGGGCAGGTTGATGTTATCTGCTATTTATAAGTGATCTTATTTTAAATCCTCTCTTCATTTGCAACTGCATTATATAGTTATAGGAGAAAAATGGTCTGAAAGTAATTATAATTTCTGTGAGAAACGTCAGAGTTGAACTAACCCCTACACGTGTGGGTCTCTCTGTGCTCTCATTTACACTGATACAGAGGTAACATTTCTGAAATTTATAAAGCCAGGTCACTTTATATAATGCAATAATCTTTGCTGTTATTGAGAAAACACAGAGGGCAAGAGCAAGTATTGTTATATGTTCACCCAGCACAAAATTAATTTATCTTGCCATCAACTTATTTGGTATGGTTGTATGTGGTTTAGAACCATATTCCCAACAGGCACAAATCTGTGTTGCTCCTTTCATTGCAGTGTTCTAGAGCCTGTGCTGATCGACAGCTTGGCCAGGTATTACAGCTATTAGTAAATGTACTTTCATTTTTTTCCTGCAGGGCTCCCCAGGTCCTCCAGGTCCACCTGGGCTTCCTACAAGAGAACTGATGGGTGTCCCCCCTGACAAACACAAGGTAAATAAGAGGATATTTTTCTAAAATAAACAAGGAACTAAGAGCTCTGCAGTACCAAAACTAAAATATTGTACAAATGTGCTTTAACATAGAGAACTTAAGAGACTTCAATATATCAAAAGGGAAATCTGCTACTTTCACAAACTTGGATCATAAAGTATTTATTGAAACTATGGTAGCTAAAGTAATTTAGGTTTAAAGATGCTTTTGGCAAACTTGTTCTTTTTGTTTAAGCATGCAGCTACTGGCCATCACTCACATCTCATTTCACAAGCAGAAGTGCCTGCTGAGAAACCATTACTGTGTTTGTTTTTATAGCTTATCTATGTGATGCAGGTATTTATATGCTTAGAATTAAGGATTATTCATACATATTGGAGAAATCCCTACCAGAGAGATGCAGTTTATTCTCATCTGCTGCTTCTTGCTGGGAGCAGAGGCAGTCATACCCTGTATGTGTTTATTCTGTATCAGACACCAGCCTCCAGACCAGTAATTTTTCATCCCATATCTGAAGTTAGAAAGCTATGTGGCTCATACAATTTCTGCAATAAGATGAGTAAATTGTTATGATACTGGAAGATCTAAAAACACCCTTAATACTCTGCAATCTGCATTAAGTAACATACATGCTGGGATTTCCATGACTAAGCAGAGACACCCACAGCTAACCTGGAGAGCTGTTATATTCAATGGAGATGTCATTAATATAGTGAGTGGACTTGATTTGTCTTACCCTAACAGGACCTCTTGATCACATAGATAATCAGTAGGTAAAAACAGAAGAATGTGCATTTATTCATAGGCATTACTTAGGCACTCACCATCCAGACATCTCATGGACAAGCCTGGAAA
Source organism: Erpornis zantholeuca (assembly GCA_013400515.1). NCBI lineage: Eukaryota > Metazoa > Chordata > Aves > Passeriformes > Timaliidae > Erpornis > Erpornis zantholeuca. Next base: position 173,944 of record VZTN01016455.1, read on the forward strand.
GAGCTGGGCATTCACATTCCTAGACACTTTTTCAGAAAAACTGTCAAATATTTTTCTAAAAAGCAACTTCAAAAACTTCTTATGAAAGCACGCATTTCATATGAGAAGTGTATGAATAAAGAACAGCACAAGAGTAGTGGTTTTTCTTTTGATCAGTCATTTTGTGTTGTATAAAAGTTACTGAAATGCAAATGGGAATGCCAAACCCATCTGAATACTTTTTCTTTATTGTTAGGGTGAAAGAGGAGACCCTGGGCCAAGAGGGGAAGCTGGAATTCCAGTAAGTCATGTGGAGAAGAACAAAGACAAATAATAATATTGGAGTTGATACTTGTGCACTCTTCACTGATGTGATGGAATACAGATATGGAGAAATACAGGTGTATTGTAAGCAGAGACACCGGTTCTAATGCTTCAGAAAAGCTGAACAACTTGATGTGTAATAACACCACAGCCCAGTCGGTTGTTCTCTTGCTGTCTTACTGAAACAAGATTTTCCCTCACACATTTTTAATTTTAGTTTTAATTATTCATAAATCTCTTTACTGATTCTTCTCATCTGTGTTTTAAAATTTGACTATATTTCTTTAAATTAGAATATATGGAATATTTTTAATCCTTTTTAGTCTGCTCTTCAACACATACAGATTTTTTGTCTCATGGTTTTTTAGATCTGTTGAGTAAGTGGGCAGTAATCCCATATGTTGCTGTATTGTGTAAAGCTGTCAACCCAGCTTGACTGAACATGGTTTAGTTATAACTCACAGACAACCTCTAGACTGACTGAATAGCTTTGCCATTGAGTGATTCCTTTTGACTTCCCAGAGGGGTTTAAAACACAGTCTTTACCAAGCAGGGACGCCTCACTGAGCATTTTGCAGAGCTTTATTTTCTCAGATGGTCTGGTCAGCAGCTCCACAAGGTTATGGGAGAAGGTCATAGTGTGAGCCCTGATGCCCTCCATGTGTGGTTGCTAGCCAGTTCTTCAGCTGCTGGCCATATTTTACACATGTAGGATTTTTTTTTACTCATTAGGAAAACTGTAGATTATGTGCTGTTGTAGCAAAAGGGGATAGGTGTTTCTCCCCCTGCCCTTTTTTTGTATAGTAGGATGGATAGCAGCATGCCTGTGTTTGCCAAATAACTCTGAAGCTACAGTTTGGGCATAAGCTGAGTTGCTTAATTGGTTGTATAGCTGAATAATTACTTTGGCTCTTCTTCAGAGCTGCAGACACAGATGAAATAAAGGAGAGGATAGGAGGGAGACACTGTCCTCTCTATAATGGCCTGCTCCTGCTATTGCAATGAAACAAGCATGTTACACTTAATTTTAAGGACAACAGTTCTTTCACATGCAGCTATTATTAGACTATCCTCATGTTACAACGATGCTTTCTTCCTGTTTAGCTTCCATAAAACAGTGTTGCAATTATTTGCACATCGTGAAGAAATATGTTGAACTGACGTGCAATCTTTCCTAGGGTGTGCTTCTCTTTGGGCCTGAGAAAGGTGAAGAAGGAGTAATAGGCTACCCGGGACAAAGGGTGAGTCACTTATTAAAGGTAGAATTCACTCAGCTGAACGTGTGGATCTGAGCTGAGAGTTTGCCTTCTGGAACCAAACACAGATGAACAAACTATAGAAATTATAGTTCTTCAGATCAGTAGGTTTGGCCAGCTCAGAACTGCCTGAAGCAGGAAAGTGAAAAGGCCATTTTGAAATGGTGGTGGGAGGAGGCTCCCGTGGGACTCACAGGTGTGCCTGTGTTCTCACAGGTATGCCAGGGAATGGCAGGGTATGCCTGTGCCATCACTGGGAAGCCTTGTGCATCTCTCACCTGAAGCTGTGCTCACTAACCACAGCTGCTGTCCAGGTGCCCAGCACACGCTGTGCTTCACTGTTCCCATCTGAGCTGTCTGCAGACCATGCTTAACAAACATGAGTCTGACTCCACTTACCTGTGACTCTTCAAACAAAAGTTAATATAAATGCTTCCTTCTAGCAACTATGACTGCTTGTTTTGGGGCAGTGATCTCAGTTATTTTTAAAATCTGTATGGTCAATATAAAATTTATTGATTAAGAGAGAAAAAGTCAAATGCCAGATTAGACTTCAGACCTGTTGTGTTTACACCGTACGAAAATCTAATTGAAAACATATCTGAAGCATGACTGTCAGAGTTTCAAGCTGGTAGATTTATTTATTTCAGAGTTTCAAGCCATTAGATTTATTTTATCTAAGAGATAATGATGGTCTTTGCCATGAGGATGTTAGAATGTCATTTTCCATTGCTAATTTTATTGTACTTCCATAGGGACTGCCTGGCATCACTGGTTTTCCAGGACTCAGTGGAGAAAGAGTGAGTATTTCATACAAGATTGTTGTTTCTAACACATGTAGACAATCTGTCTGAAAAGTAAACTGTAGAGGACAAATTCTGCCTGCAATTACACCAGCTGTAGTCTAACAAATACCATCCGGGTTCATCCATCACTGCAGTTCTGGGTCAGTTATTTTTCTCATCAGTGAGAAAAAAAAATTACCCTTAAATTACCCTTAAATTACCCTTATAATTAAAGTCTGGTTTTGCTTAAACCATGAGCATCTTTTGAGAGCACTACAGGGGGGTGTCACTTTCATTATTCCCATTACTGTGATTATGATTTCTGTAATTTTCTTCCTACCAGCAGAAACTTTTTTGAATAGCTTTATGCAGATGTGGTGGAGATGTATGGTTATCTTGGATATCACAAAGGGAGAAGAGATGGAAACTGATAAATATACCAGTTAAATCTCTGTCCCCATGGAAACACACGCAAATATTTAAAATAGCATTCTGTCAGACAGAGACTTACTGTTTGGTCTCAGAAAAAGGCTTCTTCAGTCAGCTTTAGAAATCACTTCCATGAGGTAAATAGCTGTGGGATACACGATTTTTCCATGCTTTGCCATCTTTAGTTGTTTAAAGATTTGTCCTGCCACCAAGGCATAACAATAATAACATGAAACACATGGGACATGAAAGTACACGAAATCTGAAAAATAACATTTGCACAGCTATTCAGTCCTGGTGGTGTGGAAGGGAATTGCTGTTAGTAATACATACATGGAGAGGCTGATGCAAAACCCATTAAAGCCCAGTGGTTGACCTTAACACGGGTTCATGCTCCAGTCAGATGTGGACAGTGGCTGCCCCTTTTTTGAGGATGAATCTTGGAAATAATTGTAGCAGAAGGGACATTGGTTTGGATGGAGTATCATTGTATAATGTGTGTGTGACAGGCGACACCCTACTCTATGTGCTACTCACAACAACCTCCTTTTCGTTGATTTTTGAGGGATTTTATTCTTAAGAAAGAAAGAAGGATGATTAAGTCCTGCTACCAGACAGATGAAGTTGCAGTTAAGTAGGAAGCTGCTGGCTTTGCTTTTAGACCACCAGCTCCACCTAGTGTAGAGAGATTTTACACCTGATAATCGAGAGGCTCGTTTTCCCTTGGCATGATATACAGTTGCCATTATGGAAAAGTCTCTGAAACATGAGGTCAGGTTTGCAGCATCTTGTTGAGAGCTGTGATACTTGTAGTGCTTCATAACTGCTTCAAAAGTGACTTACAGAGCTGGTTATTACCTTCAAGTTCTGGGAAAGAATTGTACCCTCTGTGAAACTTGAGAGATGCTGAGATTTTAAAAAGCTGACTAATCATCTAATTGGAAGTGTGAATTATACAAAATTACTGGATCAGCAAAACTTTGTAAATTGATATCAGTTGTTGATCTGGCCACTGTTTTCTACTCAAAGCACACCTTTTTAACACCAGTCTCTTTCCAGACTACATACAAACATTTTCTGTAGAGAACAAAAGTTGTCAAAGAGTTGAGTAAAGCACACAGAAGAGACCATCTTATCTGGGTCAGCATCTCTAAAACCTGCACTTTTCTCTGTTCATGCCATCAGCTGAAATACTGTCTCGTGTGATAGGAGGTAACATGTGCGTGTTTTAGTCCACGTGCTTTGGATCTCAAACCTTTTAAAAGAACGGAGTGGGTAGGATCTTAAATATTATAACATTTTCTAGGATAGGGACGGAAAATTTTCTCAGGGATATGGCATTCCTGGGGGTGGGAAAGTAGGGGGAAGGCACCTTAAGGGCTGCTTCTGAGTTCTCATTTAGCTGTGGAACCCTTCTTCAGCCAGTCTCCGGCCACATGGAAAAGAGCAAAAAGGACCCTGTGCACTTCAGTGCTATTTCACTGCTCCCTGTTTCCATTCCAGTGAAAATATGTCCACTTGTAATGATTCTGATTAGTTTAATTTTCTTGCAGCAGGCTGTTGTGTTCTGACTGCCTGGCTCATGTGTCTCAGGGTCAGCTGGCATGGAGGGTATCCCCTTTCTCCTCCTCCACCCTGCAGCATCCATGGAATGGTGTGAGTGGAGGTGCTCCTTCCATCTGCACCATTGCCAGGGGTGACAGAGCCTGCAGCACAGCAGGTCCCTCTGGCCTTTGGCAAGAGTTAGGCTTGCTCCAAGAGGTGGGACATCAAACCACAAGGAACTTTATTGGTATTACAGGAATTGCTACATACCAAATAATTTTAGTTCTGTCTCTGATAAAGGAAAAGTCAATCATTTTTATGTGTATTACAGGGTATTCCAGGATTTGATGGTCCACCCGGTGGCCATGGTCCCAGAGGAAGCAAGGTATTGCTTTACCTTCATTTGCTAGAAGCAATAAGCCAGATGTTGTTTGCTTTCTTTTCTTTTCTGTCATCCTGTAGTAGCAATTGTGTCTGTTGTCATTGTAGAACCAGTTGTGTGGTTTGTTAGCTTAAAATCTTTGAGGTTTCTTAAATGTCATGTCAGTGCCTGTGGGAGTTTGGGGGTTTGTGTTTCATGGGCATACCTTTCCATTTTAAAAGAAATTCTCTATAATAATTGCTTGGGTGTGATATTTCAACTCCTGTTGACAGGGGGAGCCTGGCGAGATGGGTCCTCCAGGGCCAGATTCCTATTTTCCTTCCCGCATCCCAAGGAAAGGTATGTCTTCTTTGCTTAGATTGTTTATCTTAGCTGTTCCACTACCTATCTTCTGCATAGATCAAAAGCATGACATTCTGAGAATTCAACTCCTAAAAAAGAATGTGTTTGCTAAAGTGTTCCAGAAGCTGTAATTGCCTTCCAAGAGAGTGCCCTAATCACCTTTTTGCAGGCAGGTGGTTTCTTTCTCTCTCCCACTGAAGCTGGATTGCTATACAAAAGGCTTCCATGCATGCCTGTATCCACAGAGAAGAAGCAAGCAAAAAAGCGTGTGACTTTGTTGTCCAGTGAAAGGAAGAATGGGAGTCTGTCTTATGTGTCCTGTTTCAGACTTTGGATAAAGTGCCGTAGTGGCAGCACAGCAGAGAACATTCTTATCATCTAATAGAAACACAGACATACAGACAAAGAGAGAAAGACAGAAACTCACACATTAAAAAAGACTTGAGGAATAGAAGAGGGTTTTTTTTTCCTTTTTTAAATTGACAAATTTTGGTTGCAATCTTTTCACTAAGCTTGTAGCAGCCAGTGTCAGCTGTCCTGCAGAGCTGTGCTGGCTCTGGCTGGCTAGACTAGAAACACGTAAAAGGTGATAGCAGCTTGCCAAGACCAAAACTATTCAAGGGAAGGTGCCAGCAAACAGCAAGAGTGATCACATGCCATTGCCCTGGCCTTTGTCCTCATACCACAGAGTTTACTAGTCTTGTTGAAAGTCAGAGCAACTAGCAATGAATGGTTCCCTTCCTCCCAGAGAAAGGAGGCAAGAGGCCCAAAACACCCTAAATACTCTGCCAGCCTTTTAGAAGCAGGAGGGACTGTGTAGAGAGAGAAAGAAGCAGGCAGGGGGCTGAACACACCACATATCCTCTACTACTGCTGATCTTTGACAAGAGCACGATACTTTCTGCTGGCAAAAGCTGGGCCCAGGCAGATGCTTTTGGTAGTGGGAAGCAAAGGAAATCCACATATCACACATCTGTTACAGCAGAAACTTCCTGTAGGAAAAAAGAGGGGCTCTCTTCAGAGAACTGCTCTTCTATGCTTCCCGGGAGCAATGTAGCTCAAGCTGCGTGCTAGTAAAAGATACTAATACCATCCTTCTTCCTGGGCTTGGTGGCTCCACACCATTCCTGTCAGTCCATTTCTGAAGCTATGTTTTAGAACCTATTGTAAACTCTACTACTCCAAAGCACTTGAAGATTCTAATATTTGCTTTTTAACGAACAGCAGCATCACACTAACACATTTTGTGGAATCGGGGATGTCTTTCAGGAGCAAGAGGTGACCCAGGCGTCCCAGGTGTTTCTGGATTCCCAGGAGACCGAGGAGATGAGGGAGATCGTGGGTTGCCTGGTCTTCCTGGATTTTCTGATGGTAATACCCCAGCAACACATCTTCTAACAGCTTAACTTTATACAGAGTTTTGACTCATACAGGGTCACAGTGGGGATAATTTTTATGCTGCTCATGTGATACACAATGCAGAGTAGTAAATAATAACTGGGGAGGGCAAAAAACAAGAGGAGCATTTTCCTTTGGACCAATGGGACTCTTGCAAAACTACTGAAATAGAGACGATGACAGAGCCTTGTTTCAGCAACTGCTATTGATTTGCTCAAGTGAAAAGTGGAGTTTCCTTTTTTTTTGCCCTATACTAAATATGTCCATTTTTCCTTGTACGTTAGGTGCAGTTGTATGAACTTTCTCTTCAGTGATATCACAGCTCTTTGGGCAGCACTGTTAAGTAATTGTTTTGAACATCTTCCCTGGTTCTGTTTCAGCGGATGGAGATAAGCCAGGCTTACCTGGAGAAATGGGACCAAAAGGTGAAAAGGGTGAAATTGGAGCTCCTGCTTTTTTTTCGGGTCCACCTGGGCTTCCGGGTAAGGACGGCTCACCAGGACTTCGCGGTCCACCTGGTCCCGCTGGAACCCCTGGTAAGTGCAAAAAGAGAGATGATGAGAACTCACAGGAACATCTTTGGTTATTTTGAAGACAGCTCCTGGCAGGGCAAAGTGAGATACTGACAGAAAAAATGAAATGAAATGAAATGAAATGAAATGAAATGAAATGAAATGAAATGAAATGAAATGAAATGTGGGGAGGACACTCAGAGAAGTCTTGTACACTCATCAGTGAAGAAAATGTTTGTGTGATTTTTAGACAGTCCTGGCAAAATTTGAAAGAACGGAGAAAAGGATGTTCAGGAGGTGATCCAGAGCAGGCTGTTTGTGCTAATGCAAAGTAGGTTGGGCTGAGTGAGAGAAGGAAATCACTATTAGAGAGAGCAAAGAATGGCAAGGATTGTCTGCCACAGCAGGTGGAAGTTACTGAGAATGGGTGTGAGAAGCTGTAAGAAGATGGAGAGAGGAAAAGAAAAGAGAGTACATCACAGCAGGCTGGGTTAGACAGTAAGTGACATTAGGGGAAATGGGAAAATGCATTGCACATCAAAGAAATAGGAATGAAAGAGCGAAAGAGTAAATCTACAGTAGATTAATTTCTATTTTTTTAAATTAAACTTCTAGGTCCTCTCTTTGGATTAAAAGGACGGGAGGGACCACCAGGTAGATTTGGTATTCAAGGTTTCCCTGGGCCAAGAGGACAAAAAGGACCTAAAGGTAGGTTATAACTCTTAACTCAATAAATTATCTGCTGCTAAGCCCCAGTGTGTTCAGTCTTGGTTTATTGAACTATGACATGCATGAGGACTGCTGAATTTGATCTGGGGCTAATATGACAAAGAAACACTGTGTTGGATCCTAGTCAGATTTAAAAAAAAAAAAAGAGTAGTTTTCTCAAGTATTTGAGAGACTGCTCAAATATTCTCAAGTCTATATGTATGATGGATACAGATGCACATCCATTTTGTTGTTGATAGAGCTTTCTTTCTTCTCTTTCCAATCTTTTCCTTAGGTGAAGAAGGGGATTGCACTACATGCCTTTTGGGTGAGGAACTCAGAAGGGGCTCTACTGGCCCCCGTGGCCCTCCTGGCTTTCCAGGAACCCCTGGCCAGCCTGGAAGGAAAGGAGAACCTGGTGATCAAGGACCACATGGTCTTCCTGGCTACCCTGGTGCAAAAGTGAGATAGTTGTTTCTTTATTGCTTAGTTTTATATGCCTTCTGTGTAAACAAAAACCAACCCCCCAAGCTATTCTCCATGGAAAAATGGTGAAAAGTATTTCCTCTCTCTCTCTTCCTTCCTTCCTTTCTTTCTTTCTTTCTCTCTTTCTCTCTTTCTCTCTTTCTTTCTCTCTTTCTTTCTTTCTTTCTTTCTTTCTCTCTTTCTCTCTTTCTCTCTTTCTCTCTTTCTCTCTTTCTTTCTTTCTCTCTTTCTTTCTCTCTTTCTTTCTCTCTTTCTTTCTCTCTTTCTCTCGTTCTTTCTCTCGTTCTTTCTCTCGTTCTTTCTCTCTTCCTCTCTTCCTCTCTTTCTCTCTTTCTCTCTTTCTCTCTTTCTCTCTTTCTTTATCAGCTACACCCCTTTCATTCAATGTCTGCCCTGGAATTCAGTAAGAGGAGGCTGAGGAAAACATAACATGCACCTAACAGGCTTATATTTTAGTGAGCATGAGTGCAATTATTCAGAACTAAAGCTGTCTGGCATAAAATAGTGAATGGCATATGAGTCTACCTACCATGGATATGGATTTGGTTCTGTGATTGCAAGGCTCTTGGCCAGCAGCTAGAAATGTCACTTTCAGGTGGGCTGTTCAGGAGGAGGTTCCTGCATTATGCCAAGGAATCAGGAATGCCAGAGATGGCTCTTTAGCTTCACCACACTTTGAGTTTGCAAGAGAGAAAGTTTCCTTCCTTGGAGATTTTCAGTGCATGGCTAGGCAAGGCCCTGAGGAACCTGCTCTAAGTGCTGGATTGGTCCAGAGACCTGCAGGCCTCCCTTCTAACCAAAACCACAAGTCTGTGATTTGGGGCAGGTCACTCAATCCCTCTGTGCCCAAGTTCTTGTCTGGTAAAGGAAGGTGGTGCTACTTTTCAGCCCCAGAATGGTGCTGTGAACCACAGTCCACTGCCAGCTGTGAGGTTGTCCTCTTTGGGAGTGGTGCATGGGAGGAATTGCACGTCAGCAGAACCCTAAGGCTTTTTCCAAGGTGGCAGAGAGTTGCTTAGGGCATTTTCTTTAGTGGCTAACACGGAGAAATTCACCTTGTTGTCTCCGGTGCAGTTCTGCAGCAGCAGACTCCTGCAGGACACTAGCCATGGAAAGCCACAGGTGTCCCAATCCATCCTCATGCAGAAGCTCCCCTACCATGCCATAGAGACCTTGGTCCTAGTTAGAACATATTAATAAAGGTTCTGCACAAGAATGGGATTACTGAAGAGGAAATCCTTCACAGAAAGTAACAGGAAAGCAGTAAAATTTAAGAAGGCCTTTTTTTAAGCAGGACAGTAGAAATGCAAAGCTTGATACTTATTTCCTATTTTAAACAGTTCTGGTTTGTTTTGGGGTTTTTTTTTAATGTATGTAACACCAGGGATTTTCGGGTCCAGCTGGATTTCCTGGAAGGAAAGGAGAAAAGGGAGACTCTTTACACATAACTACAAAAGGTAGAGTGAAAATTCTTATCACCTGTATTTTCCTGTTATTTATAGTACTAATGAGAGTTTGGTCTCACAATGGAAGGTCTTCTCTAGGCACCAAAGGAATCCGAGGAGACCCCGGGCTGCCTGGAATCAGAGGTGAAGATGGTTTCCCAGGCAGAGATGGCTTAGATGGTTTACCAGGACAGCCTGGCCTTCCGGTAAGCAACAAATACAGCAAATACCCCACACCCAGTTACTAATGCACTTAATTATGAGGGGTTACGATCATCATCCTGTCCTTTTCTCAGAGATAATGATGCACATCTAGACTGGGTTTGCTAGTTATTGATAAATAAAGCATCACGTTTACTCTTGGGCTTTTTAGAACAATCTTTAACTTTTATTTCCATTCTATTTAAACAAGTAGTAGTGTATGACTCATTTAGGCTAGCTTGTGATTACTGGTTAGTTTGTGGTAATTAATGGTTTAGTAGTGACTCCTTCTAGTATATTCTGAGATTCTTTGTGACTGAACTTCAGTAGCTTTGGTGCATCTGTTTTAGAGAAGCAAAACTTAGTACAATTTTATATCCTTAAAATATACATTGTGTCATCATATGGCTTGAGAGTAACTCACCTAACTAACCGTAGCTATCTAGAAATTAGACATGTAGTCTTTGTTCATTTTCTAACTTCCTTCCATAGGCAAAATTAAATACCTTGCATGAAGAATTCATGTGGCCCATCATAAATGCTGTTTTGAACCACTGGGATGCTCATATATAATATTTGAAGATGGTCAAGAGCTATATCAGTCACTCTAGACCACAGCACTTTTACTTCCAGTGAAGATGGCACTTTATAGTGCTTTTGAAGATAGAAAAGCATTCTCTAATGATGTTTTTAAGATGTTGATTCAGTAGTGTAGAAATGTTACTAGGGGTGCAGACAGAGAAAAAAATTGCCTTTTTGAGTGCATTTTTATGTCAGTTTTTCTTAGAAGTAAATGCCACAAATGAACATCTCTAGCAATGCATTGGGTCTCCCCAAATTAGACCTTTTCAGAAAGGGCCGGGAGTCCCACTACAACACTGATTCATATTACCCAAGTGCTTTTCATGGGCCAACATTTTTAGGGAAATGTTCCCTCAAGGAGCACTTCTCTCATGCCCTTACTAAAGTCAGGTTATTTCAGAAATATTTTATTTTCAATGTTGACTTAAAGAGCTGGGATGCAACACTTGAGATATTAGTGCCTATAAGATGTTACTCATGAGAGTAGTTGAACTGTTCAAGTTGCATTTGTTTCTCAGCAAAGTCAGGAGTGACCACCTCTGTTCAATTCCCACAGGGTGATGCTATCAGAGGTTTCCCCGGTGATCCTGGTTTTCCAGGTGAATTAGGCCCAAAGGGCTTTCCAGGAGAAGCAGGACTGCCAGGTGAAGGATTTCCTGGTCCAAAAGGGTTCCGGGGTCCTCCAGGTGACCAAGGACAAGGTGGAAGCCCAGGACTTCCAGGTCTGCCTGGTCTACCAGGAGAGCCTGGCCAACTAGGTAAGAGACACCTGTCTCTGTCTTACATCAGAGCCATGGAACATTAACACCGAGTTGTATGCAGCATTTATACAGCACACTGTTGAAAAGGGAGAGCTTGCTGGGGGTTATGTGGGGAAAAAGAAAGTGCTGGTATTGTCCAGAAATCTTAAAGAAGGAGATACATCAGATGTCCCAGTAGTTTCATGTCAGCTATTGAAATTGCATTAATTAATGTGTTAGTGCCAGCAAAAAACATTTTTCAGGTTTCAAGCAGTTGGAGGCAATGGAGCAATTTCCTGCCATTGGAAATCCCACAGGTGGTTTTCTCTGATCTTTTCCATCCAAAATAATCTTTTAATTGACAGAGAAGATCATGTATCCATCCTTCAGAGCTCCTCAGAGTATCTCTGCAGCTTTCAAGTACCTTCCAAGCATAGGAATGCCAGGGCTACGTTCAAAAGAGCTCCAACTCACAGTTTTAGTCCTCAACTTTGAGAAGCCTGGCAGAATATTCAAGCTAAAGCAAGCTCATGTCAACCTTACTCAGTGCATGGGACAGACAGCCTCCTAACTTGGACAGGATAGGTTTTCAGCCTGGATCTAATCAATGTGTGGATGGAGTGTTCCAGTATGTTACAGCAAATAATTTGTGTGTGTGCATAATACATAAGGGAATACATTATCTGCTGGTTTTATAGGCATTTTGATTAGAATTGAGAACATTTTTGTCTTTTTGCAATTTTTCTCTCTTAGATGATAACTGTGTTTTCTAATCCTTTGCTCACAGACTGTGGGCAGGTCACTGAAGACTTTCCTAGAGGAGATGGAACTGAGCCAATATGGTCAGGTACTGTACATACAAATAGCTTGACTATCTTTTTAGCCTTATGATGCTTTTATGGGTTGATACTTTCTTTCTCATGACTGCTTCAGATGCTCTTTGTTGTAAACAATTTGAACTTTAGGTCACAAATAACCATGCATATACTCCAGGTAGCTCTAAAGTAAATTAATCAAATTGAACATTTTCTAAAATTATTGCACTTTTAGCTCTACAATTCAGAAATTCTTTATTACTCTTGAGAATTTATTCTAAGAAAATAATGCTTACTGTACAATCTATTAAAACAGTACTAGAAATTAGGTGCCCAAGAAAATTTTAGCAACTTCTTTTAAAAAAACTTCGAATGAAGATTTTCAGTGCAATTTGACATATAAGAAAAACCCTTAGATTTTTATAAAAATGTACTTGCTTGCTTCAAGGGTATAAATCAGCTATAGGGAAACAAAGTGTTTCTCTTACCCTGAAAAATACATCCATCCCTGACTGGACTACCCTTCCCATGCAGGTCTAACTGGACCAGCCACCATAGCCCCTGTAAAACAGGTAGAAGAGTAGCTCTTGGGGTGGAGATCTTGAGTGCTCCCCTGAAAATGCCACCTGTGGGCAATTATTTTTGAATGAAGAATAAAATTTCTTTTCAAATTACGAGTTTGCTTGTTAATTTCCTTCACCTGTTTTAATAAAATTGTCTCAGCTGCAGGCACAGAGACATTGAGAGGCAGCATAGGAGCACATATAGTATGAGTAACTTTGGTTTTTGTTTGCAGGGGCAGGCTGTGTTAGGCCACCAAAGGGATCCCAAGGCAAGCCAGGACTGCCAGGAGTCACAGGTAATGTTTTGCCTTCACCTGTGTTTCCCACATACACTACATTTGAGGGGTATCATGCCATATCAATTACAATCAATTAAGCTGAGCCTTAGCAAACAGCAAATTTTAGAGATTACACTGGAGGAAATTACATTTAGTTTTAGAAATTACATTTAGAAATTACTGCTGGATAGACCTCAGCAGTGTGCAGCCCAGGTGACTTCACCATTCCTTAACTAAGCGTGCCTTTGCTAATGCTTGTCAGCCACGGAACAGAAGGCAGAAAGGACAGCCCCCATTTACTGTACTTCACATGCAAGTCAGTAAGAGTATAAGGAGGTTTATTGGCAGAGAGTGTACTGAGGTCTCTCAGAGCTGCTTGGACACTTCACAAGGCAAATCCCTTCCTCTGAGACCAGGGTGATCAAAGGCTTCAATGGAGGACTGTGACGGATCCTTCTTACTGTTCCTCCTCCAGTGATGTACAGAGTGCCTCCAGCAAGCGTGAGCCCCAGGTCTGTGACGCAGCTCAGTGTCGTGGGCCAGGCTGTCTGACACAGCACGGCTGTGCTGTCTGTAGCCACATACACCTTCCTTGCTGGGCTGGTCCCTCCTAGCCCAGAGGGGCCATCTGGTCATCTTGGGCTCCCCCAGCACTAAGGGTTCCCCACCTCCTTCCAAGAGGAAGAGGAGATGAGGACAGAGGCTGAGGGACTGTATGAGATGGAATTGAGAGACGCATGGGCAAGGTGTGCTGAGTGATCATAACGGCTGACCTTGAAGAGGGAATGTCTGACCAGCACCAATAGTTCCTATAAACTTATGCACTCCCAGCCTAAGCAATAAAACTGTTTTTCAGTAAATCCTACCCATTACCAGCTGTAAAGACACTGATAAAAACCGTAGCTGGGTCCTTCGGGTTTTGGGAAATGTAGAATTTTTGATGTGTCTGTTCCTGTGCTGCCGTGCTTTAGCCAAGGCTGGCAATCTGGAGTATAAATTTTAAGGTCAAGCTTTTTTTTTTTTTCTTTTTTCCAGCACAAGGTTTATTATGGCATACATGGATTGATTAATTGATTCATCAAAGACTAATGGATCTTAAAATGGAAAATTTTGTCTCTTTTGAAAGATTACCCTTGTTTCCTTAGTCCTAATCTCTAAGTTCGTTGCTAGGATCAATGCTTCTTGTTTTCTTTGCAATATTTGTATTTTTTTTCTTAGTATGATGATTTGTTTATTCTTTCATTCACATGAGCTTGAAGGTTTTTCTTCCAGTGAATACAGTCAGATTTAACTCCCAGCTGTAAGACTGCTATGATACAAGTGATGCTGTTTTCTTGTGTTTTACATTTTGTATTCTTGGTTAGCTCTTTAACAGATCTTTCTCTGTCTTTGTTAGCGTACATGTTTTAGTAATTTTATGACTTGTTTTTCATCCTCTCTCTACAAAACCTGGGAAAGGCCCCTTGCAGAGCCCAGTAGAAAACTCTGTTCATGGCTGCATTTCAACCTGAGGCAGTTCTGGAACTGGAAGCCTTGGAGGAAAAGGACACGTTTTTACAGCTCTTTTTTGCCATAGCTGTGTCAATTTAGTTGTCTGGAGCATCATTCCTACCCACATTGTCCAGACTAACACAAAAGGACCAACACCTTCTTTACACCATTTTCATGGTCTGCTTAGAGTGATGTGGTTTGTCCACAAGATATCCCACCTTCTGTTCAGCCAGCATGGAGCTCCACTGCAGACAAGCAAGTCTCTTGGTGTCCTAGGTGCTAATGGCACACAGTGTATCGAGCAAGGAGCTGTCTTTATAATCTCCCACCCTCATGTCTTCTGTTCCTTTGAAATTCCTGGCAACACACACATCCCACCCTGAGTTACATCTTGGTTATTCAGGACTCTCAAGACCTACATTATTGCTGTTGAATAAAATGTTTAAGCTGTTTCTGTCTCAAACACACAGCTAAAACCTTTGCAAACTAAACACTGGCCTAAAATAAAAACTTTTTTCTCGCTGCTGTTTGGCACAACACGTTATCACCAGCTAACATCACATAATGAGTTACAGAAATATGTGGTAAGCAGTGGTTGTATTCTCCCTCTGCACCTTCTTTGTCTCACATGGCTTTTTAATTCATGCTATACTGAGCAGAATTAATGAAAGTCAGTTATTGCAAATGGAAAACAAGACCAAGATGACATTCAGGCAGATTGGAGTTTTTCATTGAGACCTGAAAGCCTAAGATTTTCCTTTTGATTTCTTTCTGAGAAGTTATTTTTTGTATAAGGGAGAGAAAAAAAATCCTGTACAGCACTGTGAAATGTTGTGTGCATCTCATTTCTCACATTTTTAAATGTTTCCTTCTCCCTTCACAAATGGTAGCCAAAACTACAAATAATCATGGTTAAATAATGGAAATTCAGAAAACTGAAGTGGAAAAAAGTATCGAAATCCAAGTGAAATTTTCCTTGGTTTGTCATAGTTAGGGAAACTTGCTTTCAGTAATGAATAAATGAGTTATAATTCATGGTGATGCTAAGCAGCAACATTTTAAATGTTAAAGGATGTAGTTGACCTTCAAGCCTGAGCTGGGAACTTATAAGTGCTGGGGAGGGTAGGGAAGTATTCCACAGGACTTATTTTCAAAGAACTTTACAAAAAAATCTTGATCTTGGAATACAGTGAACTAATGAGACTCATGTAATAAAACTATTGCATGGAAAGAAAATATAATTTTTGAAACATGGTAAAGGAATCCTACAAAATGCTTGCAGGTTTTGAGATGTTAAAAAACAGTAATATTTGCCCTTACTGAATAATGTCAAATTACTGATACTGTCAAATAATGTATCACAAGGAAGTAAGGTATTGTTTTAGATGTCAGGGGAAAAATCAGTATGAACAAGAAATCAGTACCAGAAGAACACTTTTTCAGGGCACATCCTTTCTTTTACAAGGGAATCTCTAGACCTGTAATGTTACAAATATAGTAAGTAGGCTAGTTAATTTGTATTCATTTTTGGGGGTTATTAGATCTAACCTTTAGCCTTACACTTCTGCTCTTTGGTTATCTAAACCAGTCTGCTCTTGTTCTGTGACCAGTTTAGCAGGGAAGGAAAAATTTTTTTCTTCCTAGAGCATCTCACCTGTGCCCATTTCTGTGAACATTCTCTTTTGATATTGCCTTTTGACCTTAATTTAAAAGCCTTAATTTACAAAATATTGAAAGGCTCCAAAAGTCTGTGAAACTAATTATCTTCAACCTAGTAGTTTCCGTATCATTGGTCTTTAAATCAGGTTAATCCATGTTTGTAAAACCACTTAACCTAGATTTTTGGTCCATGTTTTGGGATCTTGAATACTTCTAAAGAGATACTCTATAACCCCATTAATTTGATTTTTAAGTCTCATCTTTGCATCCAGAAACACATCATTATGGTATTTACTACTACCTTTTTCAACATTATATGCACATTTCTGTTTTGTTTGTTCAGATCACACTTTCTTACTTTCTTTTGTGTAATTTAGGTGCAAAAGGTGCAAGAGGATTCCCAGGTGATCCAGGTCCCATGGGCTTCCCAGGGCTAAATGGTACACGAGGTGATCCAGGTCGGGAAGGATTCCCAGGTCCTCCAGGTATCTTGAAACAATTAGTCATTCTTTACATACTTCTGACCTTTTTACTGCAGTCACTGAAACACAAATACTTGATTCCAGGTACATTTTCACTTATCTTGCCTTCTACTTTGAATCAATAAGCCATTAGACAAAACTGCTACTTTTCAAATCCAGAAGTATTCCCTGCAACTTCCATAATGATGAAAAATTTCATAGATGAAAACCTTTTAAAATCTACTTTATTGTGCAAAATTATAAATGTGACAGTAAAAACTCATTAAATTGTCATAAAGAAATTCTATAAGATATTTCAGATTCCAAGTGCATTGTACTCACAATGATGATGCAGAAAGGAAGAAAATAATAGTATTATTCCATTCAATTCTTTTCAATACCAGTATAAATGATACTGGACATATCAAAGGTGGAGTACTAGGTACTCACCTTGCACACAGGCAGCTCAGTTCCCAGAGTGTTTGCAAGTGTTCAGTGCCTGTCAGATTTTGTGCTAGTCTGTAATTGGTGCAGATTTTTTAAATCCCAGGGCTTCTGTATCTCTCCAGAGGTTCCAGGATGTCCAAGACACATCAATTCAAGGCACATCAAGACGCAAATAACTGTTTGTAGATAGCAAGTCAGGTGAGCCTGTGTGTGCGTGCCACTGCACATGTGATCCATGCAGTGGCACGCACATATAAGCTGCAGTGGGTGTGTATGTTCACAAATCTTCAGTCAGTCCATCAAGAATTATAGGAATTACCTCCAGAAACTACCACTTCCCTGTGATCAACCAAGTTTATTTGGTCAGAGAAATGGGTAATGGGTTGTTTGGGGTTTTTTTCTGTACCCCAGTAGAGAAGCCATTGATGCAACTTAATTTATGAGCTCTCTGGAAATTTCTTTGTGTTATCTGATTTCAAAGTCCTAAATCCTCACAGATTCTGAAGTGCTGCAAACTTTCCCAAATCCAGTGCCCAGGTGCTGCTTTGCCCTCAGGCAGCACATGGCCTAATAGTATTCTCTAGACTCATCTACAGCATCTGTAAGAGCAACATCAGCAACGCTGATGCGTGTCCGGGTCAACAGGCAAGGGATGATGCATCATAAAACATGGCTTTGTGCAGCATAGCACAGGACCATGAACCTCTAAGCTAAGAACCCCTGCTAAGCTCCACAGAGTGCTCTAATTGCTAAATTAGGGCTTCCACATGGCTTCCAGGCCACAGGGACCAATTCTCCGCAGTTTTCCGTGCCGTCTTTCACTAGTGCTTGGGCTTAATTTTCAGTCCAGGTCCAGTTTTCCAGTCCACAAGAAGCCTTTACCTTGTCATTTGTGGTAATGGAGGCATCATGTTGGTGTGTCTAGGATTTGAACTCCAGCATTTGTAGTGAACCCTCTGATGCTTGATCCCTGCTTTATTTATAGGTTTTACTGGACCCAGGGGAGACAGAGGCCCAAATGGTCTACCTGGACTGCAGGGACACCCAGGCCTTACAGGAAAATCTGGAGCTCCGGGAGCACCAGGACCAAAGGGCCTTCCTGGTGACGTTTTTGGAGCAGCAGCAGGTTCCCGAGGGGATGTCGGCCTCCCCGGCTTCCCAGGGTTGAAAGGTGCACCAGGAGATCAAGGAGTACCAGGAGCTAGAGGTAACAGCTTCTTCAAATAAAGAAATATTTAAGAGTGTGATACAAATGCAGCCAAATTGTAGGGATGTGAGAGTCGTAAGAGACCAGGTTAGGATGTGTCAGACGTACTGATGACCCCACTCTCCATTCCCAGTGCCTGATAATCTCCCATTCTTTCCACTGCTGTATCAGCTGGTGCCAATATGCCTGGCTCCTCTGAACACTTTCTGGAGATCCGTTGCTTATGTTTAGCTCTCCTTCACACTGCTGTTCATTAAATCAACTACAGTAGGATACCAGAGAACCAGATTTTACTCATCTTTGTCGCTTTCAGATGTACTGCTAGTTTTTTTCACTGTAGTGAAGGGAATGGTGATGTTGCTATTATCCTGACTTTTCACTTACATACAGCAATAATACTGAGGTTTTTTCCCACACCAAAATATGTCTGGGTACTGCACGGCTTTGCTGATCAGCACAATGCAGTAGTGCCAAGTTTGTAAATTCTAAGAGGACATAGAGTTAGCTAACTGCTAACAAGCTATTTTACCTTGTCAGTCTTTGGGCACTCACGAATAAAAAAAGAGATAACATTATATACTGATTCATAACTTCAGGGTCTTCATTTTAGTTTATTTCACAGACCATAAGAAACATTCTAAAATCCCTGCAGAAAACAGAGTTTCTCAACAAAATCTGAATTTTTCACTCTCTGAACTCTGTGAAGGACTTTCAAAAGCACATGTGGGAATTTAGCACATCCTGCTACAGAGTTTCAATAGCATTTGGGCACAGAATTAAATTTAGGACTGCTGATTACCCCCTTCCCCTGTGTGGAACTGAAAAAGGAGTAGTAATTTTATGACTAGCTTGAAGCAAGGTTCATCACAGGAACTAGTTTTGGATATCCTTCTCATGATTTTTGATGAAAATAAATAAAGAAGAGCATCATCTTCCCAGAGTTATTTGAAGTGAGGAGAGCTGGTTTCACCTGCAGTAGAGCCCCAGAGTGAAGGAAAGGGATGAAAGCAGCTCTGTGGCATTTCACAAGTTTGAGAAAAGGCAGGAAACATCACTAACACCTCTGAAAAGGGGAAAAAAAATCTAGTCTTGTTTAAAAACAAAAAATATGGTGTGACTTTGCACCCTCTTTGTAAGCATTTCTGTAGAACTAAGTTTTCAGCAGTAAAAATACAGTGAAAATAAAAAGTGTTGCTAGTTTGTCCATTCTTGATTTATTTTACAGTTCTGACAGAATGGCTCCAAATGACATCTGAATTTTTGGACAAGTATGATTTTTTTTAAATTTTACATGAAATGGCTAGGGATTCCTTTATACCACCTTTGCCACTTCACTCAGAATAGCAAACTAAAGCCTGTATGCTGTTGTTGAGAAAACCCACTTTAAGTCACCACAATTATAAAGCTCATTTAACCACAGTCAAGCCAATGGACCTACACTGATGTAAAACCCAAAGAAAGAGAAGCAGATCCACTTGACCTGGATTTTAAATGCCACGTACTACTTGGATGCTGCGCTTCCCCAAGCTGAATGAAAAGCAGGCATTATCTTTTAAAATTTAACACCCTCTTTGCCCTTACATGGTAGAGACATACATCTTCACCCAGTGCATTAAGTCATGTAGAATCAGGGCCTTTTTTCTTAGGAATTTATATCAGTCTTATAACAATGCTTTGTAATGACCTTACATGAAAATTTCTAAACAGTAACACAGATCCCACCATCTGCCTTAAATGTTGCTTTTCCTGCCTATAACATTTTAGAAAAGACACATAACATAATTTCAGTGGTTCAGTCAGCTGCTTGATTCAGTTCTTACTAAGACATATGTGACAGAGAGACCAGGAATTACAGAATTACTGGGATTAAAATTGAAAGAGGCCAGCTCTATCTACATCCACATGGTGCCAAATCGTTACCACTCATTTGAAAGAGACAATCTACCTTTCTGATGCAAATATTGAGATCATTGCTGGTAATATCAATTATTTTAAATCTAAAGTCCTTTAATTTGCTTTTCCTGTTCTCACTAAATTTTCAAAGGACGAACACACCCTGGAAGACTAGGGTGTACAGAGAAGAGATATATAAAAACAGGCTCTCTAGATATGATGCTCTCTAATGCATGATTTTGGTCTTTTAGGAGCGGATGGTAGCCCAGGTTTGCCAGGACCCAAAGGAGATCCAGGGCCACAAGGTCTCCCTGGTTTGATGGGATTACCAGGAACACCGGGAACGCATGGATTCCCAGGTCCACCAGGAAACCGTGGGCCAGATGGTGGGCCTGGCTCTCAAGGACCTCTTGGTGAGGAAGTAACGCAGTCCTGTGTCTTTCCTCCTACTAGTGGCAGGGCAACTGTATGGTTTCCACAGCAGAAAGTTTAGCTTGGGGATGATCTTCACAGGCAGAACTGCTGCTTTTCTTTCTATAGCCACTTACCAAGTCAAGTCAGAGCTTGCTGCTGGCAGACTGGGAAGAGGGAGCCACCAAATGGGAGTCTTATGGAAAACGGGGACTTACTTCTTAAATTAAAGAGGAGGGGAAGGTCCTGTTGCAAGTGGATATGGAACCAAACTGATAGCGAGACTGGTTCCTGTTGATGACCTACTTTATCTTTGCAACCATTTCTACAATTCTTTGATGAAAAATATCATTATGTCCCCACTTCAGTATGAAGCTAGTAGGAGAGCAGTTTTTTCCCTTTTGAGCTACCTAGATGAAATCATCATCTATCTCCAAACCTTTTTTACTCTGCTTGTTCTCATGTTTACACAACAGGTCCACCTGGTGCTAGGGGAGAAGATGGTGAGCAAGGTTTTCCTGGCCCTGTGGGCCTGAAGGGTCTGTCTGGTGACAAAGGTGACATGGGTCTCACAGGATTACCAGGTATACGGGGCGTGACTGGTCCCCCTGGCATGAGTGGAATGGATGGCTTTCCAGGAGATAAAGGTGAGCTCTGGAGTAGATTAAAGCTGTTCTGTGCTGAGATGAGCCAGACATATTCTTTGCTGCTTTCCCTCTCTTTGAAACAGTAGAATTAGGATAATAAGCCTGATATATTCCAAAATCACTGCCCATTTTCCCCTGTGTTGGGCTTGGCATAGTGCTAGTTTGTGATACACAGTCCTATTTAGAAGAGCAATGGCTGTTTTATTTCTCATTTTTTAAAAATGTACAGTATTTACTATTTTCTCTCTAAAACTAAATACTCATCCTAGTCCCCTGATCCTCAGTTAAATTTAAGAGATGTTTCCCCAGACCTTGGCTTTAAAGCTTTTTAAAGCTGGGAGCTGTGGTCTGAGCAATGCCAGAACACCAGACCTCGATGGTGACCTTAGGATACTAACGTTATATTGAGAAGGTGAGAGGGACCAAATATATATGCATCAACATGTTTCACAATAAGGTAAAGAAAATGGCTATAAGAACCGTGTTGCCCTGTCCCCAGAGAGGCTTTGCAGCCAGTCAGGGCAGAGAGAACCTCTGTGACTGGACTGCGGGTAGCTCCCCACCCACACTCACAGACACATGCTGCTGGCAAAGACGAGTACCTGGATGCCCATGAAAAAATGCCCGGCAAAAGCAGACCTGAGAGACTGAATTGGGGGAGGAGTTTGAGGGCACATAAAAGGTGGCTGGATGCTACACTAAAAGGTGTTTGTTTGTTTTTTTTTTTAATTTCAATAAGCTGTTTTCAGATATGATATTGCTGTGTGTTGCGCTTGATTTTTTGTCAAAAAATCTATCCAAAGAATCCTTCCCGGCTCCCCCTCTATAGTGGAACAGGATGGAAGGTGAGATTCTCACCTGCCAGCCATGAGAAAACACATATGTGTAATGCACATTGCCCACACCACCCAGGGAGTTTCAACAGGGTTCAACTCCATGTGAAGCCAAGTGGAGCACAAAGCGTGCTTAAAAATGCATATCACGATTTCTTCAGTTGGAAAGACAGGACAAGACTAGCTCTGGAGTACTGATCAGCTCTCATTTGAGAGAAATTAAGATCTGTTTCTTAACTTTACCCATGTAAAACAGCATTCTCTTGTTTAGAAAAGAGATGTAGGGGAATTTTTGTTGAGAAAGGGCCAGCCAGTCCTAGACCCGTATCTCTACACGTAGAACAGGCTGACTGAAAACTTTATGTGCAACTAGGTACCTATCTCAAGCTTATCTCTAGGAGAGGGGTTGTACTGATCTCTCAGAATAATACAGTACGTTCTGGTCTTCTCCACATCTTTTGGCCAGTTGAGGCAGGTTAATGTACTCCTGAAGAGTACACTGCCTCAGGAGCTCTACTACCTCTCAGAGAGCTTGGGTGTCTGCTCCAGACCCGTAGATTTCTGTAGACATCAGGGCACCCAAAAAATAGGTACTGCTGCACTGAAGTTTTCATACCATTTTGTCACGTGTTGCTGGTTCATATTTACTTAGTTTACAGAAATCTGAGTGAAGTTAACAGTCTTCTTCCCCTTCTTTCTTTGAAGGCTTGAGAGGTTCACCTGGGATTGATGGTTTCAAAGGCATGACAGGCCTAAAAGGAAGACCAGGCATCAAGGGAATCAAAGGAGAATTTGGCCCATTCGGGGCTCAGGGAGATAAAGGCTCACAGGGTGCCCGTGGCTTCAAAGGTATTTGCTTATGGATGGTACCAGTGTGTTTGCTCTTCACATCTGCAGAACTATTTTACAAGGACACAAAGAAGACACATTTTTCACATGGTTAATTTAGCTCAGACATTCCTCCACCTATTTCACACATGGGCCTCTGGCAAAGAGGCCTGGATTTTAGACTCAGGAAAAGGTTACTTCTTTACACACTTAAGGCTGGAGACAGACCTCTTATTACTCATCTGAGCTCAGATGGGGGCATCTCTGGACATGCACAGAAGTCAAGAGAGCTTTTTCCCAGGAAGCATAAGATGTTTGGGAGAGAATACTTGGATTTTTCTCCAGTTGCACTGTAAAGACAGTGAAATATTCAGAAAACTAGGCAATTAAGTAGTTAAAACTAATTAGTTAAAAGTCAGAAACATTCAGCTGGTATTATTGTTGGTGAAATGAAAACTGTAACTCAGTCCTCTTTTTATTGCACACAATTGCCTTTAAATAAATGCTTTGCTGCAAGGCCAAAATGTTCTTTCTAGAGACCCTGAGATTGGTATTTTTTAAAAAGTGTCTGCAACTCAGAGATTGCAGAACAGTGATTCCAGCAACAGTCTCAGCAAAAGGCAAGTGTGAAAGCAGCCCCTGTGAAGAGAAGTCTTTTCTTCCTGGTAAAGACATATAGGACAGTGCATAATCACAGGAGACAAGTCTGGGTTGCTGGCCTGTCTCTGCACCCCACAAAGAACTAACAACAGTCATAAAGTCTATATAGGTCCCTTCTTCAGGACATTATTTACTGATATCACCAGTAACCATAAAGCCAAGAAAATGAACAGTGTAACTGAAAAGCAATCCAAACAATTTATTTTGCCCAAGGCTTTTTGACAGAGAATTTCCTTTTCATAGAACCTAACTACTTTTCTGTGCTTTCTTCAGTGTGCTTTTCAGGGTTTTTTACAAACCATGATTTTGGGTTTTTTTTATAAACACATGATTCCTAACTGATCTGCTGAGAGATAAATTATCTATCACAGATGAATCTGGGTCCAGCTCCTGGGATTGTATGTACAAAAGTTTAACTCTGTTTTCATGTTTCTTAAGCATGACTCTTCCACTGCCGTGCTGTATTGACACAGGTTACTTTTCATATAAGTGGATTTTCTTTAGCTTGTGCAAGGTCATTCCTTTTTCCTAATTCACTCTTCTGTTCACTTTTCCCAACAGTGCTGTTGACCAGCATTTTATAACATGGTTGGATTTTTTACCCTTTAGGTGACCGTGGGGATCAAGGCCCCCCAGGAGAACCTCCAAAGCTCATGCCCAGCATGATGATGGAAGTCAAAGGTGAAAAAGGAGATGTTGGAGAAAGGGGCACAAAGGGATTATTTGGCTTAAAAGGTCAGTAGTCACAGTAAAACAAGGCAAGCACATTCAGGATTATCAGTCAGGGCTTGTTCTCAGCTACCATATTAAATATTCCCCATTCATTGTACCACTGTGCTGCAGCACCCCAGCATGGCTTCTGACAGCAGAAACTGAGCTCCTGGCTGCATTTCACAGAGCCACACCCAAGGAAAGTGTTGAGGGGTGATGTATGTGTGTGTGTATGTGTGTCGTCTTCTACAGCACATTGTGGTGCCATGTTTCGAGATGGCCATTAGCAGGAAAATTCTTACACACAAGCAACTGCATGTCTGTAGTGGTTGTGTTCATATCTGTTTTCCTCTGTGAGATAAGGATCGGGAGAAATGCAAAGCAGGGTCAAAACTTTAAAGTATATAGCAAAAGCTTTATTAACAGAACTAAAAGGAAAAAAATAGTAAGGGTCAGAATAAACCTTCAGAACACTTCTCCTCCCCCCAACCTCTCCTTTCCCACTGACAACGTAAAGAGACAAAACTTGTAATTTTCAGTCAGTTTTCCACCTCTATACTAGTCTTTTCTTCAGTTCATTTAGGCAGAGAAGTCTCTTTTGTCAGCCTTGGAGGCTTCTCCACAAGAAACAGTTCTCCTGTGGCTGCAATGTCGTAGCAGATCAACTGCCCAGGAATGGAAATCTGATGGCAATGTGGAAGTCCCCTCCCTCAACTCACAGCTTTTCCCACAACTGTTTTCAAGGGTTCAGTCTTTAGCTAATAGAGTACCATTTTAAGGATGAGCTGTTCAGAAGCAAAGGTTTTCTTCATCTATTTCTAGAATCATCATCATTTGTAGGAACCCAGGTCTTCTTTTTGTTATCTGGGGAGCATCTCTCTCTGTTCAAGCTTCTCATTAGATCACAGCTACTCGAACATTTGCTTATTTCAACACAGGTGCCTTTGCTGAAGATCACAGTTTGAACATTCCACCCTCCCATGCTTTTCATTAAATTACAGGGCATTCTGATGTATCATAGTCCATTACCATAGCCTTACAAAAGAATTTCAGCTCTTAGATTTGAAGCCTCCATCCTTCCTTTCACTTTGACTTGGGGGAGGATTGGTATCTGTAGGTTTTCATCTGTTCTGAGGGATCAGCGCTGAAGGAGTTACTCTTACCCCCTCAGGTGATCTCTGCTGGGCAGCAGCCTCAGACAAATCTGGGCCACGCAGCTGCCACCGGCTCCGGGCTGGTTTTTCTCCCCACCAGCCCAGCCCCGCCAAGCCCCTCTGAACCAGGGGAGCGTTGGCCAGAGCTCTGCCATGTAGAATTTCATTATCAGTGGCCACTCTGGGAGAGGGGGGAGGATGGATGGAACTCAGCAGTGGCAGTCTCAGCCGAGCCCCACCACAGGCCAGCTGGGCCCCACCGGGCCGCACAGCCCCCCACTTACCTGTCCAAAGGTCCGGAGCAAGAGCGAGTTTTCCTGGGGTTTGTTAGGTCTTAAATGTGTCCACAGAGGCGTTTTTAGCTGTGTTAAGAGTCCAACAGAGTTGTCAATATTCAAAGTAGCCAGTCACTTGGGTTTTGTCGGGTCTGGAGGAAGCTGGTAGCTCCTCGCAAAAGAATCACTTCTGTGACTGGTGAATTTTCTCCTTAATTAAAAAACCAAACTATGCTAAACCACAATAGATTACTTATTTTCCTTCTTCCCTGCCTGCAGGTAGCAAAGGAATGCCAGGTCTTCCTGGAAAGACGGGAACCCCAGGGTCCCCTGGGCATCCCAGCTACGTGGCTGGTGTGAAAGGAGACATCGGTGCAAAAGGGCTGGCAGGTCTGAAAGGGTATCCTGGTCCCGCTGGCTCTCCTGGCATCAGAGGCTTCCCTGGCACCACAGGAGTCAGAGTGAGTTCACACATATGAGGGAATATTGGTGTCCTTGTGCTGGCATTCAGCTTCTCAGTAAGTGGCATTCACCCCTTGAAATTTTGCTGAACAACAGCAGTGCAAAGATAAAAATGCCATAAGCATTGAATAAATAGATCAAATATTTTTGCTTGCTCCCTCCAACATTAATTAAGCAGAGTAATTTCTTTTCTCATTGTGAGACATCCAAATTTCATATGCCAGCTCTTTGCCAATGAGGACTCAGATGGTTCCTTCTAGCTGCTTGGTTCTGTTGCTGCCGCTGCTGGTAAAAATTATTCTCAGTGTTGGGTTTACTTTTCTTTTTCTCTCAGAACTTGATGGTATCACTGCCAAAAGTTACTCACAGTCACTTATTTACAGTAAAAGAGCCTAAGAATCTTAGCTTCTAGAGGGTAATTCACTGTGATTCACTTTGGCTGCAAAATAACTTACACTGGAAGAAATAAATGCTTAGAAAAGGGCAGACAGTAGACTCACAGACATAATTTATTTAAGAGAGGCAAAAACTATGTTCCTTTCTCAGGTTCTCTTTGCCTTTAGGTTTCAGTAAGACTTTTTTTTAACCAAGGACTGCAGGACTGTTACAGTTTAATCTAAGCCAGAAAGGGCCAAAGGTGGGCCAAAATCTAAGCCCCACCCAGTCACCTGCTCCCCCACACATCCCCAGCAGGATAGGGAGAACAGAATTGGAGGGGTAAAAGTGGGAGAACTTGTGGATAAGAACAGTTTTATAATTGCAATAACCTATTGCAATTATAAACATATAACAATATATTTATAATTGCATATAATAACAATAAATAATAATATTACTACTAATAATAATAATACTAATGAATAATACTTATAATAATAATAATGAAAAGGAATATAACAGTGATAGGTTAATAAAACCCAAGAAAGACAAGTGATACGAATGAAAACAATTACCCACCACCAACTGGCTGATGCCCAGCCAATGCCCAAGCACTGTTACCCCCCAGCCCATCATCTCTCCTGCCTTACATGCTGAGCATGAGGCCATATAGTATGGGATATCCCTTGGGTCAGTTGGGATCAGCTGTCCCAGCTGTGTCCCCTCCCAAATCCTTGCTCACACCCAGCCTGCTCACTGGCAGGGTGGGGTGAGAAGCAAAAAGTGTCTTGACACTGTGTAAGTGCAGTTCAGTGGGAGTGAAAACATCCCTGTGTTATCAACAGTGTTTCCAGCACAAATCCAAAACACAGTCCTGTACTGGCTACCATGAAGAAAATTAAATCTACCCCAGCCAAAACCAGCACAAGGACTCAGTCCTTTATATGCATAATAGGGTATCCTCAATTTCAAACTTAAGCTTTTGCAAACATAACTTGTCCATTGGTTGGTACTGATGGTACTAAATCTAATGATTTAGATTAACTGACTGCTGCCAAATTACTCTATAAAGTACTAAAGAAACTCAAAAATTAGAAATTAATAGCCTTTTTTTCAATATTTCCAAAATCAGCTGCTTGTAAAGTTAACTAAATCTTCATCCTCACTAACTGATGCCTGTTTTCAATCATATGATAGGGAGAAAAGGGCATTCCAGGAATTTCAGGCCATTTTGGTACTCCTGGCTCACATGGAGAAATAGGTGAGTTTGTTCTCTTATCTGAGCACTCTCTGTATTCATCACTCATCAAATACTTGACATTAAGTTCTGAGGGGTCTCAGTGGATCTTCAATCTCAAAGAGTCTTTCTCCAGTCTTACAGAATGATATTCTAGATGTGGGAGGCTGTATAAAGGTTAACGCTGTTAATTTCATGCAACATGTGCTGTCCATGGATAAATCCATCTGTGGCAAGGACAGAGGCTGTTCTAGAGACTTTTTTTGCTTTCTTTAATTTACTCTTCTCTTTTACTAGAAAGATAATAACCATTGAATTTTGCCTCTAAAGTTGCAACTCCTCAAAACAACAGGAAGTACTGTTTAAATTAAAACCTTACCACTCGTCATCATTTCTGTTTGAAACAGGTGATCGGGGAGATACTATAAACTTACCAGGAATGCCAGGCCTTAAAGGGGAAGTTGGTGTGCCAGGCTTAACAGGTATTAATTTCACAGTTGCTCTCTGGATGCATTTCTTTTTAAAGTTCCTAGAGGAAGGGAGAGGGAGTTTTGTGTGGACTTTTGATGGCTCTTGAATCTGTGCTCTCATGACAGCTCCAGGAGAGGTTCATCTTTTCTTTATTGAAATAAGTGTGTGCTACATTTACCTCTTCAACTGAAAATACTGTTAGAGTAGTAAACATCATCACATGCAACTCTGGTAAACAATTCTATACATTTTTTTTTACTACTGATGACAAAAGGATCATTATCAGGCCATGATTATAGAAGATGGGATAGCAAAGTCTCATAGATTTTGGACTGGGTTGTTAAATAATGTGTTGAAATTTCCCTGTACATGCAGCCCACTTGAACACCAATGTCATATTACGCCTAATTTCAGGAGTGCTTTTAAAAACAAGTTTAATGATCATTTGGCCAGACTGTTCACGCTCCCAGATTATATAAGGACCCTGACTAGAAGGATGTCTTTATGTGGCAAGACCAGGACCCATTCAGTAGCCAAGTTCACGTTATGCTTGCTTGCTTAGGGTTAGGTGTAGATATTACTAAAATAATATAGTGGTTTTGTGGTTTTCCAGGCATAAGAGGAGGTGTGGGACCAAAAGGAGAAGGTGGTGATCCTGGTTTCCCTGGCATTGAAGGCCTCAAGGGCACACAGGGTGTCCCTGGCTCTGTGGGACCGGAAGGTAAAATATTATTTTTAACACTCCAAAGAATAACATTGTTTAAGAGGAAAAAGAAAAATATTTTTTCCATCAAAAGAAAGTCATTAAATATTTTAATATGTTCATCATTCTGTAACTTGGTAAAGAACAGTCACAAGGATGTGGAACTCACAGCAGAAGTTAAGACGAAATTGCAAAAACCTAACTCTGCTTACCAGTTCTTGCTTTGTTACAGCAACCTTGTGTCCAGTCAGAGTGTTGTATTGCTGGCATATTTAGGTATTCTAGTGTTGTCTCAATACTTCAAGGAGTGGGCTTTTCAACGATCTTTTCTGCCATAAGTGAAGTCAATATCCCCCAGGACACAGTTACAGAGCCTTCAAGCCAGGCTCATTGGCCAACTGTACAAGAGAAGCGAAATCAGGTTCAGCTCTGGCTGGTTCATACACTCAGGGCTTAAGAACATATTTTATTACAGGAGGATCATGGAAAGGCTCTTTCAGAACAGTTGCTCCCCATTTCTCCTCATTAGAGGGCTTAGAAACTCCAGCCAAGGATGGAAGAGTTTCAATAGGTGCCTCACTGGGAAACAGTTCTTGTCTGATCAGCTTCTCAGTCAGAAAGGCAAAACATGTGGAGCAGAAGGTGAAAGTGACATGCACAGCAATGATATCAAAGTTACTTATTGTAACTGTCAATAGAAGTCAAGTTATCATTTTAATAGGAGCAGCCCACTGACTTTCTGAGGTTGTCAAAAACCTGAAGTTTGTAACGAGTCATTCTTTTATACTTTGACTCTCCTGTCCTCTCTTTAGTTTTCTTCCACTTGGATGAGCAGTGCAGTATCATACAATGACATTAGGAAGGGAAAGTTTTCATTTTGCTGCCTGGGAGAATGAAAGTAGCACAAGTCAGTGTTTTGGGCTATTGGTTTTAAGGATGCTCATGAGCAATGGTTCATTGTTGTCCCACAGGTTTGGCAGGACTGGTTGGAGCCCCAGGGCAGCAAGGAAGCCCTGGGACACCTGGATTTCCAGGTGAAAAGGGAACTCCCGGCTGGCCTGGCTTACCAGGACAAGCAGGTATTTGTAGAGCTTCAGCTATTCAATCATTTCTGTGTGAGCATTTGTAAATGTTCCTTTGGGGTGAAGAAGAAGAAAGGGGGGTTTTGCAGTTCAGAGTGACAGAGTTTCCTCTACTAACACATTTATTCCTCACGAAGTCCAGGAGCATTAACAAAGACATGTGTGGTTACTTTCTGATTTATGGTTTCTGGTGTCTTCTCAGCTCATTTTAACTGTTGATGACCTCTTCAACTAGGAAAGCAGTTTTCAGAAAGCATTTTAATTTTTCAGATGACAGATAGAAACAAAAAAAACCCCAATAAAAATTATTAAACATGCAGCAAGGGTAGTAATATATGAGAATATTATAATGTGGCATTAGATAGCAAGCAACATATTTGTCTGACATCATTACCAAAAACTGTTAATTAATTCAGTATCTGGTTTCAAGAATAAATGACTTATGGCTTAGACAGAATTGTGCTATCAAAATGCAGGTGATAGTTTACAATTAAGCTGTTTGTATCATAGGATACAAAATCTCAATGGTTACCACTTAATTCCTTAATATATTAAGTTAGCAGATTTTTTGCTACCTTACAGTCAGAAATCACCCTGCTTTTAGTAAGATTCTTCTATCTAAATCTGCATCAAAGCTGAGCTAATACAGTTATGAAGACTGCCTGTTTAGACAGTGGAGAGAAACAGACAGACACTTATTTTTCTCAGATTGAATAGTCCTCTAGAGCTCTGGCCATTGTCTAGCTTTAACATCATACTTATCACTTTGACAGGTACAAATAGATGGAATAAATTTTACCTGTAACAGTAGTAACAGTAGCTATTAGACATTTTTTTAGGGTTTTGTTGTGGTTTTTTAAATGATGCAGAGTGAATTGCTCTGAAGACAGTTTTAGTGTAACCACATTTAGAGTCAACAATTATGTCATACTTGTCTTGGCTTGAGGATTTTGGAAACCTAAATGGGTATTTAAAAAACTATGTCAGCAAGACTGGAATGAATGGCATACTACCAGATGGATCAGAGATATTTAAAAAAATATATCTGGAGTAATGAGTTTATCAGATAATAACAAAATTTTCCAACCATGAAATCATGGCATGGTGTATTTCATAATAAACTTACATTAAATAATTAATTTTCAGATAATACACCATATTTTAACACAGAATAGCATTTATTCAACCATTTGATTTTTTTTTTCCCCAGGAATATTTGTAGACTAATAGAAAGTATTATGATAATCATGAATGTCATTTTTAAACAGGCCAGCCTGGCTTAAGAGGAATCAGTGGACTGCATGGTTTACCAGGCACTAAGGGCTTACCAGGATCACCAGGTAAGTGAGGCTGTTACTCTGCCTGTTCACAGGCACAACATTGTGTTGCCTTCAAGTTTGGTCACTGAGCTCTTTGTAATTAACTTTCTTAACTGTGTCCTCCAAAGCTTTGGTATGTGCTTCATTATTGTGAGCTTTGGCAAACAACTTCATACACTATGTGCTACCCCACAGGTGGATTAGAACACAACTTCAAATTATTCCTTTCCTCTGGTAAAGTTAAAACCTCAAGGCCTTTTTTCTTATCATGAGCCTTTTTTTCAATGAGACTCATATATTTTGTAAATCCACATGCTCTGTACATGTACTTTAGCAGGCACTGTTATATGCAGAAACATTTCAACTTTCCTTTGTATTCTGAACAACTCCTCCACAGGTCCAGATGGATATGGCTCTGCAGGTTTCCCAGGTGCAGTGGGTGACAAAGGAGAAGCGGGAGAGCCAAGCAGAGTAGAAGGTGGCCGAGGACCTCCGGGCCAGAAGGGAGACAGAGGTGTTCCAGGTTTGTATTCCAGAGAATTTGCAGAGAAAGGGATCCACCTGTTATTTGTTTCATCTGTGGGTGTTAGAGATGTCACTAAATGCATAGTTGTATAGGAGAACTCTTGAAGTCGGGAAGGTCGCTCTTTGGAGTTTGTGCTGCAGCTCAGCCAGCCTTCGCTCAGGAACAGCAGTGTGTATTCCCCAGTGCTGGACAGCCTGGGTCCTTTCCCACATCTTGCAGAACACACTGGGCTCAGCAAGCTGCAAATGCCAGAGGCTGCTCTCAGCCATCAGACTCCCAAATATTTTTAATGAAGCTCTGGTTACACA
Organism: Erpornis zantholeuca; assembly: GCA_013400515.1. Classification (NCBI taxonomy): domain Eukaryota; kingdom Metazoa; phylum Chordata; class Aves; order Passeriformes; family Timaliidae; genus Erpornis; species Erpornis zantholeuca. The sequence goes on from VZTN01016455.1 coordinate 205,877, forward strand.
AACGCATGACCCCTCTCTCTTTTTGTTGCAAACCTGTCCATATTTACCTTTCTCCTGAAAGCCCCACTGTCTGTCAAGGTGTGATGGTCCTGCTGACACCTCGGGGGCTTTGTTCCCATACACAGTGCTTTGCTGGTGCCATCATCCCTAAGCTCCAACCCACCATGCTATAACAGGCTGTGCTCATCTCAGGATGGGTCACCACCTGGTTTTCATCCGTCAAGAAGCCACCAGACTTTGTTATGAACAAATCAACGAATTACAAGGGTTCTTTGGGTTTGTTTTTTAAATTTTTCCCCCATTTTGGATCTGAAAGGATCTGAAGAGACTGACAGAGATATAAAACCTTACTGCCTTTGCCTGCTTGGTTCAATGGCTCATTCCTATTCTTTTGTGTTACACTTTATTGTTGCTAATACGCTGTGCTATCTCAAACACCAATTAGAGATAATCAAGCATTAGAAAAAACAGCTAACCTCATTCATGTTTTTTTGTGACAACTGTAAACAGAAGGTCAGCTTCCTGACAACTTCAGTATACTTAAAAGAATAATCTGTTATTGGTAAGGCAGATTTCTGGCCATTTAACAATTTTTCATCTGTAGACAACTTCTTGGATTTGAACTTTTGGTTTTAACTGACCCCAAAAAATGCTAAGTGTGAGCCCTGACTCTGCAGGTACAGAAGAACAAAGCTGCTTTCCTGCCCGCTTCAGTGTACCTAGGATATTTTGAGTACTTCCTATATTGAAATAATATTTTACCTGGCAGACGCAAGATTATTATTATTGTTCCACTGAGTGAGATGTAATTAGCTGCCCAGAGAGCTTTGGCAGAGAACTAGTGTGTGGTTCTTTAAAAAAAAACCTCCATGGTATCATATGAAAAAAATCAGTGGGAACTGCAGGTACTTTCTATTTTGAAAATCCCACTCCTTAGTCTAAGGTGAGTCCTTTTAATTGCAATTGTGCATTTTTCTTGCAGTACTGATTGTTTCTTCTCTTCCTTTCAGGAGTCCCAGGACCCTTTGGTATTCCTGGGCAGGAAGGATTTCCAGGGCCTCCTGGGATTTCAAATATATCTGGATATCCTGGTGATAAAGGCTCCCCAGGTCTAGATGGAGTGCCAGGTAATTCATACAACAGCAGTCATTGTTATTTCTGTCTTGATTCAGTAAAGTAGACCTATTAAAAACTCTAAAATTGTTGGACAGAACTAATGGTACATCAGATAACAGAGACAGACCTCTTGAAAGCAAAAGGCAGTTCCTCCAGGTTGTCCTGATGGAAGGATTTGAATTTCATGCAAATAACAGGTTAAATAATCCAGAATTCTCTTAACAACTTTCAGAAATATTATGCTAATCTACTACTTTAAAATCTGTGGTCTGTGGCAAACTTGTAAGTCTATTAACTATTGTGTTAATCATTTACAAAATTCTACTTTGTGAAATGACCATGCAAGTTAAATTACATTGGAAAGTATTAGCTCTTCCCTCTTAAAATACCTTTTTCTTATTGGACTGCACAATCATTTCAGACTGCAGTGCCACTGTAAGAGCTTGTAGCAGAAGTTGTTCCACTGACACCTTTATATGATGGATGGAAATTTTTATGTAAACTCAGCAAAAACTTAGGCAAACCAGCTGAAAAGCAACAAAATAGGCTTCCAAGTTGAAAGAGAATGTTAGTTGGTCTGACTCTGCACACTGATTCCAACTCTCCAAGCAGTCAGGAGAGTGGAAACAGGAGCACCATATCCCAGCCAAAATGGTGAGACAATGTGGCTCACTCTTACTTTGCCACATCTTCCATTCATATCCTCATGTGACCCAGCTTCAAAAGGCAGCACAAGAGATGCCCCACTCAAAACCCTAATTAGTAAGTCACAAGGTCCAAATGTCTTGTAAGCAGCAGAGCTAACTGAAGAGAAACCTGCCAGGTTTAGCTTCAGGCAATACGCAATTTAGAAAAAGAAGCTATTCCCGTAATTCCCAAGACAGCATGAAGTACTTACTTGGTTCCAGATGTTCAACTGAAGCACTAAGATAGAGCAGTAAGTCCTTGGCTCTGAGTCAGGTACTTGCTGCTCTCTGATTTCTCTCTAGCTACTTGGATAATTTAGGATGAAGCAAGGAGGCTCCTAGTGAAGTGGGGCATTTGCTGGTGAAGGAATAGTTCATTGAAGGCTGTATCTCAGCAGGCATCCTATTTCTGCTGAAATCTTGCTTGAGATAACACTGAATTGTGTGGGAGCTTCATGCTGTAATTACTCTGCCACTGCTGCAGAAGGCCATGCCAGCTTGAGAGCAAGAGCAGGACTGCTGAATAAGTCTGTCTCCTGCCTAAATTAAGGAAATAGAACATGATGGGATACAGTTAGATAGTTCTGTTATTTTCCTCTGTGCCCAAGTGTTAAGTATAAACAGATTACAATCTATATATCCTCTAAACAGGCTATCCAGGACCACAGGGGCAGCCTGGAATACCTGCTCCACCAGGAAGCAAAGGAGAAAGTGGACAAACAGGTATGATTGGAGAAATTGGCCCAAAAGGAAGTAGAGGTGATCCTGGATCAGAAGGAATACCTGGCCTTCCTGGATTCCCCGGACCAAAAGGTAAGGATGGGAAATGCTGATCTTGGCAGGAAGCAGGGGAGCCTTCTGTGCTACAGCAGCTTTAATACCACTACTTTTGCACTCACTTGATTTGTACTGAAATGCAATAATGCCACTTGTCATTTTGCCTTAAAGGTCAAAAGGGTGAACAAGGTGTCGTCGGCTTTATGGGCACAGTAGGATTTCCAGGTGATTTGGGACCTATTGGACCCAAGGGAGATAGAGGAGTAACTGGTAAGTGTGTTCAGTCAGATGCATGACTCCTTTCTAAACCACTCATTCTGCAGCTCCACAGAGGTGATCTCTGGCCCTGCTTTGAGCAGGAGGTTGTACTAGGTGACCTTCAGAGTCCTCCATCCCACATGACTGTGGGAGTCCTGGCAAATTGCGTAGGACAGATGCCTGAATTTAACATGAGAAGCCAATTTTTTGCCTTTATGAATTTAATTTGTGTGAGGTGCCAACTCCAAAATCAGAGCCACTTATGGGGTTAAAAAAAGAAGGATTTCTTCTCTAATCCTCCAGAGTAGACATACTGGATATTTAAGGCGAGCTTTAAAATCCACCACTCCATCTATACCATCGTGTATTTGTGCCTCTTGAAGCCCACCAAAAGATGGTGCTGCACCTCAGAGAGTTGCGGCAGTTTCGGGGGAACTTCCCAGCTTCCTATGTCATAAATGAAGGAGCAGTAGCATCATTAATTTCCTTCTGATTATCTATGTATTGTCCAAGTGAAAACAATATCTTTGAGATGATCCCATACTTGGAGATTGTCTCATCTTGGGCTTCCCATACCTACAGCATATTTCCCCAATATAATACAGCTGCTATACCCAAGCTGGTGAGGTGCAGAGCATAGACCCTCTCATATGTATGCAGCCAAGTAAGAGAAACATATCTCTGGATGAAAGTACATAAAGGAAAAATGTGGTTGGGGTTTTTTTTAATCAAACAATCTCATCTTGCTCCTAATGACAGGCTTCCAGGGACCTCCAGGCTCTCCTGGGCTGCCCCCTCTTCCTCCAAGACTGGTTGCTGAGCAAGGTTCACCAGGTCCCCGTGGAAATATAGGACCTCAGGGAAGCACAGGAGATATGGGACCTCAGGGCCCACCAGGAGATCCAGGTAGGAATCACACATTCAGTCTGAAAGCTATTCCCCTTAGCACAGTGAGGCCACCAGAGCACTGCTTTGATGCCCTTCTACTTAAAAGTCCGTACACCAGAAAGGACAATCAATTTTTGGTCGTCCAAAGCTGGGGCTTCAGCTTTGTTCCTCCTCCTAGCACTCAGAACATAAGCAAAACAGGAGAAAACTTTGGCAGCACTCACATAGCCAAATCTACGTGGTAACACTCATGTAGCCAAAGCAACATCAGATATGGATCTTGCACAAATCAAGACTGAACGCGTTTCGTGGAAAAGTGCCCATCCTTGTGGGAATGCTGTCAACTCGAGGAATAGCATAGCATTAGTGACGTGTGGACCTGAAGCAGTGCAACTTTTGCTATGAGCCTCATCAGAGATAAGTGGTGCCAAGAGTGAAGAATTTGGATTGTGGAGCTCATGCTGTCTTGATCCCAGCAACCTTTTCCAATGAACTTAGTGCTTTTTGCCTGAGCAGGTACCAAAAGATCTTGCCCTCAGTGCAAGTTAGTAAACGCAGCAGACAGGACCAAACATACTCAAGTAGAGCACATGTTAACAAAGTGGGATGGGCATGTTGATATGTCTGCAGTCACTGTGCTTACAACCATTGTTGTGTAAGGTTTCAGAGGCTCACCTGGAGAGCCAGGACTCCAGGGCAGGGGTGGCATTCCAGCTCCTCCTGGCTCCAGAGGGGAACAAGGAGGAATGGGATTTCAGGGTCCGGTGGGATTTGAAGGTAAGAGATACCACACTTCTTCCCTCTTTCCCATTTCTCTGCACTAAATTGCTCTGCAGTTACTGCATCACTGGAAGGAAACAGAGGAGAGAGAGGAGGTGGGGAGAGGAGGGGAGGGAAGGGAGAGGAGGAGAATTTCTGTCTTCACAGATACTTCACAAGGGACAACTAATTAACTGTTAACAGTTACCTTAGAGCAATATTTTCAGAATAAATTTTGATAGGTTTAGATGTCAGTCCACTCATGAGTTTGTTTTGATCTGAGTGTATTTATTCTCTTTAAGTATTTTCAGCCTAGTGTTTAACTAACAATAACATTAATGGAGAGGAAGGGCTGGGTAGGTGATACTTGGATCAAGGGAATGTATTTGTAAAAGAAATACCTGTGTCCTTATCAAATCAAAGAGCAGAACTATTACTGTCTCAATTAGCAGAGAGAGAAAGCATACAGAGAAAAAGGTAAATACCTTTTCCCTTGCTCTAAGCAGAGCATAGTTTCAAGTGTATGAATCAAATCCAGGAAGTCCAACAACCATTGGTTAATCTTGGACTTACAAAGTATTTTGAAGGAAAAATATGCTCATCTGTATTGTACAGAACTTTATTTGTGAGTTTCCCTAGTTCTGATGTGAAATATGTTAAGAAACTGGGGAGCCTGATCCGGCACCAATCTCCTTCAAAAGCAATTGTTACAATCCTAGAAATGCAGCTCTTTTAACAATAACTCACCATAAAGAAAAGGCATCATGCAATTAAGCTGTTCATCAGCAATTAAGCTGGAATATCAGCTAGCACCAGATCATTTGTGGGAGCACAAACTCAGTTGGATTCTTTTTTTCTGCCCTCTCTAAGGTCCCCCAGGCCGTGCTGGTAGCCCTGGGCCAGCAGGCATGCCGGGTCGCAGTGTCAGCATGGGCTACCTGCTGGTGAAGCACAGCCAGTCCGACCAAGAGCCAATGTGCCCAGTTGGCATGAACAAACTCTGGAGTGGATACAGCCTACTGTATTTTGAAGGACAAGAGAAAGCACACAACCAGGATCTAGGTACGTACAAATATTGCTGGCAGCAGCCTCGATTCCAAAAGCTGGGACTACAGCAAACAGGCTTAAGAAGCACCAAAACGAGAATATAAAAACAGCATGTCTTCATAGAGTGCCTCCAAATGAGCAAGTCATTAGTGTTGTTCATGGGAACCTGTAAAGCCAGCAAAACATTCTGGACCACAGGGCTTTCCTGACAGGTACTTGGGAAAGAGCAGGAAACTGAAAATGTGCATTGTCTTCTGTGAGAATGATTGCTTTCTTTCTTCTTTTTTAACAGGGCTGGCTGGCTCGTGTTTGTCTCGTTTTAGCACCATGCCATTCCTCTACTGTAACCCTGGGGATATTTGTTATTATGCAAGCCGGAACGATAAATCCTACTGGCTCTCAACTACAGCACCTCTTCCAATGATGCCCGTGGCAGAAGAAGACATTAAGCCATATATCAGTCGCTGCTCAGTTTGTGAGGCCCCAGCTGTGGCAATTGCTGTCCACAGCCAAGAAGCTTCTATTCCTCACTGCCCTGAAGGCTGGCGCAGTTTGTGGATCGGATATTCCTTCCTTATGGTATTTGGTCTCCAATGTCACATTTTGTGCAGCAGTGGGTTTTAAATTTGAGTGTTAGGTACTAGTAAGGCTGCTCTGCTTCAGAGCCAGCAAGACCAAAACCATGCATCATGCTGGGGAACCAGGGAAATCACAAAAGTGATTTCTAGGAAGCAGAAGAGGAAGATGAAAATTTCTGTGAATTTCAGAGAACATTGTCTCTTGTCAGAATAGCATCTGGAGACCTTACTTTATGTACAAAATAGCGCTTCAGAACAGAACAAAAGGAGAGCTGTGACTTAACAAATAAAATTACACTGAGGTGCAACAGTAGTTGCATACAAAGCATTTTCACAGGCAAAGATTTTCACAGGCAAAGAGTTACATACATCACTACTAAGAAGATGATCTAGGGAAAAAAAAGCAAAAACAGCAACAGACTTTTCCCCTCCTTTTCGAAATTTAAAAATCGTTGGTGTTTGGTCAAAGGTTTAGAAGCCAAAATCTTCCACTTATACTGGAAAGAGACAGCTGTTGGTTGTTTTTAAAATTAAGTTTCAGTGTTGTATCTCTAATGGCAGTAAGAGCTCAGCTGTACATCCCATGGCTTAAAGGATCTCTTTGGTCTTGTGATCTTACAATTAGGAAAAGGGATGTTACAGAAAAACAGTCCTGGGTGTGCAGGAGAAGACCTACTAAAGGGCCTGACCTTTTCTTGCGAGACTGTACAGAGGGATCATATGAGCAGTGGAGGGCTTAACATGGTAAAGAGCAGCTAAAATGTTACTGAGTGGTCTGACAGGTGCTCATTCTTCTGACTTGCTTGATAAACACGAGAGTCAAAGCCTACAGCAGCATGCCCATGTTGTTAATTTATTGAAGACCAGGCTGAATCCTGAAGCAAAGAGTGTTGGAAAAAAATAAGATTTCTGTGGCAGAAGACATTATGAAATAACACAGTCTTACCCATAAACCATTTGTATGTCAAAAGCCAAAAATTTAAATTTTTCAGAAAATAAGATAAAGAGAAATCTTAAATTAGTTACAGAAAAAAAAACCCCACATTTGGAGAGAGTACGTCAAGTTTTTTGCCACCCCTGTGTTTGACCTTTCTTTTCCTTCTATAAAAAGCCCTGATACCAATCTCATAGTTACTTCACAAGAATGCCAAGAATTAATTAAATATTTGCAAAGCCCCATGTAAACACTAAGCATTGTTAAGAGCAAAATTGTCACCTTAGCAAAAACTATTTGCCAGGACAAAGTCTGTCAGCACTGTGGTACAGACAGTGAGAAGAATTCCCATTTTCCCAGCTACCTTGTGCAGCAGATGAAGTTTGCTGAACGCATTTTTGCTTCTCAGGTAACTGTGGAAAGCGCAGAGCACGCCTGTGGTTTTCTCAGAGTACATGCTGCTTTAATTCCTTGGCTTAAATTTGTCACCTCCTTCCCCTGAGTAAGGTACAATCCTCAGTCAGCATGGACTCTGCCCAAACAGCCAGAGAAGTCAGTAGGGTTTCATGTAGCGAGGGCACTCCACTGTCATACATCTTGTATGAATAAGCATTGCAGAAGGATAAAAGGCCACAGTCAATACCAGAAGAGCTGTTACAGGCATAGAGTTGGAGCTTGCATGCCAAGCATGGAATGCCAGTGGTCATCCTCAGGCTGCCAAGCAGGGTTGCTCCCAAGCCAGGGCTCAAACAGCATCAGCATGTTTTACTACCTGATTTCCAGCTCCAACTGCAGAGGCCTCAAAACTGTAATAATTTATGCTGCTTCTTACATTCCCTGCATTTACAAAACTATTTAAGAACTTTATTTTCCAGCTGCTTTCTTTTATATTGCAGATTCTTTCCGTTTCTAACAAACATTCAGCAGTATAACTTAAAAATACAGCTGTACAACTCTTAAAGAGAAAATGCCCATTTTGTTAGTAATGCCTTTGACAGAGGAAAAGTTACATTCAGTTCACTATCACAGAACCTGTCAAAGGCAACAGTTGAGTGGTGTAAATGCATGATTTTGATGTAATTTGTTGTCAAAAAACGTGTCATACAGGGAACTAGTTATTGCATAGAAGCTAATTCTTACCACAGTGCTCCTCACATGCAATGCAGAGAAATCTTGCACATGCAATTTTGGAAATTCAAATTAGATGTATGGTGGAAAGTTGTTCCTAGTGAGGGTAATGAAACAGAGGAGCAAGTTGCCCAGACAAGTTGGGGGAAGTCCATCCTTGCAGGTATTGACTCAACAACACCTTGGAGCAACTCTGAGGGCAACTTTGGTGTCAGCTGTGTTTGAGCAGGGAACCGGATGAAATGATGTCCAGTGGGCCCTTTCCACTCTCCAATTCTAAGACTTCCAATAGTGAAAATCTTAACTGTAGAAAAGATGTTCGTTAGAAGATTTTAAAGATACATCAGCATATGGGTTAGCTGCTTTATATAGTTATAGCATAGCCAAACCCTTACACAGATGCAGGACTGGCCAACTTTCTGCTCTGGAGATAAGAATTAAAAACAATTCTAGTGGTTTTTCACTTTTCATACATGTAAGTTTGTTAGAGCATTGCCCGAGGCTGCACTCTGAACACTGCCCTCCTTGTCTCCCTTAGCACACTGCTGCTGGTGATGAAGGTGGAGGACAGTCACTGGTTTCCCCTGGGAGCTGCCTGGAAGATTTTAGGGCGACTCCTTTCATTGAATGCAACGGCGCACGTGGAACCTGTCACTACTTTGCAAACAAGTACAGCTTCTGGCTCACCACCATCGACCAACCCTTCCAAAGCAAGCCCTCAGGAGACACACTCAAGGCAGGACTCATCCGAAGCCATATCAGCAGATGTCAAGTCTGCATGAAAAACTTATAGAAGTCTCTCACAGTATAAGGAACTGCCTTATCATGTAGTTCTTGAACAGTGGAGCCTTCTGTAGTGGTTAGACAATTGAATAAATCATGTTGGTGCTTTTTTAACTTATTACCTCAAAAGCTGAATGGAAATTAAATTTTTAAATGTCTGTAAAAGCAAATTATAACACAAATTAAGTCTAACAGATCTAGTGCTGTGTTCTCCAACTATGCAGTATATATACACATTTTTTGCTAGTCTAATATTATATCATTTGCCAAATGATAGAAATACTATCAGCTTTGAAACACCAAAAAAACTTTAGTAATAAAAGGTTTCCTTGGTCAGATACCCACTGCATTTACCTGAAGAGAATATATATATCTTTCTATTTACTGTATTTGTCACATCAGTAAACACTAACAGCTGTAGTTCCATAATTTAACATAGGGTGATCTAAGTCCTAAATCACTGCAAAATACTAAAAATATACCGTGGTCCAAAATGCTTATGTCCAGCATTGAAACCTAATTTAAATTTTAGTATTTTGTGCTTGGGTATTTCAAACACACCCAACACAATCTTTTTATTTTTTTCATGCCTCACCATGCTTTAGCACTTAACCACTGCCACTAACAAAGCCCACAGGCTCCCAAAACCAGTTACCACAAAATGCAACTCTTTCAATTTGGTTAGAAGTCTACATGATGAAGATTAGCATTTTATTTTATAAGCTTGATGGAGTTTTTCCTAGACATATCCCAAGCCAAAGGATGCCTTGCTCCGCCATGCTGTGGACATTTCATCTGTGTCATACCACCCACACAGCAGCAACTGGATTTTGCATTGCACCTTTTCCGTTCTGAAATCAAGGCACTCATCACAAGCAGGCTTTAGCCATACCTTGTTGGAGCAGCACACAAGGTAGGGTTTGCAGAAGGCATTGCTCAATGCCACACAGCCCTCAAACACAGAATTTTCAGCCCTGCCAGCTTGCTCTCTGAAGGCATGCTGCCCTGGCAGCTGGGGACACATGGCAGTGGGATGGCCACCATCCCAACTTGCACACAGTCATGCTTGTAAAAGCAAGGGGGAGGGAAGCAAGGCATTTATCTGGCACCATCTTTTCTGTTAGAAAAGGCTTGATAATGGCCAGAATGGCTAGCTCTTTCCTTCTGTAGAAAGAAGCAATTTAACCCAAAGTTGTCTGTCACCACTGCAGGACAGGAGGGGAAAAAGGATCAGCCACAAATTTCATGTTCACATAATCTGATTAACATTTATAGCAATGACAGTTGATTTTTCAGTAACCTCGCTCCTGCTTCAGGTGATTCTTGGCTTTTATTATTACATTCCAACCTCACTGCATCATAAATAAAACCTGTTTATTTTCTACATCTGTATTTGTTGGTGATTTTTATTTTGTGAACTTGTTTTTCCATGTAATGCATATGGACTGCTCTGTTGAAATACTTTGTTTGAACTAAGGAATTAGAAAAGCACTCCCAGAAAACTCCTCCCACTGAAACTCAAACTCTTCAACCAGAATACACTTGTTTATTTCATGGCACATAAAAAGACCCAAGAGGGAAGATGTGTCTAAAATCACTTACTTAAGCTGAACAACTAAATAGTTGTTAATCTGTTGTTAGAATGATTAAAAAAAATAAATCGTGACATTGCAGATTAAAACAACCTATTACTCATGCTCCACAATGTTCAGGAAACCAACATTTTCCAGCCTCAACAAGCGTTACTTCCACAAAAAATATATATAAATCATGTTAAAGTTCTAGAATCATAGAATGGTTTTGAGTCAGAAGGGACCATAAAAATCATCTCATTCCAACCCCCCTACCATGGGCAGAGACATATTTCACTAGACCAAGTTGGTCAGAGTGACATTCAACCTGGCCTGAAACACTTCTAGGGATGGGGCACCCATAACTTATTTGGGCAATCTGTGCCAGTGCATCACTACCTTCACAGTAAAGAATTTTTTGTTACTATCTAATCCGAACCTCCTCTCAATTTGAAACCATTCGCCCTTGTCCTGGCACTACATGCCCTTGTAAAAAGTCTCCCTCCATCCTTCTAGTAGGCTCCCTTCAGGTACTTACCTACCACATTGTCTGACCTCGGTTAGTTGCTCATATAATTAGATTTATCCATAAGCAGAGAAATTTAAACAAGCTCCCTGACCATGCTGTAACTCTGAAAGCCAGCCCCTGAACAAACTTACCACACTCTTATTTATTTCAGCTAAATAAAACACTTAGTACTGAAAACATTGCAGTCAACATGAGCTAAATCTATTCTATATTTGCCAAGTCTCCTAAATTAAAGGTGGCAGTAACAAATACCCAAGAATAGACAACTTGCCTCTTCCACATATTGCTAGACATCAGTGGTTGTGGGATGATCACACAACTATCACTTTTGAGTTGTACACATGCAACTCTGGCAATGCAGCATGTTCAGTGTTTTAAGAGAACTCAAGTGAAGGCTACAAATCTGTAAAAACTGATTGACAATAGCAGCAAACTACTTGGATTTTCATGGCTAATATATTGCCTAATCTTCCTACATAGCTCATTGCTTTTGCACATAGAACTTTAGCACATTGTTGTTCCACCAACAGTAGCTTTGCTTCTTCATTTTCTGGTTCAATAAGCTGTTCTTAACAAGTTTCTTCAGAGTGGTCCCAGCACAGCATTAGGTGGAACACATACCAGCCACCAAAACCCACAAGGTGCTAGGCAGGCCTGAGCTTCTGTACTTCGTGTACCTCATGTGCTTCAGGTCTGGGTACTCACAGCTCTTTCTCCAAAGCCTGAGCAATCAGGTCTCTGAGAAGTGGAGAGAGCTCATGCACACAAACACGTGGAACACTCAGAGCAGACAGAGGATTTCACCTGGTGAGTTAATCCAGAGCACTGCATGGAAGGAGACTGACGTGTCAAATGAACTCTAAGCTGCAAGTTTACCTCCTATGAAGACAGGCTGACAGTTGGGGTTGTTCAGATGAAAAAGAGAAGACTCTGGGGAGATCTTATAGCAGCCTCAAAGTACCTAAAAGAGACTTAACAAGACCTGTGGTGACAGGGCAAGGGGCAGCAGTTTCAAACTGAAAGAGGGTTGGACAGAAGGAGGACATTTTTTACAGTGAGGGTGGTGAGGCACTGGAGCAGGTTGTACGGGGAAGCTGTGGATGTCCCATTCCCTGGACTGTTCATGGTCAGCCTGGATGGGGCTTTGAGCAACCTGGTCTAGTGGCAGGTGTCTTTGCCCATGACCAGAGGGTTGGAACTAGATGATTCTTGAAGATCCCTTCCAACCCAAACCATTCCCAAACAGTTCTGATTATAGAACCTGCTTTCAGGAAGCTAAAACATCTTTATACAGCTACAGCAAAACTAAACAATCCTTTTACTGAACTGTAGTGCTCCAACCTAGGATGTAATAAACCACAAATGTTTTGCCTCAGTTTGATCAAATTTTTTGCTTCAAAGCACAATGTATGCTTTCTACACTTCCCTGTTTGAAAACATACTGAAGTATAACATGCTGCTGAGACTGGAGAAGATTAATGAGATTATATTCCCCTTCTACAGGTAATAGTGCATCAGTTTATCAACACAGGTATAGTGAAGTTAACATAGTGATGTGAGTTGGCCCCAGTTATTCCCTCAGAGTGTATTGACCAAATGAGCAGCGTCTGTTCACACCCTACATGACTATGCTTGTCCATGGCTGCCAGAAATAGAAAATTAGCAAACAGCAAGCAGTAAACATGGCCTTGGCACAGGAGGTGTGAGATTGCTGCCAGGGGAGAGGCCGAGAGGTCACTGCCAATGTGCTAACAGCACCCAAGTGCAGGCAGCAGCTGCCCCTGTAACCCCATGGGGACCAGTGGCACCCCCAGACGCAGCCACCCGCCCCTGCCAAGTGCTTCCCACCATGATGTGGGCAAGGATGTAACTAAGTGGCTCAGAAGCTCTGTCAGCCCTATGGGCAGAGGAGGTTCTGATTCCTTTTGTGGCCCCCACAAGACTTGAAGACTTGTTGGGGTTCTCAAGGGCCCACAGTAACCTCAGTCTTGCACCATCAGTGCTTGTGAGGAGCAAAAAGCAAGATGGATCCTTCTCAACCACTCTGGCACAGATCCTGCCCCTTGGATCAGCCTGGCTCAGCCATCACCTCAGGCACTGGCTGGCCTGTAACTCACATTCACCCAGCATGGCCAAACACCTCTTTTATTTCACTATATAATCACTTCACATAATCCAGACATAAAAGGGAGAGAGGCAGGGGAAATCAATGCTTGTAAAATGAGTTCCCTCTCCCTGGCAGGGCAGGCAGAGTCCTTTGTCCATGCTTTTACTCACCTTCACTAATCCTGGCAGGGAGGATTTCCCTTGGCTTCAGCAGGGTCACTAAAGCAGGCCCAGCTCCAGACAGCTGACCTCTCATCAATAGCCCCCATGTATTATGCAACTTCCCAGGTTTAGTAGTGTAAGATCTCACAAAAGCTGGTACAGTGACAACCCATCATAATCCAGAAATTTCTCCAGGAACAATAGCCAGACACACTAACAAGCCACAAACACCACGCCAGGAAAGTGTAGCCTTAAGGGCAAAAGTGCAGCACACAAGACTGGTTCCTGTGTCATCTCATTTGGTGAAAGCACCCAAGTTGGAGCTTTCAGCAAGACTGTAAGAATTACTTAAGATGTAATAATATTAATTCAATTCATTGATATGAATCAAATGCTTGTGCAACCAAATTGCAAATATTTATACCTTAAGAAGTGTTGGATGTTAAATTTCCAAATATTTTTCCTGTTCCTTGCATTCTAGATGTCCATCTCCCAAAATGCCTGACCTCACAATCAGTGTGTGTTGCAGGTTCAGCTGTCAGCAGACGCAGGAGAGCCAGCATTGGAACTCTCACAGATGTGTCAGCAGAGCCCTTTGGTCACAAACAAAACTGAGACTGGGGTCTGTTTGTCTCGTCCCAGTCCTGAGGGAAGGCTACATACTGACCCCTGGAATTTTGTTAATAGGTAGAAGGTTTCTAATAATACACATTTTTAAATACCTCAGCTCAGGTGCTGTTTAGTCTCTGACAGACTGGTAGGTGTCTGCAAGCCATGAGCAAACACAGAAGATTACAACCCTTGGTAGGGCCTGTAGCAATAGGAAAAGGGGTAATGATTTTAAAGCATGAAAGGATAGGTGCAGACTAGATATAAAGAAGAAATTTTTACAGTAAGGGTGGTAAAATAATCAAACAGAATGCCCACAGAGATAGTAGATGCCCCATTCTTGGAAATATTCAAGTTTTGATTGGACAGAGCTCTGAGCAACCTGATTAAGTTGAAAACCTACCTGGTGAATGCATGGGGGAGTGGACTAGATGACATTTAAAGGTCCCTTCCAACCCAAACCTATGATTATATAATTTAATGTTCACTGGTTTCTCTCTCAAGCCATTCTTCCCCACTACATGTGTACTATGAATTAACTTGAAAGCAGAAAATAAAGCTACTACTCTGAAGCAATTTGCTTAAGAGGATGTACTTCCAAAAAAACCTGCTTTAAACGTATTTAATAATTTAATAATAATTTAATTCACTACTTATTGGGGAATTGTCTCCCTGTGTACAAAACAACTGTGATTTGGGTGGGACAGAGAGACAAAGCATAAGACCCACTATTCCTTAGTTTAACATTATCCCAGAGGTGTCCAAAGGAAGATGAAGGAGTCCCCATACGAGAGCTTGCAAAACTGAAAATACGCAAACTGCATCTTTGGGATGGTTGGTTTTGGGAGGAATGGGAGGGAGTTCAGGGGGTGTGTTTAAAAACTAGAAGTTCTTCACTCTGTCTCAGTTCAGTGTGAGCTCCTGGGCCACTCCGTGTGTTCATTGTAGCTGAGAGGGTTGGGAAACTCTTGAGCTGTATTAAGTGTTACCCACTCCTTTTTACTGCAGTCAGGAGAGAAACCATGCACCTCATAATTGCTCCTTCATGGGCCTTTTACTCCACCAAAGGCAGTTTCTTCCCTTCCTCCTGCATTAGCCTGTCTCACATCAGAAAACGCCAGTGTTCCCTTCCCTTCCCTCCAGACAGAGTTAATTACTACTCCAGGTAGTAATGTCATGCATAGCTGATAAACATCAAAGCTGCAGCTCTGCCTGAGAGCAATTAAGGAGTGGGAAAGGAGATAGAACACAATGGTATCCCTACAGGCACCAGAAAGAGGTTTTTACAAAAATCCAGAAAAAATAAGATTGATTTCTTCTCCAAAACCCACCTGTATTAAAAAGAATTACAAGACAAAATGAAAGGAAAGAAAAAACTTCCTCCTGCAACTTGCAATTCGAACAGAAGAGCTGGGAGGGACACTCCTTGTTAACACATGGAAGTCCATTATGGAAGGAGAATTCACATTAATAAAGTCTCCAAATGAAGAGTACATATCCGCAGTGATTTTAATAGTTTAGCTTCTGAATAGTACACTGTCATGTCTGACACAAAAAGATTGACTTTATTTATTAGCTACAAATAGAAATATACCTGGATTTTCTTTTTTTCCTTAAGAATAAAAAAGTACCATGTGTTCAATCTTCCAAAGTTAGAATCGTAAAGGGAAAAGAAGATAATCATATGAAAGTTTTCAAGAGTACATAAGCAGATCATTTACATGCAACATGAAATGGCAAGTCACTAAAAATCAGATTCTTTCGAATCTCTCCAAATGATTGTCACTACCCATTGTAATAACACATCATTTGTCTCCAGAGCCCATAGAAACTGGCAAGTTTTACTCCATAATTTCACTCATATTCCCATTTTTTTATACACAGAGCTTCCCAGAAGCCTTTAAAGGTCAGAAGATTTATTTGTTGGTTTGGTTTTTTTTTTTTGCATACACCATTTTAGTCTATTCATTCCTCAACTTTTCCTTTCCGGTCAACTGCAAGCAGTTCTTACTCTTCATTTTGCTGAGGTGAAAAATCCCTCCCCTTTCCCTATGTCACATAGATGGTTCAGGCACAACAACCTGATTTTGTCCTTTTGGCTGGCTTGTAGTCCGTGATGTCTACGGTTTGTGCTGGCCCCTCAGATTTCTGCCGCACGATTATTGGCACTACCATTTCAAACACAGTTTCAAAGAGGTAGTCCACCTTGTATCCTGTCTTTGCACTGGTCTCAAAGCACATTTTCTCAGCTGCTGGAACATCCTTCTCATCTAGCATTTTGTATTTCAGTATCTTTTTATAGAGTGCAATCGCATCCTCTGCACGGACTTGTTTTCGCACCTTTGGGCCACAGCTGGCAACAGACTTCTCGGGTCTATTTTCATCCGGTGGTAAAGCACACTCATCGCTGAGGTCAACTTTATTTCCAACAATAGCGAAAATGCAGTCAGCACTTGCACTGTCCGTCAGTGCCAAGAATTTTTCTTCCAGCTCTGTCAGGCTTTGGAGGCTGTTCACATCGTACGTGAGGATCACAGCAGCCGCTCCTCTGCAGTACATAGACCCAAGGCCGTGGAACTGCTCCCGTCCTGGCAAAGGTTTAAACACAACAAATGTTAGTGTGCTGCAAAACACATTATTAACCAGCTAAGAGAGTTTAAGGGATTTTAAACCAATTTCACAAGTCTGGATGAAGCAGCAAAGGTAAAAATGTGTTATTTGTAGCACTTTCAGGTTTTTCCTTCTGTTTTTCCTTAAGAGAGCAGCAGTGCCACAGAACAGCTCTGCTCACTGCTGGCTCAGTCGCAGAGAAGGGAATCTGTAGAGACAAGTGAGCGAGGAAGCTCATGCAGCATTCACACTTGCAGAGAGCAAATTAAAAATCCTGGCTTCTTTCTAATTAAATTGCATGCTAGTTGATTTATGCCACATTAACTACTATCCTGCTTTCACCCACAGATAGCCCATCCATCTACTTCACCATTTACAAACAAAAAAGTTCTACTGTTTCAAGTTCTGCTAGAATTTATTACTCCTATAAATTCAGCACACATTTTCAAGAACATCCAGTTCAGAAATCTGAATTGAAATCAGTAATCCATTCATTCCTAGGTTTTGAAGGATATTGTAAGCTGTTTAGTCTGATGCTACATGCCCACAGTTCTCAGGTACATTGGCTTGACAGGAAAAGTCTCTTGTGGTATCCAGCCTTGGGTATTGATATGCAATTGTCCCACCACCACCAGTGAATTCACACTTTTTTAGAGTATTAAACACACAATATACAGAAAATCCTAACACATTCTAAGAGAAATTTATCTTTTAAGTTGACCTGGCCACCACTCAATAACCAACAGTTTAAACATTTCTTTCTCCTCGTTCAGGGACTATCTTCCAGCACCTCCAAGTAAGCCTTGATGGTGTCCTTCATTGCTTGGAAGACAAAATTGACTCTTTTTAAATCTTGGGAAGCAAACAGTGTTCTTCAGCAGTTGCACTGTGAGTAAAAGAAATGAGGCAGAAGACAAACTCTGTTTTCCTTCCTACTGAGAACTGCTACTTTCCCCAAATACCTGCTACCTCTAGAATATGCTGTATTTTTTACTATCCAAAACTGTATCAAGAAAAAGATAAAACACATGAGATTTCATACAGCCATCAGTCAGCCTTAGGTCACTACAGAAGTGTGAACAAACATAGAAGAAAAAAAAACCAAAAAATAAAGAAGAGCCAACTACACTCTTATGAACATTTAAAAATCAACATAGTTTTCCAACTCTCTTTATACAGTCCCTTTGCACAGAGCTTTCATTTACAGAAAAATCTGGAAGAGATCTGGTTCCATTCATCTTCTGCACAAAGCTACTGACCACCATGAGCTATTTCATCATCATAAATGATTCATCATTAAATCCTTGTAAATGACTGTGGAATAGGAAAGGCAGAAATTAATGCTGAAAAATGCAGGTCAGCACACATTGGGAAAACACACCTGCACACAAACATGCACACTGTGAAAGGAACTCAGAATCTACCTCCAGTTGGGAACAGAGCAGTCACTGCAGTAAGTCCTTTGACAAACATCACGACTCTAATCCACAGCTGCCAGAAGAGAGACAAAGTGTTCACCACTATCAGTAAAACAGATCTGGAAAACCTCAAGCTAGAACATGAAATCCAAATCTCATTGCACTTTTAACACCGAGTGAAACTCTGGTAACAGCCAGGGAAACAGATCTGGAGAGGTGCAGAGTTCACTATAAAGAGAGGTAAAAGGAAGCTGGTGAGAATGCAGAAGTATGTGAAACATTTGCATGAGGAAAAATTGTGGGATCTCTCAGGCTGGTGAATGATTGTTAAAAAAGGGTAGAAACAGCTGTCTATAAATTCAGGCCTAATGGTGAGAAAGTAACCAAAGAACAACTATTTACTCTTTCTCGTCACACAGAAAATGAGGATTTCACATCAAAAACATGCATGTAATTTAAATACTTTCCTGCAAAGTGAATAATTAGTAATAGCAGTTATATGATACTGCAGAGGTCAAAAGTTCAATGAAAAGCATTCAGAAAACCATTAGGCAAAGTTTATGGAAAATTGCTTCAGTGCAATTTTGTATAACCTCTGATTTTCTTTCTCCCAGCAAAAGAAATTCTTTAACTAATGATCTGGTATGTAGGAAAAAGGAGGTTTAAAAAAAAAATAGCTATACTCTTGTTTAGGTATGTTGAGTAAGGGCAAGGGAGATTGGGATTCAGGGGAGGGAGGAGGTCAATGCCTTTACACTTTTTTTCTCCAGTATCATGTTAAAGTTGTACTTTCATTTGCACTGCAACTGAGTCTAAATGTCCCCAATTTTTCAGTAAAGTTTGTGTTGTGACAGATTTTGTTTTCACCCAAACCCTGATTATACTGTGGTCTGGAAACCACAATGGAACATGTATCTCCCTGTTCTCCCACTTCAGATGCCTAAGACATAAAATGCAGCCCCCAGAATCATTTGCTGCAGTAAATGAGAACTAGAACAATACCATTACTTGTTTTATGGAATTTGTATGCCAATCTAATCTTGCACAGCATAATATAAACCATGACACTCTTACATGGTAACTACCAACTGACTACTGCAACTAATATATTGTTAAAAGAGGGAAAGAAACAGTAACAATATCCCTTGCATAAGGGAATAATTATGTCAGAGGAATTATGGATAGCCTCCCTTGCTCACCCTCACAGCACAATCAACATGCAGAAAAAATTGCACAATGTATTTTTGAAGCAGTTTCCTGGTACAGACCACTTCTGATACTTAAGGGCTGGAACAACTCTAAATATGGAATAAAACCCAAAACTACACAAAGTATTTAGACTTATATCTGTCCTCAAGGTGTCAGGCAAAACAGCATCAGACAAAAGGGTGAGAAACTTACTGCATGAGAGCAGCCATCCCCTTCTCATAGCCAGTTATTTTTTCCCTCTGGACCCATATGGTCCCGCTCCAACCACTTACTTTTTGATACAGTAAGTTAAGCTAAATGGTAAGTCCCAGAAGTATCCAATAATTTGCAGTCAAAGGGATTGCAAGAACCACCAAATCAACCACAAAGGCACAACATCAGGGAAAATTCCAAAAACCAAGCAACCACAATCTAATTTCCATTTTTATTTTCATCTTTATATTTTGCCTTGCTTAGAGCAGTTCAACAACTCTACAGCTGTATCCCAATCTGCAACACCATTGGCTTTTCAGAAGCTCTTCCATCAAGTATACAAGGTCCTGTTGGAGACTTCAGCCACTCAGAGGCAGCACAGCCAACAAGCATTTTCAAAGTCCTATGATGGTTGTCATGAGCAAATCAAGGAGTTTTGAGCCTCAGTAGCATAAAGTTCATAACAAACCTAGCAGAGAAAGAAGAGAAAAGCAGACCTCAGTGTCGCTCTTGGAGCTCTCTGCCTGCCCATGGCTCCTGAGGGTGGTATCCAATGTAGCCCATGAAGTTGCTGTGGATGTTTATGAGAGCAGAAGCTAGATTTGAAAGCTCCTTACCTACCACGTCTTCAAAGGCTTTTACCACAACTTCTGAAGTGGCAAAACTTCACACACGCACCCTTTCAAGAAAACTTCTATTGGAAGAACAAGTTTTAAATCTCTCAGTGTTGAGCACACACAAGAATGTGAAACAGGCTGTTACTTTCAGGCTGGAGGGAATAAAACACAGCAAATACTAAAGAGCTAAGACAGTCTTTGATAAAGT
Source organism: Erpornis zantholeuca (assembly GCA_013400515.1). NCBI lineage: Eukaryota > Metazoa > Chordata > Aves > Passeriformes > Timaliidae > Erpornis > Erpornis zantholeuca. The sequence goes on from VZTN01016455.1 coordinate 226,062, forward strand.
ACTGAAAAAAGTACTGTTTCTACTCTGGTATCACAGTCTGAGTGGCAGCACAACTCAGTTCCTAAGGTAAATATGTAGAGAAGAAAAGTACACAGAGGTGGGCTACAGAGGCACACTATCATTGCATTAAAATTGCACAAGATCACAAAATTGTCCAAGAAGTTCCCAGTCCATAAACCAGGTATCTTCGAAGGATTTTCACTTTTTAAGCAGTACCGTAATCTGAAGAGTAGAGAGGAATTAACACAAACACAAGGTATCAGCTGGGTTTTGTCTTTCAGATTCTCTTTCTGCTTTGTAAGAGTGAACTTGAGTGCACATGAAGAGGGACAGGAACCATGCCCGAGGGAAGTAGCTAGAAGAGGAAAGAAAAGAGAAAGTATGGCACCCATGACACAGCACAGAAATCAGCATTAAAAAGAAAGGAGCTTTGACGATTCAGCTGCAGTAGATGAAGGTTCAAAAGGTGACCCTTATGCTCTTGAGTTACCTCAGCAGGAACATCCTCAGGATCACAAAAGTAGACAAAGATCTCTTTTGAAAAGGGAACAACATTTCCTTTTGTTCGCAGACAAGGCAGTAAAGTTGTGACCCTTTAAAGGACGTCAGGGGAAACAATTTTCCTAGGAACTGAGGCTTTTATTTCTGCACGTATAGCAAGATATGTAATGACTATCAAATAACAAACAGTAAAGTGATGAAGTCAGAGTACTTCATTACCTTGTTCAAGATTGGTATTTATTTCTTGTAGGTGGCTTTACCATATTTCCCTTGAAGTCATGAGCTTTATTAAGAACTGGACTACACCCGTGGTTACTTGGGGATAAAAATAAAGCTCTCCGTCCCAAAGGATTAACAGGGAGGAGGACATAAGTAGGAATTAGTGGAAACATGAGTCACAAAGCACTGGAGAGTTCAATTTCTGTGTGTCCAGGAGCTGTCTGAATACATGATTTCCTGATCTGCCAGAAAAGTGCCAACACTTGTTTTGTCTTCAAGACAAAATTCCCCATGGAATTAAAGTCTCTGAGAAGGAGAAAAACTAAATAATTAAACAAATCCAAGCAAACAAAAAACTCCACCACAACACCCCCTACCCCTCCCCAGAAAAAAACAACCACCAACACAATTACAGCTGAGCAACTATAAAATTCATTTAAGCTCCACCTTCACCCAGTATTATACATTTACAAAGCTGCATTATAGAAGACACTTGCTTATGTTGAATTTTCATAATGCAACAGATGTCTAGCTCTGCTAAAAACCAAGATGATGTTTATTTTGTTTATACTCATTACTTAGATATGAATCAACATTCATGGCAGGAACTGTGCCCTATTTTAGCAGAATGTTCTATTTAAGTTATTAAAATTAGATATGTATGTCTTGGCCAAAGCAAAATGTAACATAAACATAGGAGAGTAAGGCTTCACTTTCATGTTTGAAAGTAGAAAGAGCTACACATGGAAGACGAAAATAACAACCACATGGGTTAAGTGAACAACGAACAAAGAAAAATTCTTTAATACAGCTCTCCAAAGAAAAAAACATCAAAAACAGTGAAGAAAGTGGACTCAAAGTAATACATGATTGAGACATGCTTACTCCACTTCTAAACACAATTTATTCTGAATTGTTAAGTCAAAAATCTTTATCTCATAATAGAAGATGTAAATTTGTGAAAGAAATCATCTCTTCCCTTAAATCTATGCAATTTTTACTTAATGAGCAAATACTTTGAGGTCTGAAGGAATATTGAATTGCCCCCACAAAGAAGACCCCACAAACATCCCCACTCTACAAACATGAGTTATTCTAGGTTTATAAAGCTCCTTCTGCAAAACAGCAGCTCAGTGCAAGAAAACAGCCCCCACAAACCAGGAGCAATCATTCACTTCTCACTTAAGCAGGACAAGAAATCACGACCTAACTGAGCCCTGTCCTCCAGTCAGCTTTAATTATCATTCTGATTCCTTCTTCCTACCAATAGACACACACACAGAGCCCTTATCACAGTAGTTATTCACCAGCTTAGATCCAAAGCTAAGAGCCAAGCCTGATAACATTTAGGTATTTATACTGCTGCTTTTATATGGATAAAGAAAATGTACTGCATGAGCTGCTTCTCCCACCCTGGAGACTGGCATT
>VZTN01016455.1:229406-282189 GCA_013400515.1 Erpornis zantholeuca
ATTTAATGAAAAAAGCTTTATGCAGATTTCTTTTAGCTTACTTCTTTCCTCTCCCCTTTAAGTGTAACAACTAAACTAAAGCTAATTAATATGCCATAAATAAGATTTGAAGGACATGTTTCAGCAAGAAGCAACAAATCTGAAATATGTAAAAGATTTTACACTAAAATTCTGCCCACTTCACCTACTTTCTTGAAAGGTAAGTCTTCCCTTAAAAAGAATTAATAACTTTGCTAAAGTAATGCTGTCTATATTTCTTTACAGATTCAAACTTATTGCTTGTTTGGAGCCTTTTCAAAAAGAGAGTTACACAGATCCCAGGATGGCTGGGGTTGGAAGGGACCTCTGGAAATCATCTAGTCCAACCTTCCTGCTGAAGCAGGCTTGCCTTCAGCAGGTTGCACAAGATCATTCAAGGCAGGTTTTGAACATTTCCAGATAAGGAGGATCCAAAAACCTCCCTGGACAGCCTATTCCAGTGCTCTGTCACACTCAAAGTAAAGAGATTTTCCCTAATATTTAGATTATACTCGCTGTGTTTTGATTTGTGCCTTCTGTCCCTTGCCCTGTCACTGGGCACTACTGAAAAGTCTGGTTCCATCACCTTGACACCTACCCTTAGGATTTGTATGCAGTGACAAGATCCCGTCTCATCTTAACCAGTTCTATTTTGGCTGTGTTTCCTGTTTTTCTTTTTTGTTATATACCCAGGGAATCATTATGGGCCAATCCACTCAAGAAAGCCCGATTTGTTAGGAGAAAAATCCCCTTTATGTCCCTGACCTTTTAAAGAACATCTTTCCCTCCTCAAACTTGAGGAGTATACCAGCAGGTCAAGCAGTTTCAACTGACTCTTTAATTTTTATGAGAACATCAATTCAATTAACATTCCAAAAGTGATACTTTGGCACAATTCACATAAAACAATTCTTCCAAAGAAGTTCACTTAAATGGGCCTTTTATTGTTAGGACAAATAGCACACTGAGAAGTTATGCAAGAATGTCAGCGTGGTGTGCTGCACATCACATGCCAAACTCTGCAAGATGTGGTTAATGATCTACAGGATCATCTGAGCGTTATCTGAAGAAGATGGGTTGTTGCAACACGCTTTTCTTCAACAAAAAAGCACACACAAACCCCTGTTTAATAAGAATGGCAAAACAGAAAATAATGGGATTCTTTTGTTACAGATTAGTTCTACTTCATTGTCTCCAAGATGATGATCAGTGGAGGCATGTCCTGGTAGGTCCAAAATAAAAGGCTAGTCACCACCTTTTTCTGATGTGTGGAAGAAATGCCTCAAAAGCCATGTAGCCTTAATTCACAGCACACCTCCAAAGAACCAACAACTGAAACATGGGTAAAAATTTGCTGTGGATTTTTGACAGTTAACAGTGTGATAGTTAGTGGAGAAATGTGCTTTTAAGTAAAAGCTTAATTTTCTAAAGGCAGCTGAACTAAAAGCAGATGCCTGGCAGCTTACACAGGTGCCAATCAATCTGTTGCGTCCTGCAAAGCATTCTGAGTCCCAGAGGTATCCCAAAAAGCTGATTACCACAGATGAAGTCTTCTCACCCACAGTTCAAATGTAATAAACATCCCTCAGCCATCTTGTCAAATCCTGTACTGTTCAGTCATGGATTATGTTAAACATTCCCAGAAACTTTTTTAATCCAGCCCTGAAGAGTAGTTTGTCCATTTTCATTCCACAGCTAGTAGGAAGGCTTCCACAAGTGAAGGCTTGCATTTCTGGTTCCCAATGACAGACCCAGCACACACTCAGTGAAAGAAGATCGAGTTTACGGGAGAGAATAGAAGACAAAAGCAAAAAAAATCATGAAGGAAGAAACCATTTACAGAGTATGATCAGACACCAAGTGTAATCCTCATTCAAATTTGACCTCCTGCATATTAAAGATGATAGAATTTCACTCAGTTCTTGTCTTGTGACTTAGGAGGAATTTGTATTCTATAAAGTAGCTAAAGAAAGGAAAGTCAGTATTCCACCAGTTAGCTTTTTGGAGTTCAGCTTGCAGATTCTCAGCTTTGATAGACCTTCAGCTTCACAAAGTAATCTGTTCAAAAAACAAACGCCTCTCCCTCAAACCCGAAACTAAAAAACATCACATTCCCCAAACCCCAGAAAAACACCACATTCCTCCTAAAAGGTATTCCCCTATTACTTAACCTCCTTCCTGTTAGGCCAAAGAAATTAATATTTTTTCACTCAGACTCTTTGCCTCTGGCATATTTCTCTAAACTAAAAACCATACCTGTAGCTTTCTTTTCCCATCTTTCCCTATTATTTTATTATCAAGAATGTAAAAAGAGTCTCACTGAAGTTACTTTGACTACTTTTATCTCTCCCTACACTGTTGTACTTTCCAGAACAGCTCATAGGTTTTGGGACACCACAAGGTACCAAGAGCTTGGTTTTTCATCTACTACCAACTCAATGGACCTTGCAAAATATATTGCTGCCCAATGAATCTAGCTTAACCTGTTGCCATAACATTAGTCTCTCTGCATTTGCAGCCTTACACAATTGTTTAGTCTGTATATTTCTAGCTGCAATTGGCTTTTTACAAAGAGACTTATGAATTCAGCGCCCTTGGACTAAAGGTATATTTAGGGTTTCTATAACCAGCAATGGTTTCAACTGCACAATGCCTATATAAAGGAGAAGAAATATTATCAGAGAAGATTCCTGTTATCTACAAGATTTAGTCCATTAACTAGTTTCAGATTTTCTGGAACAAAAGAATACATGGAATCTGTTCTGCTACATAAATGCAAAATTATTTTTCTTGCTGGCAAAAATAAATCAGAACTTAGCATTCTAATAAAATTAAGATGGAGTTTCTAAACTCAAGAATTTTAATTTCAAAATAGAAGTTCCCATAGAAAAACCAGTATGCTTTCTATCCAAAGCTACCACATTTCATAAAAACATGAATATGCTTTCTATCCAAAGTTTTAAACTTCATATTATGTCTAGCAACATAAAGCATTACATAGACACACAGAAAACCTCCTAACCACACTACATAGCGTGTTTTTGCCAACAAAAACTTTGGCTAGACCTACATAAAAAAAAAACCAACAAACTATTTGTAGCTAAAGATCTCATTGATGTCTCTTTAATCCTGAATAACTTTTACATTTAGTGAGACAGATTTACTTTCTTCAAACTATTAATTTTATTTAGTTCTCTTGATATACTGCATTCATTTCTTGAAAAATGAGATAACCCCAGAAGATTCAAGCAGCTTATATATTTCACAAGGCACTAGCCTTCCAGACAGCTGAAAAGATGAACAGAACTAACCTTTAACCCTGCCAGACCAGCAAGCGTACCAAGAGTGCATCTTCAACACAAACTGAAAAAATGACACCAGTTTTTTTCTATTTATCTCTGAAATCTCACAGATGTGAAGGGAACTGTTTTATCTAAACACTCATATGTGGCAAAAGAAATGAGGGCATGGCAGATTGATGGGACATTACCATCCTGTCTAGGAGCAAATACTCCACCAGAACTCCAGCTGAAATCTAGCATCAACACCATGTCTACTGAAAACATGGCAGGGAGCTTGGGAGTTAAATTTATGAAGCTCCTGTCTGCCTGGGTTGAAATGAGAGCAGGAATGCAAGAATGAAACTAGAAACTTAAGTTTGAGTAAGTAAAAAGCATTGATGTAAAATTCTTCTGAAACTATGTGTCTAAAAGAAAGTCTGAAACTGCTGCTTAGAAAGAAGTGGTCATTTGGCAGCTTTCCTTAAGGAAAATATGATTGGAAGCAAATTACAAGGGGGGAAAAAAAGAAAGCTTAGCTTTACTGTGGAAGAGTTCTGCAGGAAGCAGTATCACTGAACACTTAACTGCAGCAGCAGAGCTTGACAGTCAAATATTGCTCAGCAGTGAGTAACAAAGAGGCTGGTTACAGCACAGGGCTGTACAACAACCTGACCTGGGCAAGACACTCGCTTCTGGCCTGTGGGAGAAGCTTCTCAGCTTTAATATCTGCTGAAACACCCATTCATCTCCTCAAAGAAAAATACCTTCTACAGAAAATGAATTCATTTTCCACAGAGTGGCTTCTAAAAGCAGCTGGTTTTCCTTTTGGGTACCTGAAAACTGATACTTTTCCCTTAAATTTACAATTCCTTTCCAAAGGGATAAAGGCATTGCAGACGAGCCCACTTCCCTACACAATTTCAAAGCAGAGGGTGTTGCCAGGTCCCTAACTTTAGAGTCATTCAAAGGAGACCTTCAAAGGCCACATTCCCTCCCAAAGCTAGCTCTTCAAATTGAGAAGCAGGTCCTTAGCTCAGGCAGGAATGCGTGGCCAGGTGTACTTTAGCACAGTTTGCCTGGCACTGCAGGGCCAGGAGGTCACTCCACACTTACTGGATGTTTTATATTGCTCAATAAGGAACTGCAAGTTAGCTTGGTGTGCTGGTTTGGCTGGGGCAGAGTTAATTTTCTTGCCAGTACCCAGTACAGGGCTGCATTTTGGGATTCGTGCTGCTGATTTGGGAAACTGCATAAATAACACAGGGATATTTTAGCTATTGCTGAGCAGCACTCACACAGTGTTAGGGAATTTCCTGTTTCTCATATACTTCAATACATATTTTAACTTTAATTAATACACCATACATACTTTAACCAATATGTACCTTTAAGGAAGAAATCTTGAAGACACACAAGCAGGCTACCCCTATGTGCTGAAAGATGATATAGCCTACCTGGACTTCAACAAGTCCTCCTTTGACACTGCCTCCCATGGCATACTCCTGGAAAAGCTGGTGGCCCACATCTTGGAAAAGTGCACTCTGTGCTGGGTTAAGAACTGGCTGGACCCAGGGAGTGGTGGTGAATGGTGCTGCATCCAGCTGGCATCTGGTCACTAATGGTAACCCCCAGGGATCAGTATTGGGCTTAGTCCCAGTTAGTATCCTTTTTGATGATCTGGATGAGCAGATTGAATTTACCATCAGCAAGTTCACAGACAACACCAAGCTGGGTCGACCTGCTGGAGGGTAGGAATGTTCTGCAGAGGGACCTGGACAGACTGGATCGGTGGGCTGAGACCAACAGCATGAGGTTCAACAAGGGCTGGGCTCTGCCATTGGCAACAACAACCCCAGACAGAGCTACAGCCTGGGGCAGAGAGGCTGGAAAGTGGCCCAAAAGGAAAGGACCTGGGAGTGCTGGTCAACAGAGCATGTCCCATGAAGAGAGGCTGAGGGAGCTGGGGTTGTTTAGCCTGGAGAAGGCTCAGCAGAGACCTTATTACCCTCTACAACCACCTGAAAAGGAGGTTGTAGTCAGGTGAGGGTCAGCCTCTTCTCCTGGGTAACCAGCAACAGAACAAGAGGACATAGATTTATCCTGCACTCGTGGAGGCTTAGGTTGGACATCAGGAATTATTTCTTCACAGAAAGGATCATTAGGATTGGAATGGGTTGTCCCTGGAGGTGTTTTAGGAAAGACCAGACATTGCACTAAGTGCCACGGTCTAAGAGACATGGTGGTGTTCAAAGGTTGGACTTGATCTCAGAGATCCTGTCCTATTTGATTCTGTGACATCACCCAACCAGTGAGGGGCTGGGGGTGCACAAGAAACTAGGACACAGCCAGGACAGCTGGGCCCAGCTGCCCAGAGGGATATCCCACACCATACAGTGTCATGCTTAGCAGATAAAGCTGGGGGAAAGGAGTAGGAAGTGGGGGATGTTCAAAGTGATGGCACTTGTCTGCTGAAGTCAACATCACACATGAGGGGGCCCAGCTCCCCTGGAGATGGCTGAACAACTTCCTACCAATGGAAAGTGAGGAATGGATTCCCTATTTTGATTTGCTGGTGCATACAGCTTTTCCTTACCCACTGAACTGTCTTTGCCTTAAACCACAATTTTTCTCACTTTTACTCATCCAGTTCTCTCCCCCATCCCAGTGGGGAAGAGTAAGCATGAGGCTGCTTGGGGATTAGTTGAGATTGCCCTCTTAAATGTATCTCAATAAGCACTTTGAAATTCTACCACTCGTCAGCATTCCTGCCAGCTCCCAGCAAAGCATTGTTAAGTCAGAGTCTGCCCACTATCTCACAGACAAGAAATTCTTCCTGTTTTTCTTCATTTTTTATTCCTGTTTTAAGCTGAGTTAGTTTTTTCAACTTCCCCATTAGATACTTTGCTATAGCCTTAGCTCTTTACAACCTCTATTTTTAAAATCAAAATTCCCCATAGGGTTTTTTGCAGAAGAGTTAACTACATACATACTAAGTCCATCACTACAATACACCATATCATTTTTTGAGAGAGGAAACACCATAAACTTAATAAACATCTTAATTAAGGGCATTGACATTTCAGAGAGGACAAAAAGTTTACTGTTACTCATTACAGACCCTCTTTGGATTAAGTTTTGTATCCAATCATACATAAAATCAAATGGTCTATTCTTTTGGAAATATTCTTCTGTTTCCATATTATCACTTTAACCCCAAACACATGATATGTATTTCTGCCTCCTGGGTGTCAGTCATTTCCCTTTTTCCCAAGAATAGGGAGCCAAACCACCAAGAAGCAGCTGTAAACTCCTTAGTGCACATCCGGCCAATGAGAGTCACACGTGATAACACAGTTAAGTTAGCTTTCTTTCACAGACCCACAGAAAAGCTTCAGATCTTGTTGCCCAGAGAGGCTGTGGCTGTTCCATCCCTGGAAGTGTTCAAGAAGAGGTTAGATGGGGCCCTGAGTGAGCTGATCAAGTGGGTGGTCTCCATGCCCATGACAGGGGTGGTGGAACTAGATGATCTTTGAGATCTTTCCCAACCCAACCCATTCTAGATTCATTTACAAGAGCATTAGCTATGGCAGCACCTATTTTCTATCAAACTCACTCTCATGATAATTCTTTCCATTAATATTTCAAAAGCACTAGCAGCAAATACAGGCCAACAGAACCCAGCCCTGCCCCTCAGTGCTATCTCATGACACCAGCCAGAGGCTTTTAAGAACCTGCAAGAAGCTCAGCATATTTGGACAGTTTCAGGGATCTCCAGGCTGTTTCTACCACAGCATAAGGACACCAGAAGCAAGAGATTTTAGCCTTCAGTAATCAGTTGGGAAGGTCACATATCCCTGGGAATCCACCTTCCAACCCTACCACACAGCCAGAGATCATTCTCTTCTTCCACAGCTGTGGCACAGCTTTGTTCAGTACAGGGACTATAATGTAGAGAGGGACCCAAGTATATTTTTGCCACCCTTCTTTTTGAAGATAAAATTAATTACTCGGCTCATATGTAGACAGCATCTCAAGCACTATTTCCATAAATCTTTTATCCTACTAATACCTTTCCAGGTTGATTAGGAGTAGAGGACAGGGAGAAGAGAACTGGAAGTACTTCTAGAGGCCTAGCTCTTACAAAACTGTAGTGCAAGACAGCAGCTAAATGCTGGTATTCATCGCTGGTCACTACTAGGTGAGGAGGGGAAAGGAAAGGCACCTACAAATCACAACATCCACATTCCAAAAAACAGAGTCCAGGTTTCACAAGAACACATTTGAGAGCTGGCAGGCTGTTTTGTCAGAAGTGACCTTCTGTGTCACATGTTTCAAAAGCGAGAAGTGGTTTTTGCACTCCTAAAAAATAACGCAGTTGTCCGAAATGCGTCAGCAAGCTCTGGTTACCAGATCAGCAGCAGGTACCCACAGCTGGTCTGCCCCTGCAGATACTTGGTGGGTTTCTCTTATTCAAGGTTAAATCATCTTTTGGTGAAATGGAACTGAGGTGTGGTAGATAACTACATGCTAGCTCCTGATCTGTAACATTGTGTTTAACTTCAAACCAGAGTTCATTGCAATTTGAAAAATATTTAAACTTTGCTGAACGCATAGAAATAAAGGCCATGGATCTTGAAAACTGAATGAAAAAGTCTACTGTTTTATTTTTTTGTAGAGAAACTCATATTAATAACATGGGACATAAAACTAGGCTCACTTATTATGATTTGTTTCAACGTTTTCAATGATTTATAGGCAGGTTCTCAACTAAGAACACAAGCAATTAATTCATGCATAATTAACCTTGAGGAAAATTCTAACTCCTTCTATTCCTTACCAGCTACCATCAGTTTCTTTTCAGTTGAAATCTTCTTCACTGGGTGCTTCTAAATAGTTGCTATTTGTCAAAAGCAGGAGGCAGTGCTGGTTATCCAGTGGGCTGCCTTCAGCAAGTATCAGAAGTGGGAGACTGTGCCAGACAGTGCTGTTTACCTGGGTTTTGTGGAGATGTATTTAAAACTTGTTTTAATCACTAACATAATTTTATCACAGGATGTGTGACTTGTGTTTTCAGAGCTTATGCTGACTAAAATAAACAGATGGCCTTTACATTTCCATCACTGCTTCTCCCTTTTAATTCTACTTTCAGCTTCTCTGCCTACACACTTAAAAGCATATGTAGTATCCACAGTTTAGGAGCATTAATTTGATTATGTACCATGCCTCTTGTCTGATTACAGTTTTCATAATTCTCAGTCTCAATTAATGTTCTCATCTCATTAATGTTCACCAACCTGGTACAAATAGAGTACCACTAAAAATTATAAACAACTCAGTTCAGAACTTTCTAAACAAAATAAGCTACAAAGAGCAATGTTATCACTGTCCAGCATCTGCCCATTCAACCCTCATGCCAAGAGGGGAAGCAGCTCACGGAAAGGGAACTGCTGACTGATTTGCTTGCACTGCATCCTTTTCTTTCAGAATTAGGGCAGTATCTCCAGGTCACAAAGGGTTCTGCAACTCAAAGAGAAGACCAACATCAACTATTCCACTTCCAAGTTCCAAGACTTGAAGTGAAAAAAGAAGTTGAACAGGACAACATGGAAAGGGCACACAATGCTAGAACAGGAAGGGAGATAAGGGAAATAATACAAACGTCATACATACAGCTATCTGCTGCAGGATGGAAAGCTCACGTCCTAAAGACACTTTTGCAGTCTCATAAAGTAAGGAGCAATCATACTGGTAGGGGTTGGAGCTGAGCAGTTTGAGAGATTTTTAGTTTCACAAAATTAGAGATTTAGTTTTTTAAAAAGCAACAGCCTGTATCAGGAAGAAAAAAAAAATTAAAAAACGAATTCACTCTCATCATATCACTGGGGACTTTTTCTTTTCTTTTAAAATACCTAAGTCTCACTTGCAGCAAATCACAAGATTTGATGATCCCTTTTATGAGGCTTGGAAGATGCTGACTCAACTACACAGAGCTTTCTCTTTCATTTGTTTTTGTAACTATAAGCCACTACAGATTCTGGTAATTTCTCCCTTTTCTGAATGAACCAAAATCTTTGCTCTTTTTTGAGAGCAAATGATAGGTGGAAAATAAACAAAAAAACCTCTAGATTATTACCAAGATCCTTATTTCTACCTTCAACAACTACGAAAAGAACAACAACAGATTTATATGTCCAGATCACAGACCCCACTATGAAGAACAGAAACTGAAATTTTGAGGCCTTTCACAACAAAATGTCACATATTTAAATATATATGGTTGAATATTATGTATGACTAAAAACTCATAAGTAGTCATCAGCTGCAGAATGTGAATCAAAAATTTTCCTGTTATTTCAACTGTACTGAAGACCATTATTCTTAAACTAAGTATGTAATGGTAGTTGGATAGCTGGACAGCCAACAACTTTTCTCTGTATTTTGTAAGAATCTCCTGAAGTACAAAAACAGTAGTTAGGAATATTATACCATGTAACAGAATATAGAGAATATGTCACTGTATTAAAAAGAAAGGCTGAGGGAACAGGGAGAAGTATCTACATCAGATGCTCACACAGGTCTTCAGGCTCTCAGCACAGATCCTCCACGAATGGCTCTTGGTGGCCCACGCAAAGCCAACTTCCACTCTCATCTGCTTGCTAAGACATGGAAAGAGATACTAGAAAATTCATAAACACATCTGATGATCTGTCTCCCTTTAAAAACCATGTTAATAAGCACTCTTCTAGATTTGTTTCTTTCCACACCCAGGGAGGTGTGGAAATCTGGTATGCTTATTGAGTTGGTTGCTCTAAAGGAACCTATCCTGAATCTCCTGTGATGTAGGATGGCAAACTACTTATGTTAAGAACTCAAATTAAGAGCAAAAACCCACTCATTTCCTTTGACCACCTCTGCTTTCTGCACTTATGCACACTTGCATAAGTGAAGTTTAATCACCAACCTGAAATCTCATTTCCTAGGCATCTCTTCAGGTACTGAATATGAAATTACAGTTAATCAGGCACAGGAAAAAGAATTTATCACAGCTTTGATGCCTTTTGATCAACCCCCTGGATGTTGTACCCAGTGTCTCCCTGAAAGAAAGGAAATCATTCAGACTTGTAAAAGAAAATTATTCTTTCTCTTCCATAATTTTTAATGGCTCCAAATGTATCCACCACAGACTCAGCATCTTTCTAGATGGAGACCCATACAAAGGTTACTTGTTTGGATATTTTGCAATAGCACAATGTGACTCAGATGAGGGATTACTAAGTGTACCTTCAGTTCAGGCAGTAAAACACTGCCACTTGGAAGCTCACATGGCCAGTGGCTTCAACATGAGACACTGCAATTGCAGTGAAGCAAACAATTCATCTAGATATAAATGTAAAGACACTTAAACTAGCCTATAGAGTATCAGGAGAAGCTCAGCCAAGGCACTGTAAGGCTGGTTTTAAGTCTCCTTGGTTTTGACATTTGTGTCACCATAGTGTGCATGTACTGAGGTGAAACCAGAAATGAACTCGCCATACATGAGCACTCAAAGTAGTAAATGTTAAACAACTAGCAGCCAGTTACCTGCCCCACACCTGTGCTCTAAGTATCCACTGTCCCCTTCCTTCCAAACGAGAGCAAAGTTCATTGCATAGTCAACAGAAAGGCACCACAACCCTGTCTGCCTAGGTTCAGGCACCTAGACATACAGTACTAATTTTAAATACCTCTTTGTTTTTCATTACAGAATGTGACTGGTAGCCCAGGAAAAAAAAAAAAAAAACCAACACACACAACTGAGTCAACATGGGTTACTTTGTACACCGTCATCTCTACATTACAGCTTACAAAGCTTTCTGCAACACTATTTACTCAGCTAGACAGAGGACTACTGGGAAAAACATCTCCCGTCCCATCCCTGTGTTTTCCCCCTCACACTCAAACTGAAAGAGCTGTTGTTTCTTAGACAGCTCAGGTACACATTTCACAAATACTTAAGTCAAACTGAAGAATGCAACAGGGCATTAGTAACTTGTTTTCTTGCCCAGAACACCTATGCCTTTGCATATACCCTCTAGGACTCCAGTTTAACTGAAGCCAGTAATCCAATTCTTGGGACACCTGTATTTTCTACAGTCTCCGACCCACTCCTGAACCACCAGGAAGATGAATTTCCATATATCTGCCATTTTTGTCAGCAGCTCTGCCATTACATTTACATTGTTATACTAACCATTTCTCTTGTTCATGCCTCCCTCCCTCATACATTTTCAGTAGTGTCGCAAAGCAGACAGTCAGTATTTAAACCAATCTTTGAGTCAATTTTGACAGACATCTGCAAAATACACCTCTTCCTTCAGCAACCAGGGAAGAAGAATGCAATGCCAAAAGCACAAACTCTTCACTATAAAGACTTTCAGTATTGCCCCAGCCTAGAATCTGACTTTTTAAAATGGCATTTCTAATCAGTTCAAGAACTTGTACAAACTCAAGTCCTCTTGAGGACGCCAAAGTTGCTCGTGTTTGTTGAGCCACAATGCCTTGGCATGATAGTGGACAGCTTTATCCAGCCCACATCTCGGGTCACTGATACTATTCAGGGAGAGGCCCACTCGAACTGCCGAGTAGTTTCCCACTTAGGCTAGAACAGCACAGCCACTTCGCACACTATTATTAAATACCACCTGCAAAGCAGGAATTTAATGTGGGGGCTGGAACACAGAAGGTACCACAGAGGTTCACACACAACATTTATCTCAGCCTACATGAAATACTCACGAGGTGCCAAAACCTCCCCATTAGCTTGCCTCTGCAAGTCAGTACTAAAATTACACATTAAAAATAAAACTCTGTTTTCAATAAAGTGATTTAGCTATAGCTGAATAAATTGTGTTACTTTTGTCTTCTGTTTCTTTTTGATATGTATTTTTCACAATTCCGTCTGACAAGGCATTTCCATATTTTTACTTAATTTGCATACAAAAGCACTTTTGGCTGCAGTGAATTTGTTACCTTTGACTTTACTTGTATATCATTGTATTTTATATTGCTGGACACAGAAAACAGAACTTTCTCCAGGACTTTACCCAGGCAGTTCATTATTTCTCCATATTTTTAATCACCTCTCAAGTTATTCTCCTTTTTTCAGAAAACATTCATTGAAAAAAAAAAAAAAAGTAATCCAGTGTGCTGTTTCACAACAACAAAACCATGTTTCCAGGGATGATCTAGAGCTTAAACCTTTATTTCTTCCTCGGAATCTGCTTCAGAGGCTTTAGATACAGAGCTCACTGACAGTGAACTCTATTCAGGAATTTCTGTCCCTTCGAACCTCCACTCTTATGGTTTTCTTTTCAAGATATGAAAATATATAGCCTATAACCATACACAGCAATCTCAGGGAAGCCACACTATGTGTGTATAAAGCACTGGTCCTCAGCCATCATTGATTTACATACAACAATTAGGAGCAACTAATTGAGGCCAACATAATATTCTGCAAAATAATTCTCCCATGGGCAGAAAGGAAATAAAAATTTTTAAAAAGAATATAAATCAAATACTCTTGCTGGTAACCAGCCTCCAAGCCATGACTTGCCTGCAACAATCTTAAGGCATTTTATTCTCTATAATTTCCAGCTTCTGTGTTGTTTGGTTCTCAGCTGTTGGGCACAGGTACACACTCAGCAGCCTCCCTCACTGATGATCCCTGATGCCCAAGACACTTTTTGAGGTGATATCCCCTATGTCCTTCCAACAAGAAACCTCCTCAACTAAAGATACTTCATTACACATTCAGCAACACCCAACCCCAACTGCTGCCACAATTTCATCAGGTGTAGAAAGGCACATGCATCAGAGCCCCCTTTGGCTTCAACTAACCTACCCAATCATCTCATCTGCAGCTTCACTGCCCCTGCTGTAATCCTCTACTTCCAAACGCCAAAACCAGAAGAATATCAAACAGACTAGCTACTATCAGTCTTCCCTTGTGAGGAAACTATGTCACCTAAATCCTCCTCTTTCTTTGTACTGTTTCAGTATGTCGGAGGACCATGTTTCCTACCCACCTGCTGCCAATTTGCATACTGTTCACCACACAAGGGAATGTTTGTTCCCAGCTTCCTGGGCTGACCTCATACTCTGAGGACCAAGCCACACCTCATCCCCAGGTTTACCTTGAATACTAAGCTGAGTCATTGTCCTTACCAAGAAATTGAGTGTAGCTGCATCAGAGGAAGTTCAGATTGGACATTAGGAAAAGATTCTTCACTGAGAGGGTGGTCAGTTAGTGGAACAGGCTCCCCACATCACCAAGCCACACAGAGTTCAAGGATGTCCCTCTTGGTCACATGGTTTAATGGTTTAGTTCTAAGTAAACCTGCAAGGAGCAGGGTATTGGACTTGGTCTTTATGGGTCCCTTTCAGCTCAGGATATTCTTTGACTCTGTGTGCACAAGGAAGTGTTTATCAACACAGATAAATTCTGAAAAAAAAAAACAAAATAAGCCCTCAAAAACCTCAGAGCCTAACTAAGCCCAATCCTTCTTACCAGGGTGACTCTAACACATCTTACCAGCTAAACATTCACACATTGCCCGAGAAAGCTCAGCATAGGCAGTTGCCTGCACTGCAGCCTATGAAACCCCAGTAGTCAGAGATCAGGAGCTGTGAGCAATTCACACGTGCTCACCAGCACCGATAACATCTGACATCAGCAAACCAGTCACAAGAGATGTAAGCACTCATTAGGCAGATACACTGCAGCTGACCCAAGGCACAGAAGAGCCTTTTCCGGGCTATGTTTATCTCCTTTGTCCCTAACTATACTAGCTCTGACAAGTTAATTTTTTTTTTTAAATATATTTATATATATACGCAGATGAAAAATAAATGGGTAGAAGGTGTAAAAATATGAACCGATAGCTGAGTATTCACAGAAGAAAAAAATCAAGTCAGTCCTTGTTAACAGCTCAAGATGAGAGGAAGGAAAAGAAGGAAAGTTTGCTTTCCCAGTTAACCTTTATGTTTCCCCATTATAACGCTGCATGAATATCTGTTGGGAAGTTCAAAACTCAGACTCTTAAAACAGAATTACAGGATCCTGATGTGAACTTTCTAAAACACTGGTCATTTATTTACCAGTTGGCTGCTCTAATACTAAGCCAGCAACACAGGGGACATGACCACTAGTAATTAAGAAACCTTGCTGCTGGGGTTAACAAACCACTTATCTGTCAGACGAACAAATGTCAACTTAAAGAGACTGAAATCTAACATTAAAAAAAGTTTTACCTTTTGAAATACCATATCATAAAACATGCCTTAACAACCAAAAGACACCTACAATGTCATTAGCTGTAGCCACCACACATTATTATTCCAGGTTTAAGGGTGGAATAGGACCAAGACCCTCAAAACTTCAGGAGGTTTTGTGCTGCCAGACATAAAAGATTACATGCTAGTTCGGAGCTACACACCATGAACACCCAGCAGGAAGTTTTAATTTACTCCACAGCTGCTGTCAGCACTGCCTAGAATATATATACACACACACGTATATATTACATATATATATTCATATATACACACGCAGATATATATATAGCTTTGACATCCTGAGTCTCCAACCCGCAATCCTTTCATGTGAAAAAGTTCTTCTCGCTGATGTTGTTGCTTACTTTCCTTGTTCCAGACAAATACTGCTTAAAAAAAAACTATTACAAAGGTCCCAAAGCATGTACTCAAATGCTTCAGAGACTAGGCCTCTATCCACCAAACTACTTCTTTAAAACATGCTAAAAGCATACAGTTCCTTTTTTTTTCTTTTTACAGTTTATGCTCTCTTTTTTTAGCTCCTTTAAACTAACTGATCCAAAGAGAAAACAAACAAATGTAATTTGTCGCATCAGAATATAAGAAGTAAATAATTCTATGCACCAACCACAAATACAACAGCAGCCATGCTAGGTCAGACATAAGACTGTCTATCCAAGCCTCTGACAATGGAGAAACAGTCAAAAGCAGATGGCCAGGAAAAGAAGAGCTTTGAAACAGGGCAAACATATGATACTTCTCCCAAGTATTCCTCCATCTGTGGCTTATTTGTTTCCTTGCCTTGAACACAACTTCCAAATAACTTCTCTCGTACTCATGAAAATGGAAAACAGGAAATGTTGAACTATTTACCATGAGCATTTACATAAAAAAACAATTAAGTCTGACAACTTGTGCACACCCATTTTACAAGGCTTGTGGATAAGAACATGGAAGATTTAGACTAGACTAAGCTGCTGATTTTTCCAAGATAAGGAAGGGTGTGAATGTACAGCTAAGAGAGGAGTCCTCCCTAGAATAACTGATCTACACTTCAAACCTAACTTGGTAGAACAGGTCAGGTGTGCACACTGTGATTTCATTAATGATAACAGCACAGAAATGCACATTTTAAGTACTGTGATAAGCAAATTTAATTCTTCCTAGGAAAACGAGATTTTCCTAAATATCAGAGCAGAAAGTAATGCAAAACCAACAGAGTGATTAGTGAAAATGACACACTTTAAATAATTCAGAAAATCAGCAATTAAATTTGTCTAGCACTAGTATCCATGCATACTTAACTTTTGATCCATCACCACTACTGCAGATATTCTCTTCTATCACTGAAGTCTAATTGTGCACAAACAGCACTTTGTATTACAGGAATGAAACTTGTGCTGTTACAGCCAAATGTCTAACTCATACTAGAAAAACAAATAACCATACAATCTGAACTGCAAGTAAAATATAGGGGACTTCTATGGAGATAAGTCCTCAAAATAATGCTGATAAGCAACAACAAAAATAAACATACATTCACATGCTAAATAGAACATGAAGAGAGAAAATTAAAAAATATGTATTCCAGTTTACCTTGTTTAATTATGTATTGAACTAGCCGAGTAGTCACTACCAGGCATCCCCTAATTTTTCTAGACCAAATCTTCCATATTTCTACATCATACATTGTTTAAAGTACTATTGAGGTATTAAGACACAAGTCCTGATCTGGCAGTCAGTATTTAGGTGGGTGGGAGAGGTGCAAACTTTGATCCATGTTTTTGTCATTGCTGTGCTAGAGAATTTTAAATCTCCTGGATGACTGTTTCTGGATTTTCCTAGATATCTACATGTACATAATTAAAGAAAACAATGTATCACTACTTGTTAACCCTGTAACTGCTTCATAAGAAGCTAACTTATGTACTACTTCACAAGAAGCTACTTCAGTAGTTAGCAACATTAGGTTAATAAACAGACAAAAAAGCTAAATTTTAAACTCCTCCTTACTACACATTCCAAGCTTACTTGGTACCCACCTGGTAGAGATAAGACAGCGAGACTGCAGAGAGATAAGAGGCGCAGGCCAAGGTCTCCAGACACACTGAGGGCAGCAAAAGCATAAGGTCCGGACAAAATAAAAATAATAAATAAATAAATAACACAAACTTTTGAATCTCCTTGTGACTTAACACCAGAGTTACAGTGTCAACAAGGTCCCTTACTTCTTCACCAGGACAGCAGAAAGCACATATGTGCCCTGGGAGCTTCTATTTCTCCCAAGCCTAATGAGAGCTGTTAATAAACGAAAGCCCACAGCCCCCAAGGGTCCACCCCAATTTTGGCAACTTCATTCTGCAAGGGCACAAGTCAACAGGGAGACAGTGCAAGAGCCCTAGCCTGCCTCTGAAATACAAGAGAGGGTCAGCCACGCTCAGTGCTAACTCCAACAACAGAGAAGAACGAGGAAGATATGTTATGCCACCATGTATGTACAATACAGCAACACTTTTCAATTGTTACTCTGCAAATACAGCTTCAGCACTTCTGCTCCAGAAGTCCTGCCGAGCAGCAGGAACTTCTACTGCAGAGCTAGGCATCGGCAGTGGCCCTGGTCCAGGCTGCAGAGGGAGTTGTGGCCACTGGGAAAGCAATTGTTGAACTGCAAACTCTTGCATTGTCCTGAGACGGATATCACCTGGGTGCTTCACCTGGCACATGCAGATTCCACCTCTGGAGCTTTCCAGGTTCCACATACAACTGGAACCTGATTCCTCAAGTAACATGGAATAAACTACTGAGAATAAATGACTGAAAAAATAGCTCTAAAACCAGCAGACAGGCCTTGGAGGAACTTTTTTTATTATGTACACTAAAAAAAAAGAAAAAGTAGAAGGGTGAATAGAAATTACCAAGGAACAATCTCACCAAGACAGATAATATTTTTATTGAAATAAAGCCCACTGCTAATGACCCACAGGGGTCTGGCTTACCAGAAACAAGCAGCAACTCCCCACAAGAGACTCCCCACAGTAAAACACATCAATTCCAAAATTAAAGTAGATTTAAAAAACAATACTGCAAAAAACATAAAAAGTATATTTAAAACAGAGTTACTGGTGGAGAGCTTTCATGATAGTAACAGACTACTAAATGCAAGAAGCAAAAGCTTTTAAACACCTCCTCCCCACACTTTCTGAAGGCATTTCTTGTATAACTTTCTGGCAGTTTCATTTCTCCCCTTCCTTCTCAATTCCTGACACAGGAAAAGCCATTTTGGACTAGATTGTGACATGAAGTGACACAGCAAATGAACTTCCCTCCTAAATTTCATCAAGAAGAAACTGGAATATTGCACGATGCTGCAGCTCCACAAGTTTCACAAGGACATATAACCTGCATTCTTCATGTTGCCACTAACCAATTTTTAAAAGTCCAGCTAAGCATGAAAACAGGAAAAAAAATGGAACAAGATTATATTTCCAGAGAACAACGTAAAGGCAAGAGCATCCATTGACTTCATTTTCCATGACACTCTGGTCGTTTACATGACAGAGGGGAGCTTCCTGACTTAATAATCAAGAGCAAGACATTCATATGACTACGACCACAAACCACTTCTCCAGTCCGTGCTCTCCCACCTCCTCCACCCCAGGCCTCCAAACCACAACCCATGCTCACTCCCTGCATCCCGGAGATGCTGCCTGCCACAACAGTGGGACAGACAGCCCCTTGCTGCTATCCCAGACAGAGACTGCCGGCAGCCCATGCTCTCTGTGCACCAATTTCTTACAGCTGCGGTAGAGGGGAACGCCACGTCTGAAGGGCTGGCAAGCAGCACGCGTTTGGAAATCCGAGTCTGACACCAGCTGATATCAAACTCAGCAGTACACAACGAGAAGGGATGAACAGAAGCTGTAACCTCTCTAATTTCTGCCTGAGCTTGTAGTCAGTAGCCATCTACTCGGGTAAAAGAAAGCAACCGGGCACCGCAATCTTCCCTGTACACCCACATTTCGCAAAGCGATTCCAAAAATACCAGAGATGAGCAGTTGTAAGGGCCCTTGTGGCCCGTCAAAATCCTGTCTCTTTTCAGACTTTGTCCTACCGCCAAGCCCTGTGTTTCAGGCGACTGACTTTACCGTAGAGCCGAAACAAGGCGATAAGCAGCGGGGCAGGGATCCCGGCGCTGGCCGCCCCCGCCGGGGCACCGCGGGGGTCACCTCTCCATCTCCCGCCCGCCGCTTCTCGGAAAGGCGAAGCTGTCCCGAGCGAGGTCACTCCACCGCAATCCTTCCCATCAGCAGCTCGTACACTAGGGCCGAGCCAAAACTAGGGAAAAGAAAGCCCCAAGCATCCCAAGGCATAGAGGGTGCCGGGGGCAGCGCCGCTCTCACAGGAGCCGGAGATACGGGCAGCCCACCAGGAAACACCCCGCGGGTTTCGGGGAGCCCCGTTCCGCCGCGAAATGCCGGGAGCCCCGGGCCGGACACCGGACCCCATCCCCCCCGTGCCGGGGTCCCGCTCACCTGCGGTGTCCCAGATAGAGATGTTGTACGGCCCCCACTGCTTCAGGTAGAAGGCGCCGCCGACGGTGCTGACCGTCTCCTGGAATCGCCGCTCCATGTAGCGGTGCAGCAAGGAGGTCTTGCCCACGTTCATGTCCCCCAGCAGCACCACCTTCCCGTCCGGCTTCTTCATCGCGGCTCGGTTCCCTGCCGGCGGCCGCTCCCGCCCCCTTCCCTTCCCTTCCCCTCCCTTCTCCTCCCGGCCCGCTCCGCCCGGCGGGGCCCCGGAAGCGGCGGGACGAGGGCCGAGAGCCGCCTCCGCCGGCNGGGGAGGGGACGCGGGCGGGGAAGCGGCCGGAGCTCCGCGGACCCTCTCCGCCCCTGCCCTGCCCCAGCGGAGCCCAGAAGTGTCCCGGCCGCTCCGGGGCAGGTTGGATGCTGACCGGCTGCGAAAAGCCGGTTCCGCGGGGGTGTCGGGGCCGAGCTTGGCCGCGCTGAGCCTTCGGGGGATGCAGCTGCGCCCCGGGATGCTCGCGTCCTTCCAGCTGGAGATGGCACAGACACCATCTCCGCAGCCCTCCAGGAGCCCGAGGGAAAGCCCGCTCATCCCGCCCCCCTCCCGGGGCGTACATGAAGGGCCAGGAACTTGCTCCGAAATTAAGATCTCTCACGGAGCTGTGACAGCTGCCAGGCAAACACCTACCTTTGCCCTGGTATCAGGGATTATTTTCCAAGGGGCAGGTCTACCTAATTTCGCAGCCAGTTGCCCAGCTGCTGTAATTCAGATTAATTTCATTACAGGTGATGGAATTACAATCATTTAAATTACCCAGAGATTTAGCCTATCATTTTTGTGTCAGTCCTCTTTATGGCAAACAAATCTGGGAAAAAATATTAATAAGATACAAACATCTTACAAATGTGGGGCACATAAAGGGATAAAAATAGAGACCAACAAGGGGGGGAAACAACAGATACGTTGTTCTTAAGAGAACTTACCAGTTACTGGTTTTGTCTCCCTCCCCACAGGACAGTGCTCAGATAAAAACACTTTTCTTAATAAGTGAACACACATCCTCATTCCTGTATGTCTTATGTTGAAACTCCTAGAATTTCTTTAGCCAGTCTAGACTTCATATTTAGGAGATGCTTTGATTTTTGCCTATCTGCTAAAAAGGATTAGCTGTGTGACTATGGGGTTTTTAAGCCATGCCTACTTACTTTTGCTTATTCTGCTTTTACTGACCCAATTTGTGGTTCTGCAGCTGTACCCAGTGATATGTAATTTCAGTTCAGAATCAGATACATTCCAGATATTAAAGTACTGGAGATATCCAAAGAGAGGGGATATTAAATGGTTCAGTAAAAAAAGTCTTAAAAGTGACTTCATAATGTTAATATGGGATGTGATTCAGGGCTGTGTGCAGCGCTGTGTAAGGGATGGGATTGTTGCACTCGGATAATTGTGTGGCCCTATTTTTCTCTGGCATGTGCAGGCTTTGTATCAGATTCCAATTTTCTGCCTGGATTCCCATCTCACTCTCAGAGTTGGGAAAAATATACTCATTTAATCAAAGTGCTTCTCTGACATACTCTAAGCAAGTAAGTTTCTTCTGGGTGCTTGGTATGAAAGTGTAAAAAGAACAAATATTCTCTTTGTATGGATACTGCTTGCAAATTCCCATGTGCAATATGTTACATCCTTTTGAAGTGGCAGATGCCATTTCAAAAAGAGAAAAGAAGAGTTTTGAATCAAAGAGTTTAGACCATAAGGATCTGCACCTGTAAAAAAATCCCGAGTTTATGTATTCTCACCTTATGAATTCTTTTACTGTCCACAAAATAACAAAAACACCTAAAAGCTTAAACACAGTTATTGATTTACACCAGTGCTTCTGCTACCAAGTCCTAGTAGTTAAAGCACTTCAAACAATTATTTCTAAATTTTACCAAAATTCTGCTGTATTTGAATTATTTTCAAGTACTAGACAAATGTACGTGTTTCTGGTATTCAAAACAAGTTCAAAACAATAGTTTCTAAAAGTAAGCAGAGAAGTTAGGACAGAAAACAGTCTCAATAATAGGGTGAAAATACAACTGGGATTTTAGGTGTTGTTAATAACTTGCTCCATAAAGAGAAGCCCACTCCTTTCGCAAATGTTTTCCACAGTTTCTTGAAACGCATACCTACATCCCCACATATTTCAGTGGGTGTATTTCCAGATAGCAGCAGTCAGACAGACAGGGGACTCTCCTGAAAGTGTCACCAGCCAAATGTCACTGATGGCAATGTATTACTTTTATATGTTGAACATAGCCTAGCTCAACGAGGCACCAAATTCATCTGGTTTGGACTTGGTGCCACACCTAGCAACTCTCACTCAGCCGGGGATGTACATTCTCCCATTAGTATCCATCTCCCTACGTAAGTTAGCATCTTCACTGCTTAAAGGGTCGCCTCTGTTTCACAGCAATCTCTCCCTGATGATCAGGTACAACAGGATTGGAGGGTACTGCCTATTGTTCCAATTGGGAGAATTTAGGACAATGGTGATCTGAACAGATTCAAAGAACAAATAGAGGCTCCTGAAGCGAGTCCTTACAGACTCAAGTTTGTGAAGTCCTCAGCAGTCTGAGCTCCCACTGACCTCAGGAAAACATGCTCACTAGGCAGAGCAGTGTGTTTTGTTATTACTGCCAACATCTCCTTGGATGAATGTGCTCCGAACTACAGCATACAATTTAAGTCACCTCTTGTTAAAGTCAAATGGCTCATGATAGTCGGTAATGCAATATAAATAATAACAGAGTATATGTGAAAATATTTGGGAAAACATTAAGAGCCTGTAATTTGTTCTCTAGCACTCAGATGTATTGGCCTGTTGCAAGATAATTTCCCCAAATCACTGAGTTGTCTGTAGCAAGAGGTCTCCACAGTAGTAAGTATGGGCATGAAGAATGTCAAATTGCTTGATAGGAAGGAATATGGAATACTTTATTCTCTAGGTAGTGTATGTATGTGGACTACATACATTGTCTGGTATTTGGTTTTCATTGTAAAGCATCTGAGGACACCTTTAATTACAAGGAGATTGTTCATTAGCCTTCCTGACAGTGTGACAACGTGCTCACCATGGTTGGTCTCCAGAGGTTCTGAAATTCAGACATTTGGATTAGGATACAGAGGGGGACAACACATTAAAGTTTCTTACCCACTTCTGTGCTAGAGTAAGACACTCCCAAGAGTAAGAATGTTAGCCTTGTACTCAAGCCAAAACCCTGAGCCAGTAATGACTGTACTGACGTCAGGGTAACTCAACCTTTCTAGTCTCCCGCAGTATGAAAGCTGCTTAATATTGCAGGAGAAAATTAGAGGCTGTTTATTTGTTTCCTTGCCAGCCTTCCCTAGGTATATATATATACATATTGTCCTGCCTATGTTCCTCATTTGGTCTTCAGGCTAACAATATTTTGTAAGTTCACATGAGATGAAATGTTTGTCACAGAACAGGGTTGTTTTTTGCTGAGCTGATCTTACTTTGGAGGCAAATTGAGCAAGTGGTTGAAAGGATATGTCATGTCAGCTACTAACTGCTGCCCCCAACGTGTCACAGGTGTGCTGTGGACTTGATATTCAGCACCTCGACCTGCCTCTTTTTTGTCCTCTGGCAGTGTCTCCATGTTTTGAGATGTTGAATCTCCATGACCAGATGTTTGCTTTCTGGAGGTACCACAGGTGACCTCGATGGGACTGTTTGTAATGCTAAAGGTGGTACAAACTCACCCTACTTTTAAAACATGGAAGAATCCATAACTGAGAGCCATGTATCTCAGTTACCTACTGAATCCTAGACAAGGCTTCACGAACCAAAGAGAAGGACAATAAGTGAGGCTTATTCCTTGTCCTTAATACGTGCTGGCACACCAGTGCTTTGTTGCATCTCTTCATGAAGCATGAGGTCACTGCAAAAGCTACAAACAGGTACTATTTGGTGAACCACAGCAATTTCTGCTTCTGTTTCTGCTTATTGCCTTCCTTTATGACTTCTTTCTTCTAAATGAGCAAATGAGTATGCATGCTCATTAAATAGAAATATTTGCCCTCATCATCTTCCAGACAGATGTAACTAAAGCTCATGCTCAAGGTGCTTTCTTTCAGGCTACAAAGCCTGAAATATGTAGACAGAGCAGTGGCAAGGTGATGAGTCTGTGTAGCCTGAAAAAGCTATTCTTCACGTTGCCACTACTCTGCCTACATATTTATTGTAACATATACTAGGTCCCTCCTCTTCACCCTACAGATTAGTCCACAACCTGGATGCCCTAATTAAAGGAAATTGCCTGTACGGCATATCAAAAGTTAGTCTGCTTTCTCTAGGGTTGCAGTTCCACACCCTTCTCCCTCTCCTTTTCCTGACGGTTTTCTTAGGCTGTCACTGGCTTCTGCTTGACCATTCCCTATGACAATTGAGCTTGATGAGCTGATGAAAAACTAGCTCAGCAGTGACAGTAATTTTCTGCTGGTTTTGTGATGGGCACAGAGGAGGCTGATGAGGCAGCCATGGTTGGAGCCACAGAGCTTTAGTCCCCTGGGTCTTCAGTTGAGCAGTGCTGGCTGCTCACAAATCTTTACTTTCCCTTGGCAAGTGTCCCTGCTCTACCTCCTCTTCAAACCTTGCAGGTTTTGGAGCACCTCAGCTGTAGGACAGTTTTCTTTCTCCAGGATTGGAAAAGTGTTTCAGTGTATGACTTCCACCAGGTCGGTGTCTGAATCACACCACACTAACAATGAGATGGTAAACCAAGCAGCTTAAGACATCCTTATCACAGAAAAGCCTGACCTGGATGATTAGATTTTGCCTGTGTTAGAGGCAGTTGAACAGCAGGTCTAAGATGGAAACTATGAAGCAACCTTAGCTATAGATACAGCCACTGAGTGAGCAAAAGTAAGCTCTTCCCTGATGCACAGGTGCTAGAGATGCTGATGAAAATAGGAGCTCAGGAGTAACTCCCCCCCAGGTGGGTACACAAAATGTGAGTTTTACATAGATTGCTTTTTTTTAACGGCAGCATTTTAAGGCCTAATCAGACTCCATCAGCACATAAGAATCCAAGGCTATCCTACTATCATGTTCCTGAAGTTTAATAGGGCACTGGGTGTGGATGGGTACAGAGGTACACATATGCTTACAAGAAATTACAAAATAATGGCCTAGAAAAAAAATGCATTAGGTTTTCACTGTTCCTGGCATGATGAAGGAGATGGAGTAAGTTAGCCAGTAGTCATTCAGAATTTGCCTTAGTTCTTGTAAACTCATTAAGATTCTTGTCCATGATAAGCAGACTCATGCACCTAGGAGACATCCTATGGACAGCAGCAGCCCACAATGGGAATGTGAGTGCAGATTTGGCAGAATCAGAAGGCATGGTCCTAGTGACTAATAATGACATAGGAGTCAAAACCTGTGACCTTTAGATGTGAAGTTTTCACAACACATTTGTGACAGTTGAAAGAATTTCATTTTTATTTGCAAGTTCAATACTATCATCATATGAATTGTTATAAAGGCAGCATATACAGAAGAACAGACATGTGTTTGTAGTTGAACCCACCTCGTCACTAATTACATGCATGTATATCAAGTATCTTTTGCATATTATACCTTTAAGTCATTTCTCTAGGCTGTAGCCATAACTATTCCCTATGAATAAATTCATGTGATGCCAAGCATGCCATCATTGCTTCTGGTCATGAAGAAAAGGCCATTGAAGGGTGTCACAGACAAATTTACCTCAGGGCAAAATCACATCCTCCTGGTTCCAGACAGGACAGGGTTAGTTGTCCAAGTAGCCAGGAGAGATCATGGCTAGGGCCTGGAGGTTATTCTATAGTACCTCACATCATTTTCTGGGGACAGGGGAAGGGCTCCCTTCCTGTGTCAAAGCTTGGCCATGTGGTGGGGTGTTCTCAGGGGTTTCTCTGTGGTGAGCACTTGCATGTGAATTGTTTGCCTCTTGGACACTTTGTTATTAATATTTTTACTGTTACTGTCCAGTTTTTTATTTCATTGCTGTTTCCAGTAATTGTTCTTATCTGAACCTATGATTTTTACCTTTTGAGCCTCCAATTCTCCTCTCCATCTCCCTTCACGGGAAGGGAGGGGGTACTGGGGAGTGAGCACATGGCATGTGGTCTGGAGTGTTTCACTGGGAATGCTAAATTGGGGAACTATTCCTAAACCACAAGACACATCCAGTCAGAAGTTACACTTTGTCCTGCCTCTAGCCTTGTTACTACACTTTGCATTTCATCTCTTGGCTGGACAAGCCATTGCAATCTCCTGTTCTCCTTCCTCTTTGAACTCCTCCCCACCCATACCAGCCATCATAGAGAGAAGTGGGATTTCTCCTCCTGGTGCATGTTAAAGGTCAAAAAAAAATTGATGTGATTTGGCAGGAAAAAACAGCCATCCTCATTTTATCCCCTTACAGAAAGACAACGTTGTGACCTTCAAAGTGTAAACTGATCACTATGAAATGAAATTTATCACAATGATTTCTCCTAAAAGTATTGCACCTCTTCATGGGCTCTTGTTTCATCCAGCCACATGTGACCCTTGGATGAGAGATGCTTCAGCTATTCATGGATAATAGAACCTATTAAAAAAAGAAATATTAATCCAATTAGAAGGATAAAAATAGAAGTTATTTACTTATATGTGTGAAGATGTGACTTCGAGATTAGAAGTGATCAAAGCAGAATTTAGAATATACAAATATAATTTATACTAGCAGGTTTTTGGAGAGTAATACTGGAAATTCTTCCCAAGTTTGTAGCCTTCAAATTAGAAACTTACTGCATAAAATGTTCCAGTCCTCTTCTAGTCCTGGTTTAGAAAAAAAGGAAGCTATGATAATTTTCTTAGTTAGAAAATCTTTCCTTCCTAGAATATGAAAGAGGACTCCCTGGCTGCTTTCTAAGTTGTATAGAGAGACAAAATTCCCCCAGAATATTTCAGATTTTAGTTGCTAGCTAGTTAGTTGGACTTTCACTGTTTCAGACATTATATCTAGGCATTAAAGTCTACTAAAAATGTGCTGTTTTACTAAAATAGTTTCAAACACAGCATGCAACAACCTCATTACATTTGAAACATTGTCGTACTATAATATCCTGTAGAGAGTTTACATAAAGATGGTGCAGTCAGAATTTCCTACTTTTTCTCTCTTTAACCACATATTTATGATTAAAATTAAGTGCACCACTCCCCAGCACATCACTTTACATCACAGTGTTTCTGACAATTAATTTCTGTGTCATTCTTTTGAATGCATTTTCAATTTCACCATCCAAAAATTTGCTATTTATTGCTCTTAGGAAACTGTTCTCTTTTGCTTCTACCCTTCCTTTTTTAATAACCAAGGTTTTAATCATTACTTACCTTGGGTAATGAGATCAGTGGAACTATTCATAGCCAAGGTATAAATAAGTACCATGCAATTTGACCTTCAGTCATGTCAAAAAATATTCTCCAATCTAGTTATATAGAGAAAATCCTGCTGTCAAAAAATATTCTCCGATCTAGTTACATGGAGAAAATCCTGTGGTTAATTCAAGAGCAAAAATACTTTAAAATTGCCTCTGACAAACAGTGTCTAGTGCTTGCAGCTGAAACGTAAACTTTTCTTTCCTGCTCTAATAGTTATTCTCTATGTAGTTCTGTTATGTGAAAATTTGATCCAAGTGATCTTTGCTGAAGCAGTATATTTTTTGGCACTTATGTGTTGCTAGGAATTGCATGCTGCTGTTTTGACATCTTTCCAGACCATAGATGCTACTGTTTTCTTCAGGCCTGGAAAGTCACCTAGAAATTAAATCTGTTGCTGAGGATTCCCTTTACAAACCAAGTTGCTGAAGTAATTGATTTAGTACTTGCTGGACTGGCTTCAGCTCTGAAAATATTTAAAAGTCTGCTATGCCAGGTGGGAGGTAAATATAATTGTGGATTAGCTTTCTTTGGCTATTAAGTTATCAGTATTAAATAGTATTGTCGTGATGTCTCCATCTTCAGAGCATTGCAGAAATGTAGCACCACATTCTGTGCTCCTTTACACTTGAGCCAGCCTCACTAAAACATTGCTTAAATTGCTTAAGGGAGCAAAT
The DNA here is from genome assembly GCA_013400515.1 of Erpornis zantholeuca. Lineage (NCBI taxonomy): Eukaryota > Metazoa > Chordata > Aves > Passeriformes > Timaliidae > Erpornis > Erpornis zantholeuca. Next base: position 256,694 of record VZTN01016455.1, read on the forward strand.
CAGTTCTGTATTTGGCCTTGACACATCACTGATCGGTTCTAGAGCTTTGATTATAAGGTATCCTAACCCTCCTTCACACCCAGGGCAAGAAACTCTGAATCAAGAGGGAAAACTTAGAGCCCTAAAGGATGAAAGAAGGAAAATACTCAAGGAAAAAGTTTCTATTATGAAGTTGGGGTTTTTTTCAGTGAATTTGAATTATATGTATCCTTTTAACACACTGAGAAAACAGCTTCTGTGAGACAGAGGAAGTTTAAGAAATTATTAACACTAGTTGATATTTAATCTAAATTCCTAATTTAAACAGAAGTGCTGGGTGAAACTCATTCCAGATACAATATGATATAATCTAATTTACTTCAAACACCTGCTTCAGTCAAAGCTGGTCTGTTTAAGGAGTAAAAATAACAGAATAAAAAAAACTTTTAGAACATATTGGGTATGTGAACATAAAATCTTATTATTGGAGTAAGCTTGTTCCTATTTAAGTCAAATAAAGAAGCTTGTAATTCTCTAAAGCTCAGATGAGATTACTATAAAATAACATGGCAACATTGCTATTCATAAATCAGTAAAAGGAGAAAGGTGACAATTAATATAGTATAGACAAAAAGCACTGAATGGAAAAAGTACTTGAAATTAAAAGGTGAAACAGAAGGGGGTTTGTCCAAAAGAGAAGAGAGAGGCTACAAAATATTTTTTAAAAGCTTCATTATAGAATATATGCATGGAAAACAAGAATGGAAGAGGGTAAAATGAAAAAAAATAAGGATACCCAGTCTGACTGTAAGGCATCAGTGACTCTAGAAAAAAAATGGCAAGTATGGACTTAGTCCCATGATGTATTCAGTTGTGGGCTGAAGTATTTTCTTGGCTCTTAGGATTACTGTTAACAGTTAAAAGCATATCTAAATGAAACCTATGCTAAAATTCTTCAGTGAAGAAGCATGGACTTGAATTTAAATTCTGTTGTGAGTTTTTTCTGAATTCTGTTACGAGCTTTAGGGTTATAAATTAGCTAACTTCTGGACACACTGAGAATGGATACAAACAAAAAGAAATAATTGAGTACAGATGGAGAAATTGCAATGAACACTTGTTAGTTGTGTTCTTCAAAGCGAGTAGCAAAACATCCACCCATTTCAGTGAGCTTCAGGTCACAGCCTGTGTTTTGATGCAGAAGGCACACAAGTTCACAGTGTGCTTATACTCATTGCAAGTACATCTTGTGATCATGAAAGAGAAAAGATCTGTAACAAACCTTTACATGAAGGCACGAGAGCTGCAAGAACTTGAAACTGAAGGACTTTTTAAAATTGAAGAGTTTAGACAATTCAGGAAGTGGAAGTGGAGTTTGTTCTCCAGATAAAACACTTACCTCGTTGTCTCTGTCCTCAAATTGGCAATACGAAGGATGAAAAACTACCAGGAAATTACCAATAGTGAGAGAAGCCATTACAGTCTTGTGGTAAGGGGTTTAAAATGGAAGGAAGTAATTGTTTCTCCTCAGTGAATGATTACATTCCCTTGTGGGGGTCAAAAGTTTTAAAAAGAAAATAGATTAGACTAATAAAAATCAGAAAGTCCCAAAGCTGCTAATTCTGAGCAGCATTTACCTGGAAAGAGCTCCTGTACACTTGCTCTTGTTTCCAACCTGAACCCTCCTCAGCTCTGTGAATTGAATGGTTTTATGGAGCAGCCCCCAAACTGCCGAAGTTACATATAAACTGAAACTTGGGCCAGTTTGTCTTAAATCTTAATGTGCTTGTCTTAAAGCATTAACCTAACAGCTGTGGCATTTCAGGAGATAAAAATGACAGCTCATTTGTCCTTTCTATGGGACACTGAGAATTTGAGGCAGTCAGGGCAGGAGGTGACTGTATAAAGGGGATGCAAAGGTCTCCCAGATTCTGGCCTGCCACATCCTCTGGTATAAAGCTACTAGACCTACACAACCCACATTAAGTCTAACAACTGTTCAAGGCTTTATTTTTCAAGCTGTAGGTGCCCTCTTGCTTCTTGATTACCAGCTGGAGGGATCATAAAACTTATATTGACATGATCCAAGCAGTTGAAAGGGAAAAAAAAGTTAAGTAATGTGGATTTCAGAAGTAGTATAATCTATACTATATTTGAGCAAAGAAATATAGAGATAGTAGTTAGAGATTTTAGAATGAAAAAGTTTTTGCAAAATCTGCATAACTTGATCAAAACTTGGGTGAGGGTAGATGTTTGGTCTTAAACTACCTGATTAGAAGTGGTAAATTATGATTCTGGTCCTTGTAGCTTCCTCCTGTCTGGTCTTCTATTTCTGAGAGAGTTTTCTGATCCGCTCTTTTATTGTCTCCCTGGCAAGATAGGTGTCTGCTTGTACCGAATTTGTTTCATGCAGGAAATGAAAACAAATCACAAGAGGCTACAGAAGTAAGTGGTTCATATTTTCGCCCTGCTGAGATAAACATTAACTCTGAGCCCTCAAGTGTTTTCAGGAGATCTGACCCAGAATTTATCAGGCACTTGAAATAAACTGTTAACTATTAACCAGTAGATGGAGGCTGGTTTGGTCACATTCTGAAATCAGTCATTGCTGAAGAATGAGATGATTCATGACCTTGACAAGTCACATTGCTGATGGCAGAAAAAAAAATTAGCCTCTTCTGAGAGCAGTAGATCAGTATCCCCTCTTTGTGCATGTTAATTGCATTAACATAATATTAGAACAAATGCAGAATTAAAAGTTCCCCAGGATCACTCAGGGACTAACAACCCAGCCTCCAGTTTTGACATCATTTATCTGTATTGGTAGAATTGTATTCTAGCCTTCTTTACAGTCCCCTTTTTACAGAAAACATTGAGGCACTGAGGTGCTCCAGTGTGTCCAGAGAAGAGCAATGAAGCTGGTGAAGGGTCTAGAGAGTAAGTCACATGAGGAATGGGGGTGTTCAGCCTGCAGAAAAGGAGGCTTGGGGGAGACATTATTAATCTACAACTACCTGGAAGGAGGTTGTAGCACGGTGAAAGTCAGTCTCCCAAATAAGTGACAGGATGAGGGAAAATTATCTCAAGTTGCACCAGGGGAGGTTTAGATTGGACACTAAGAAAAATTTCTTCATCTCAAGTGTTGTCAGGCAATGGAGCAGGCTGCCCAGGGAAGTGGTTGAGTCACCATCCCTGGAGGTATTTAAAGGATATGGCTTGGTGATGGACTTGCAGTGCTGAGTTAAAGTTGAACTCAATGATCTTAGAGATCTTGTCCAACCTAAGTAATTCTGTGATCTGAACTGTACTATGGATACATGGTGCACCTTGTCCTAAAAGCAGCCTGTTGATTTCAGCCTGTTAGCCACACGCCCTCCTCTGTTCCCCAACTGAATGGTTTGGGCATACACTATAGAGTCAATGAAAAGAGGTGTTTTTGAAGGCCTCCTGTAGGAGACCCTGTCAGGTCTAGGTGTCCCAAGGGTGAGTGATCTCTCATTTTTTAACAATAAAGTTCATCTACTATTGCATTACCCCTTCAGTTAAATCTGGTTAACATTCTCTGAATTTCTGCTTTGTTTGTTCTGGGTATGGATAGATGAAAGAACTTGAAGCAGGGAGATATCCTTTGGAAGACAGATATCCTTTTGGAAGATATCCTTGAAGAAACAACAGTTTAACTTGATGCTTAGTCTCTTACTACATTATGTGGGAATTTTGCAGATTTGCGCTCTCATGCCTGGAAATACGAACTACTCCAATTGCAATAGGATGTTCAGAATATGACTACATTATAGGCTATGAGGGCATCTCTCTGTTGTCAAGTTTGGATGCTTAAAAATTTGTGTCCCAATTTTGTAGCTGAAGCACCATTCCTGTCCTTTTGCTGTTTGTTTTTTTCTCTGTAAAAGAAAACTTGATATTCAGATAGGAGGGAGCAGGTGCAATCTCAGGCTGCTGCCTTTATCTTGACAAGTAGGAAAATCAAGGCTGCAGGTATGTATACAGTATATATGCCCCAGCACTACTGGCACAGCCAGAAACTGGAGGGATTACTTCTGAAATAAGCTCTTGCAAAGAAAAAGAAGTGAATGCCATTTCGCTCAGTTGCACTTTTTCCCAAAGTCTCCCTTGTTATGTGATATTAATGTTTACCTTACGAAGTCGGATAAAACATACTGGACGTCATGCGAACGCAGGGGATATGCCCGGTGCCGGAGCAGTTTGGAAAACTGGAAATGCTGTCAGATGATTTGTGAAGCGCACGAAGCGGAGGCAGCAAGGAGATGCGGGAGGTGCCGGGTGTCTGTCCGGGCGGCCGCGGNCCATCATTCCAACCCCCATCACTGCAGAGGGACGGCGGCAGGCAGCCCGACTGCCCGCGCGTCTCTCGTCTTCCTCCTCACAGCATCATCTCCCAACACGGTACCAGGTCCCAGATGTGACACGGCTTCTGGGCAGTTCAGGCTGCACGTGGAAGCTTGTTGAGGGATGGAGCACATCCGACTCGCTGTCCAGCCAGAGCAGTTTGCTGTGCCTGAGGGTCTGTGTGCTCGGACCCTTGAGCTAACAGGACTGTGGGTGAGGAGCAATGAGACAGATCACCCCGGCTGCCGAGGGCAGGCTCAGGTCTTTCTGAAAACCGGGTGACTGCTAGGTAAACTCATGCAGCTAAGGGAAATGTGAGTGCTACGACCCAAGGAGGAAAGGGGACTTCACTATAGGCTCAAGGGTCAAAGGATACACTTCCCATGGAAATTGGGTGGCCATAGGAACCGTAGCTGATGGAAAACTTGTTTAGAGTGTTTTAAGGTGCCGCCCCGTTACATTTAAGTGTCCGTCGCAATGCTACGGGTAGCAGTACCTTCAGCAGAGCTCCCATTGCTGCATGGAGGCTGCCAGCTCCTCGTGGACCCCTGAGCCTCTGTGCGGCTTTGCAGAAGTGCTAGCTCCACTTCGTGGGGAAGGGACAAGTTCTGACACATGATTGTCATTATTATTGCTGTTTGCCAGCAGCTAATAAATGAATTACTGCAAAGAGTCAGGGGAAGTCCCTTTGCTTTGAAGCCCCAGGAGACTAAGTATTCCCACGCTACTCTTTGCTTAACCTCGAAGCTCCAATACGTAACAGTCATGTGAGTGCAGTAAGAAAGATTTTATTCAGAGGTGGATTCAGTCTTACGTTCCGAAGAAGCTAACAAATGGAGAAACTGACGATCAGCCTGAGCAGGTGCCTTTTCATCCACTGTGCTCCTGGAGAGGGAGACCTAGAGCTACCCAGAGTCTGTGTCCAGGGCTGCCAAAGCTGCAGCTGCTCAGAGGGTTTCACACGAGGGGAGAGGTGTCACTGCTGGTGTAACCCTGGTGCAGTTTCGGCACTCGGCAGCTAGTTTCGGCAATGCTGAGATGTGGACTTGGTGAGCAGGGGTTGCTCACACCCCTGGTGTGTCGGTGGAGGACTACAGAGCTCTTCATTCCCCTCTCTCTAATTAAGCAAACAGCAGCATCTTGAAACTGCATGGTATTGCGGCAAGTAAGGACCAGCATTTACCCTGTTTGGATACAGTTCTGCTACCACCATTCTGAAAATGAATGATTCTACTCACAAATTAAACTGAAATCCTATCACAGTAAGAAATACTTGGCAAAGATGATTCAAACAGCAGAGATTACCTAGGTTGTCCGCCCTCTGGAAAAGCTCTGCTGATAAGATCTGTGAAGGTACTGTGATGAAAATGGAGAGTCTTTCCCCCTAAATAGCCACAGTGTGAGTCCAAAAATAATTTGTATTGCAGTCATACTGCACTGAGATGCTGAATTCTTGGGATATTGCTGTTCATGTTCTCTGTCACTGCTGAAGTAATCAAGAATGTCCTGAGCCTAGAAAAGAAACGGTTTAGGGGCCACCACTGAAATTAAAGAGATGAAAGATGGTATTTTTAGGCCATTCATAAAATGGTCAAATTATGCCTTCTTTTGTAGAATAATCTGGTTCCACTAATCACAAAAGTACCTTTAAGTCAGCAATACAAATGAGCTGTCTGGTAGAAATTACTTCCCATGTTTTCTGAACCGGAAGGAGCATTGGCAGAGGGCAAGAGTCAGCTCATGATAAGGAATTAGTCACAAACCCAACAGCCATGCAGTGTGTGCAAGCGTCCAGAGCCTGTGGCCATAGCCCCGTGGTTGTCATGGCAGCCCAGAGGCTGCTGCTGCCTGGGGATTCACCAACCACTGTGAGACCCCTCTTCATGCTCTGGAAATGGATGCCATGGGAAGAGTGCCGAGTACAAGATCTCTTAGTTTTCAAGCTGGATGCAAACAGCCAGCTTTGTGTTTAACATGCTGGAATAAGAGGGGTTTCCTCCTTCAGTCACTCTTTTCTTCCTGCTTTTATAGTAAATACTCTGTCACAGAGTACTCTTTCCAATGATTCTTTATGTAAGGAAGCAATAGAAATGTTGTTGTACTCAGAAAATGTTGTACTCATGTTCACATGTGCTGTCCGATGCTGTTAAGATCATACTCACTTTCTGGAAAAACTTATTTACTGTCTTTCTGATGAGCATAGAGACTGACAGCATTCCTTAAAGACATGGAAACAAATAACCTCCTTTAAAGTGCATGTCATATTCCCTGCTTCCACTCTCATAGTCATGCTGGCTCAGCATATCTCTCTGCTCCCTCCTATGTGTGCATATACCTTGCTTAAGCCTGTTTTGAACAAAACCCGTGTCAGGTGTCCCATTGTTTCCTGCTGGATCATTTTCAGGTTGTGAATTATCGCATGTGCTGCGGGTGTTGTGGTTGCTGCTGTGTGTATTTTTTCCTCCTGTGCTTACACACATGTATAAACTCTGCTGTTCCTCACCAGCAGCAGGTGACAATCTTGGTGCAGTGGCTCTGTGTTCAGGCTGCCAGAACTGCCCATCCTGGCACTGTCTGAAAAATGGACACAGACCTCTGTCAGTCCTTCTTCTCCAGTCTGCCCTTTTCCCTTGGCACTGGTAAACCCCAGGAGGACAGCATGGCTGCTAGCTCTGTACATCTAATGCCAACAAAGAACCCCTTTGTGTGGAGGAAGTTCTCTGGTGACAATCTCCAAGATGTGCTGAAGCCCTCTTCTGGTGCCTGAGCTGTGCACAGTGGCCAGAGCAGAATGAAAACCCTGGAGGCTCCAGAGCAGTGTCCTGGTGGATGGGTACTGCCTTGGCCACAAGAATCACAGAGGCCTTCACCTCGCAGAAGTAGAAACACCTGATGGTGTTTCTATGGCTTTCAGAAGAAGGATTCACCCCTACATTCAGAGCACAGCCTGAGGGAACAAGCAGGGGTACTGGATTAGGCTGTCAGCAGGGAAGGTTGTCAAGTCAGCTTCCAATTACTTTGTCAGCCTTCAAACAACATTTTTCATGTTTATATCCCCTGCTTCCCAAATGATTTCTACTTCTACACAATATTGGTATATCTGTAATAGCAAAATGTCTATTCATTGTTTCCTCACATATCTCAGAAACTACCTTCTGACTGGATTAAGCACTCTGGTAGCATGAAAAAATGCAGCCACTCATATGATAAGAAAATATACAAACCCCTCTAATTCACTTGTGGTTTAAATATCCTACTGCCTTAACCCAAGTCTGGGTAGATGCCTTGAATTGCGAAGGTCGCAGTAAAGAAGGAGCAGTTGGGGGTCAAAAATAAGCTGAGGACTTCCCTTGATGCAAATTGTGATGCTGAGAGTTTTAGGTTATTTGGGGGTTTCTCGCCCATTTTTAAATAAGCCTAATGTTAATATGTGGATCCCTTATGGTATTTCAGTGGTTGCTCAGGGTGAGTAAAAAGCTCTCCATAACTGCTACAGAGGTCTGTGGAGCAGCTTCTGCCAGGGCACAGGAGCAGCACTGACACAGCCAGTCAGAAACAAGAGGCAAACCGCCTTGTTTTCAATTTATTGGTGATGTCCTTATATCAGTGGGATGGTTAAAAAGAAAAGCTGCTGTTACTTCTGCTGCCTTGAAATGCAGATCACAGTCAAAATCAGAAAATGACAGAGAAAGCAGATTCTTAGTCAGGCACAGTGAAGTGTTGCAATCCATTAGAAATAAAGCAGAAGAGCAAAAAGCTATGAAGTTGCTGTACTTTCAAGGAGTCAGTGTCTAACAACACCTGCAGTATTGTAAATGTTGATACAAACCAAATAGTTCCAATTCAACAACTCTATACACCAGTGGAAATTATTAGACAAGTCTTCTGAAGTTATATAACTTTTCATGGAGTATTTTGAAGTCTGTAGACTTATATCTACATGACCACAAAAGCAACATTGAAGAAATTAAATTCTCCATGAGTTTTTTTGTAGAAAAAAANAATCTACTTTTGTGCATATTGAAAAGGGATGATTGAACTTTTTCAGCCTGGAGGCAGACTGCCTTTTATCAGTGGTATAAATATTACCACAAAACCATTCTATTGGTTTTAATTTTATTTACCAATTAAATGCTCACACTCCAGTCACAAAAATATAGAACATTGGGAGTAACAGGTTTTACTTGGCTACCTAAAACAAGATTACTACATCAAATGCTCTTGGTAGGTCCAATAAGATATTTTTTGCCTTCAATTACTAATTGTAGATGCTATATAAAACACATCCCATAAGGCCAAGCCTGTAGCTGTCAGGGTGCTATTCTGTAAATGACTCTGGCTGATGACTCATTTCTAGGTTTGCTTTCTTCCTAGCCCAATACTATGTTCACAAAAGAGTAAAAATTATGAGCTTCAAAGTAATTTCCTTTAAAACCATAGAACAAAAATTCAGGGAAAGGAAAAATGCATATGTGTGTGTTTTCTCTAATGCAAGGGAGTTCTCATCCAGGGTAGATACTGCCTTTTTATATACCTACAAGAGAGGATATAAAATTAAAAATTACCACGTGTAAAGCACATACATTAATCAAACCCCATGGAACCTGAGCCATAGAAAGAGTAAGAGGAGCAGGGTAAAATGCATTGTATTTCATACTGATCAAAATACATTGTTCCATGTCTGTTCAGCCGAATTGTACATGCCAGTTTCTGAGGGCAAAATGAAGTAATGATACTGTAATGAACATTTTAATTTATTTTTCATTTTTCTTATAATCTCCAATCTTTGGAACGGTTTGTTAAATCCACCAAAGCTACATCTATAATGAACTTTTGATAGTTGAGGTTACAGACTCACTCATGCGATGGAGCCAGGTTTCCAGAATGTCTCTATTAATTTTTGCAGGAGCAGCACTCTGCAGTCTTTCCTGCTCTGCTGAACACTCCTAATTTTGATTCATTCAGCTGGCATTTTAACCTGAAGGTATTAAGAGAAAATAAGGGATGTTGCAAAGTCTTCATTAGCTCATTGGGAATTTGCCATCCTGGCAAAAACTATAGGAGTGACTTTATTTGTACTTTTTCACTGTTCCATCCCTTGGTTTATGCCTGCAATAAAGAGAATAACAAAGCTCAAATCTTCAACAGTTTATTTGACAATCTAAGAGGCACTGCATACAGGCTAATGACCATGATATTTCACAAATTTTACTTGCATGCACTTCACAGGATTTAATGGATGTGTCAGCGATGCTGACTGTGGTTCTGGAGCAGATTACTCAGTTAGCCTCTGCTACAGCTACAGAAACAATTCTTGTCCAGAAAGCCTCCATGTTTCCGAGGGCTGAGGACAAGAGTGTGCAAAAAGAACAGGTAAGATCAAGATCCTGTCTTCAGCAGGATTCAAATGAGGTTAAGAATGTATCAAACTCAGTTACACTCATTTCTCTCATAAACAAGGAAATGCTTCTACCAGAAGCTGGTCCCCACTGGGACCTTCTTCACTCGATCCCAGTAGCCACTTGAGAAGCAAAGGGCAGGGAAATTAAACTGGCTCCACAGGTTGCGGTAACATTACCAGTGACAGACCTTGTGGGTCCTGTTGTGTGACGCCTTTGTGGTGCCACAAAGCACAGAAGGCATCAAAAAAACAACCTTGGGTAATTTCTACAGGGCAGGAGTTCCTCCACTCACCCCACTCCTCCAAGAACGTGATACTGCATTGCCCGTTTCCCTGGTCAAACACGCTCTTTCTTCATTCATTTTAGGAATGTGTTCTGGAAAACCCAAAGCGTTTCTTCCACACTACCTCAGCTTTCCAAGGAATGAAGAAGAGATTCTTTTTCCTAGCTCACTCAGTTGCATCCAGATGCTTCCTAGAAAGTGTAAAAAGAAGCGTCTGTGTCCCCAGCCAACCTCCGAGGACACCTGGTCAATGCAACTGTTCAGGCATTAGGGTTTCTATTTTGCACGCCTCTGGCCAAATGTTCAAGACAACATACTCGTGATGGCATGCTTGCAGTTCTTTGCCAGGCTCTAATATGTCGAGAGGTATAAAGCATGAGTAACTGCAACCAGCTGCACTCCCATCCTACTCCATGGACACCAAAAAATGCAGAACCTGAAACCTAGCAAATGGATGTATTCCAGGGATTTGTATGAAGAAATGGGATCCTTCTTCATTCCATGAGATACTTGCATAAAATACTGCAAGAAGGTTTTGCAGCATAGATGAATAAAATGAAGTTTGATGAAAGTAAGTGCTAGATTCTGAGTACTTTTTTAGATCCATAACAGTCTGCTAATTAATTATACACACTTTTTATAATAATTGGCTAATTCTGTTTTAAACTCTGATGATAGTACACAAGCAAATTTTACATGTAGTGGTCACTTGAATGATTCAAATTTAACCTGTTTTCCAACTAATTTTATTATCCTTTGCTTCCTTTCTCTTGCAAGTTTTGATTAATGATAGAACAGCTCCTGCAACCCTGTGGTTTTCAAGTTTCTTTTACTGCCTGTTGTGTGAAAGTTCAGCTAGTGGATTATTTGCCTCCTTTTCTTTCTCACTTTATTAATTTTCTATTAAAAAAAAGGGGCACAAAATTAGTCAGTATTTATCTTCATGAAAGCTGCTCTTGAATTATAAGCCCCTTGGTATTCTATCATTCTCAATGAGTTTAATTACTATTCTGGTTGGTACTTGGTTTGTATTTCTTTGGAATTTCTCTAGTACAAGTTCAGTATTAGCATTATTTCTGTTCTTCAGGATAATGGAAAAATAAAATGTCTGTAACTTAACCAGTACTCCTAGGGCTAGAGTTAGAGTCAGGGTTAGGGTTTCATCTTCCACCACCTTCCTAAGTGTGAGATGAACACTTGTAGATATTTATTAGTAAGTCAGCTGTTGCACTCTTCATTGCTTCTGGAGGAGAGCCATCCAGTCCAGATGGTCACTGTAAATGTCTGTCATCCCAGGTCCTTCCGTCTCTTATTCCTATCATAGCTGTGATAGAGCCATCAGAGCTGTGTTCTACTTCTGTCATCTGTGAGGAGGGATTGTATGGCCAGGTTCCATAAACACCGAAATATTGCCACCAACCTACAGTCATCCACAGCAGTCAGAGCTAGTACCCCATACCCTCTTTAAGTGTAATGGAAGGAAACAGAGGAATTGTCTCTCGTACTTGCCTAACTTCTCACAGGCATTCATTTTAGGATGACAGGTATCAGCTTTGATGGTACATTTTCGTGTTCATTGCTTATGAAAAGAGTCTATAATGTAATCTAAGGCTAAATACTTTACCTTCAAACACCTAAATGAAAGCAAATGTGTTCTACCCTTACCTTTCAAACTTGATAGAGAGTGAATGTCAAGAGGATTTGGATATCTTCACATGCAAATAGACTCTAGCCTTATCACAACCAGTGGCATAAGCTCAAATCTGATTCTGTCTACAATAAAATTTGGAAATTTGGAAATTTGTGTGCCCATATTTCCTCACATTTTTGTAGAAGGGACCTGACAAAGTCATTACAGGCACACAAAAAAAATTCAAATCCATCCACACGCACCCAGAAGAGTACAAGTGTAATCAAGCACATACTTTAGGTGTTCCAGTTCAGAGTTCATTGTAGCTAAAAAGAAGATGAAGTAGGTTTGCTATCCTGACCTATGGACTGAAGTAGAGCATCTAAAAGAAGAAATTTTGTTCTCTCTGTCAAAGGGAAGGAGCAGGCACCTGTTGAAATGCTTATTGCTTAAATCGACTCAAACCTTGACAAAGCAGGCAAAAAGCATTATTTCTGTAGCAATGGGCAAGACCCAAAACTCTGGCTGTGCTGGATACTGGATACCACCTAATGCCTATCCCAGTAACCTCCCCTCACCCTCACTCAAGGGAGGTAACTTCAACCCAGAGCATGTGTGGAGGCATTCCTGAAGCACCATCTGCAGCCAGGAACAATGACCAACACACTCAAGTGATGTGGCAGCAAACACAGCTACAGGAATTCTGGATGAGATCATGCTGTTGGTGATATATACACTCAGCTGCTTGAAAATACATGTCCCAAGAGAACTTATATTCCCAGGTTTGGGTCTGCAGGCACTGTGCTTAAGACTGAGTATATCCACACCTCCCCACCCCACCCTGAAAATCAGCTTGCACTTGAGATTATACAGGTGTGTATGGAGATTATACAGGTGTGTATGGAGATTATAGAGGTGTGTATGTCTGTGCAGGTCCTACCCTGAGAAACTGCCTTAGGCGAAGTGGAAAGAGACATTGAAATGCATCCCCTCTTACTTCTGTGTTGATGGTAGATGAAGTTCCCATCTCCCCATTTACTCCTTTAACATAAAGGATGATTTTAGCAAATTGTATGGACTCCACTCACAGTGGAATGGAATGATATGCATGTGTTGTGTGTTGGAAAGAAGGCATTTTCAGCATTAGAAAGCCATCCCTGCATATGTACATATTCAGTATTTGCACTCCACCTTGTGATACTCCGCTGAAAGCTGCCAGCAGCATGGGAAGCATTCTGAGTATGGGTTACAGCCCCAGAGAGATTTTTCCTTGCTGGAGGCTTACCCAGCTACATTCAGGGACCCAGAAGCTCTTTAAATTTCTTTATTGCAATGTATTCCAATGTTGCTGTTTTAATTAATCTCTCAGGCACTCTTCCTACTCACAAGCTTTACCTGTTTCTTCATCAAAGAAATGAGACCTCACAGTTCAGGTGCTGCAGAACCAGAGACTCTTCATCCCTACGTGGATCCTTTAGCATCCCCTTGCCCACAGATCTAAGCTTGTGAGCATTTGGGTGTTTCATTTTCTTACATCTGCCACCTGTGGCAAGGGGGACAAAGAGTCACGCAGACTTACGGGCCCTCCAAAAACTCTTTTTTTTTTTTTGTTTTAAATAAAGGAAATGTTGGAAGAACTGTGCAAAAGCTAAAAAAACAAGTGTCATCTTTCCAATTCAATCCTTTATTTTCAGATGGTGTGGCACACATTCAAGGATGGATAAAAAAGGGATAAGAAGATGCTCTGTGATGAATAAAAGCATCAAATCAGCTCACAAACACAAAAACTGGATCTTATTCAAAAAAGTCAGGTGCACAGTGAGTGGAAGCTGTTCCAAGTCTCATGCTCATACAGCAGCCAACAGATGTTGTACATCCATGTCTGAGCAGCCAGCTGTCTTCTCATCAGTATTAAGTGTTCAGCTGACATTAAAGGGACAGACAGAATTAAATCTGAGATCTCAGAAACACAAACAGCTTTTCTGAAGCTTGCTATGTCTACAAATTATTGTGCATGCTTCTTCATTTTTCTCAAACAAAGGTATTAGTGAACATTTTGAAAATCAGAATATAAGAAAACAACATCATAAAATTTCAAAGATTAGTATAAAAAACACAGGAAAGAAACAGAAATGGCTGCTAAAGACCTTCAAATACAGTCCTATTAATGTCTTCCCCATCCTGGGTTTTATGATCTGTTTTGTAAAGAAGTTACAGATTCTCAGACTGTGTCTGACAGCTCAAAAAATGACACCACTCTTACACAACAAAGAGAGAGAGAGATATATCATTTGCTATAAAATATGTCATAGATCCGACAACATCTGCTCTGTCCGTAGATATCCACTCTGACTCCACCCTGACTTCAGTGGAAAAGCCAGATGTTTGTGCTCCTTTTCCTTCCCTGGATGTTTTTCCAGCCAAGGAAGGCCTAGATACCTACATGAGAAAGGAGTAGGCAGTGATGTCCTCTGACAGGTCCCTTGATGTGGGCAATCAGTGACTATTGGTACAGGATTTTCCTTCTAGTACCATCAAAATCTGAACCATGGTTTTGATATCAAGGTCAAGAAAAAAAAATTGAAGTCCTACCTTAAAGAGCTTACAATTTCTTTGCAGATGTAAGTACATCTTTATTTTTGAGAAATTAAATGAACCACTCTCAATTTATTCACCCTGAACTGAATCAGTAGATTGACCTTTAGATTATTAGGCTAAATTTTAATTGGCAAGAGTTAGGTGAAGAGAATTTCACCATTTAAATTGTTGTTTCAAAACCTCTTTCATTTTATATCAAGGGGTTAAAAAAGGCTGAGAGATGGCGAGTGGCTCTGGTGGCAGAGAAGCTCCAGGGGCAACATGTTGTAGCATAAAAGGTGCTGAGGGGTTGGAGGGAAAACTCAGTGAATTTAAGAGGCACTTCTCTATCATACAAATAATCTAATGTGGACTGTGCGTGAACTGTGTTTATTTGGATACAAGTGTCTTAGTCAGATGTCACAGTTTTTCTCTAGCAAGCTAAATAAGATTAAGAAATTTGTGACTAATACAGATAAGTTTCTGGTGCTGAGTTTCACATCCTAAATATGCTCTTTATTCTCCTATTTGTCCTGCTAACAAAAACGTAACATCTGAACACATACTGTACTGCTGGTCATTAGGTGAGAAAATGTAGAGAAATTTAGAAAAATATATTTAGAGAAAATAATGTAGAGACCATTACTTTTCAGTGCACAGTTTCCAACGTATTTAACAGTGCAAATCCCTAATCCTTCCTAACTTGCAAGACTTCTCCTTTGTATTTACCTTACTTGAAATCACCTGTGGAAAGCCAGAGATGTTCATAGCATGAGAGAAAATCTAGAAATAGAGAAAGTTCCTTTCCTTCTTCTATAGCCAGCAGCTTAGGGACTTGCTGACTTAAACCTTATGTAACAGCTCCCGCCTTCCATTTCTTTCAGTTCTTTTCCATCAATTTGCCTTTGAACTCTACATATTTATTCTCTGCTCTTTTCTCTTTCTCATCAAATATATCCTTTTCTTCATTTTCAAGAACTTCTTTAGCACGTTTTGCACTGTGTTGTTATCCCTCACTCTCCACAAAGATGCTGATTCCAGCCAATAACTGGTCATGTGTTGCACTTCTCAACGCATCCCTTTGGCACTTCCTCCTTCAGCCATCACAAATGAGTGAAGGGTACCACAAGCATTTATGAGGTGAATGCACTGTGCTTTTCAAAGCTTTCTAGCAAAAATCTTGAAACTTATGCTGCAGGTGTGCTGGACGTACTGTCCTCCCCATGTTGACCATTCATGACTTCTTGACTGTCTGTATTTTCCTGTCTGCTTGCTTGTACCCACTCAAGTGTTGTCTCAGATTATAAACCTGATGGACAATGAGAAGAATTGTGCTGTCAATAGTGATTACAAAGGGTATAGGGAAGAAAAAATATTCTTTTGGGTAGGACAGTGATCTATATGGGTTACAAAAGATTAAACACTTCTCTTTAAAGATATCTGCTTAAAAGCAAGAAAAGGAAGCAGATTCATAGCACTTCAGCTTGCCAGGCTGCTCTGTGTTTGTGTGAACAGTGAGTTGTACATCAGTCACTTTGTTCACCTGGAAAATGCAAGAGACTGAGAAGTCCAGGCCCAGAAAATTCTGCAGGAACCTAATAATAATTTATCTAAAGGTACACTGTAAAGTATTCAAGATGATCCTGCAGTCCCAATAACCCAGCACTGTCAGCTACTCTTTTTGTGCAGAAATGTTACTGTGACATGCTGCCAAGGGACAGTGAAAGTCTTTCATAGGCACATTTCTGCCCACAGCAGATGGAAGTAGCAGCCTTTAGTTGCAAACAGAAACCTAACAACAGCAAGAAAGGGCAAGACAGTGTAAAAACAGTGGCACAGAAAAAGCTGCTGATGTTTTCAAGGCAGATGTGTACCACAAGTACTTTATGAAGGGAATGTGCAATGAGCAGCAAGGGACCAAGTACCTTCTCATGAAGTGCAAGTCAGTTACCTGTATCTCCTCCTATATTAACTGATAGTACCTATTCTCAATATACTCTGTTAAGTAATTGTGTGTTCACACACTTTATGTTGAACATACTGTATTTCCAGAAATGTTCTCTACTCATGTTCTACTGGGAAAATCCATTAGTAGGTGAATTCTTGTAATCCTTGTGCAATATACCAAAAATATTTGTAACCTTGTAAGTGAACTCCACAAACAAAGATAAAAATAAGCTATTAACGTCATTGTGGGTGTGTTTGGGCTTTTTCTTTTCTTTTTTTACCTTTTAAATTGAGTAGAGGGTAAGCTAAAATAGAAATACATGCTGTACATGCCCTTTCTCTTGCAAACAAGTGAGCTATAGATGTTACTGCTGGAGCTATAATATTTTGCTTTAGCCTTCCCTATGTGTTCCATATATAGTGCATGTGTATACAGTGCCAGGGTCGTCCTGCCATGTCTTAGCAGCTGATAGTGTTTACTGGGAGATATCCAGCCACTCTTACCAAAGAGCCCTGAGTCCCACTGCTCCTGTCCATAGCCCCACAGATGAGAACATGCCCATGACAGTAAGAAGGCCTGGCAGGGAGACTCTGAACAGACGAGGCTCTTTGGCTGCCCAGCTGATGCCATGTTTACATCCTTCATGTGTGAGCAAGTATATGAGCAGGTTTTGGGAAATTCAAGGAGGTTTGCACTAAAGCATGCACTGCACTCAGTTGTTCCAGCCATCTGGTGTGTTTCTGGCTGGGCAAACACAACCATAGCTTCCCCCTGCCAACCCAGATACCAGAGAGATGTGTGTGATTATTCTGTCTTTGGGGAACCCTGGGCATCTGGGGATGTACCAAACAGACTTGTCAAAGTTTAAGAAGTATCTTAGCAGCAGCACGAGTGGGTCTTTGACTGACTGGCCTGGTAGGTGTCTAATTTAGGATGAGCTCAGTAGCTCTCCAGACCCCAATAACTCTAAGGACTTGATCTCCACTGCTTGAAATGGAACTTGAGATATGTGGCTCACAGGCAGTCACCTACATTTCATATCTAAATTTAGATGTCTACAATCTGGAACTGAATTACACTCCATATTTCCCGTTACAGCTCATGACCTGGCAAAAATACTCAGTCAGAAGCATCTTCTGAAACTCTTTGACCTCCTTTATTTCCACTTTTTCCCACTACTCTGAAACAGTCCTGACACTCCTCCACAATTAGGTCAGCTTTGTTGTCTGTCACTCTGACCTCCAATTCTGAGCCTTTTTACTCACAATGAATGGTCTATGTGTCTCTTTTACAAAAAAACATGAGATTTTGAAAGCCCAGAAAAGGCAAAAATTTTATCTGCAGAACCCCACAGACATTAAATGTTCATATGTTAATGGATCAATAGGTGTCCTTTGCATCTTTGAGGTTCTAAAAGACTAACTAAGAATAATCTTACAACTGAACAAGTTAATGCCTTCAAGCAACATGCTAATGGATTTTGGCTCAACAGGGCAAAAAACAGTGAGAGAGAAGGGCACACTGACAGGGCAGAAACACATGACATAAAAACTAATAACCCCAAGCATCAGTTAAACTTGACAAACAGGTCTTGATACTAAGTAATATTTTTGTCTTGAAATAATGTGATGCAGAGTCACTTTTGTAATCACAGTGCACCAGGCTGGAAGCTTTAATAAACTCAGACCAAGAGGGAGGGAAGTGGGTCCCCCTCTATGAAAGGAAAGACCTGAGGTCTCAGGCTTGACCTACAGGTATCAGTGGGATAGTTAACCTCAAACCTGCAGCACTCCTTTTGCTCTGGTGAACTTGATAAAAGTGCTTTTGAACCTGATAAACATGGAGTGGATTAAGACTGTGTCTGCACAGCTGCAAATGAATCACATTTTATCTCAAAAGAAGGCATTCAGTTTGGTGATTTTCCCAACCAGCTAACTCCTGTCTGCTCTAAAGCATTACAAAAGAGCTCTTACAGGAAAAAACAAGAGTGATTAATTTTTAATTCCCAGTGCTTTTCCTCCCCATTACACAGTTTCCTTGTACAGAGACAGTTCTGAATGCCTGAGCAGAAGGGGCAGCCTGTTAAATCCTTTTTAGGCTGTTACAGCCTTAAAATGTGCCACTCCAGTTGCCAGAATAGAGGCAGGACCAGTTACTAAATGCCTCAGGGAGGTGACTTTTTGCCTGTGCAAGGGAAATCTTTCTGCTTCTTTTGACAGATGAACTGATAAGTGGCTGGATGGGGACTGCAAGTGACAGCAACGGAAGGTGGATGCTTGCCATGCCAATATATTTCAGAGACAAGACAGAGTTTTTACTGAGCAAAATGTATATTTTATTACTCCCTGGGAATGGATCAAATAAGTTCAGCAATAATCTGGTTTCCATATAATGGGAGAAAGCCTTCATGGCCACTCAGAAGGCAGTGCCTTAAAAAACTTTTTTACAGCAGGTAACTCACCAGCTGACAACTGGAGTGAAGGCAGCTTACAGATTATTGCTTTGGTCCTCTGTTGTCACCAGCTGCAGAAACTGCTCACCTGTGTCACAAGCAATATTGTATGGGAATGCTCAGCAATCTGGTCAAAGTGTGGGAGGCTCAGTGCCCAGCTGTGGTGCCTTTCTCTCATGTTCAACACAGTGCTGCAATACACTTTGCAAAAGAAAACAGAGCAGGGATCAAAGTGGGCTCTGCAGTGGGACAAGGAGGTATTCAAGAGAAAAGAATGGGGGGAGTAAGGGTGCAATGTTAGGAGTGCCAGCCTGAGGGAGTGGGATGTGCCACTAAAGAATGGAGAATGTCCTGGGACAGAGGAGCAGTGTCCTGGGATTCTTATTTGCAGAGTGGGGGTAGCTGAAGAGGGGGTACCTCCTCTCCCTGCATGGTGTTGAAGAGGTGGGTCAGTGTGACAGATCAGCCAACAGTGCAGGCTGAAGATGATGTACAATCATATTGCACCCTCACTGGAGCTCTGCATCCCCTGCTGAGGTTTGGCCCCCTAAAACATTCCAGTTATAATTCTGTCACAGTTTCCCCCACCACAGTACTGGGGGTTCGCATGATTATTCCTGGCTAAGGTGTCTGAGTTCACCACACTCCTTCCATCCATCAGGATCCAGCCTGGGTGCATTTTGGGGAAGTGCAGGCTGAGTCTGCCTGACTACTGGCAGCAGGAGTTGATTCTTCTTGCACAGGGAGAATGGGAGCAGAAGGTCACAGTGGACAGCCTCAGTGCATGGCGCAGAAGGCTGGGGCCAGCTGACACTGAGGGCTGAGTCACAGTACGGCTGGCAAGGGAAGGGGCTGAGGGTGGACAGGCTTGGAGGGAAAGGCCTGGAGCTAGGGAGCACCAGCAGGATGTCCTCAGGGCAGTGGGACTTTAATTGTATACTCACCGAGAGTTTATTCTTCATTTAGTCTGTCAATGAGACTTGGATTTGATGGAAGACACTGGAAGATGGTGGGAGAGTGCAGGAGGGGTGGGCTGGTGCAGAGTGGTGACCCTGGCATGGGCTGTCTAAACTCCTAAAATGAACCCAGAGGTGACAGGAGGAGCTCAGGACAGAAGGGCTACCTGCCTCCCTTCCTCCCTGGCCACACATCCTCTTTCTTGACATAGGACATTTGGTGGACCCAGTACTGGAGAGTCAACTGTCAAGGCTCTCCTTTCCACCCCTCACACAAAATCCTCCCCCTTTCCAATCTTTACTGCTCCTTCATTAACTACTCTTCATGAAAATATGCTAGTAGGATTCTTTGACATGGCATGCCCTTCTAGAAAGGTGTTAACAGTAACAGAGGATAGAAAATGGAAATGGGGTGTGTAAAGTTTACTTCACAGAAAAGAATGAGATTCTTTGTGGAAAACCATTTGCCAAATTAAGTAATTTTATATTGCCATATGCTATATGGGGCTAGTCTGTCAAAAATAGGTCCCATTTTAATTATTGTGATAGAACTAAAGCAATGCAATTTCCCTGCTTTCTCAACTTCTGACGTGTCATGTCTATAGCTGTATTTGTATAAAGGTGCTTTTTATAGATAGCTATTCCCATATAGCAACGAAAAACATCTTTGGAATGTGTCATCTTTATAACAACATAGTTATATCCACCCTCTTACTCCCTACTTTAGCTTTTATTTTTACATGACCTCCTCCCACGAGGGGATTAATTATCCCAGTAGAACTTGCAGAGCTGGCCTTGGCATGAAGAAAATGAATTGTTGCTGCCCATACATGCACTTAAACAGCTGTGGGAATCACAGGAAGAAACAATGCATATTTCTCTGAAGTAGAGGATGCTGTAATCAAACACAGGGTATGTGTGTTTAATTTTAACACCTGTAAATTGAAGTGCAGGCATACTAAGGACTAGAACATATTTTCTA
Organism: Erpornis zantholeuca; assembly: GCA_013400515.1. NCBI lineage: Eukaryota > Metazoa > Chordata > Aves > Passeriformes > Timaliidae > Erpornis > Erpornis zantholeuca. Next base: position 277,271 of record VZTN01016455.1, read on the forward strand.
TATATGAGAGCTCAGGAATATATAAAAGGAACAGCTCTCACTGTTAAAAGATAGGAGGAAAAGTGAGGAAAGAAAGCTACAGCTTTTTCCTTTAGGCAACAAGATTATGCACAACTCCAGAAGCAACTGGAGGCAGACATCACCCGTGGCATTACAGCATCTGAGCCTGACTACAAATGCAAGGCTCAGGGGCTGCAAGGGAAGCAAGTACAGTCTTCAGAGAAACCTAGGGACACAACTGCTAAAGTTCATATGCTGGATCTATGAGATAACTAGCAACACGTTACATGAGGAAAAAAGGAAGCAAGATACCTGAAAGAGGAACCTTTCAGCATTCAAATCCCTTTGTGAATACAGCATATAGCCTTCCTCCAGCAGTCATGTTCAATATGCACTATGATCTTCCAAGACTGAACTTAGTTGTATCACTTAAGGTAAAACAAATTTGTTTTTTACGAATCTGTCCATCATTCTGAGTATTCGTGTCTCTCTTGGATGCACATAAAACTGAGTTTTGAGCAAGGGGCTGACATTTGCAAATGTACCATAGGTAAGGTGATACTCAAGCAAAGCCTTCAGGCTCAGCTACAACACAACTAAAATAAAATATCATGTTTAAGTGACATTACTGAACAGTAAAAAAGTTATATAAATGGTGTATTTCATAATAACAGCAGTGTTCTAAATTGTGTAAGTTAAGGGATTTGGCAAATGTTACCTTCTGCTACTGAAGCACAGAATAAAGCAGTTTTTTAGAAAACTGTATAACTCCCCAGTATTAACTTTCTGAGAGTCTCATTATTCCCTGTTGGAAAAGAGGCCATTTGTTTAACATTTTGGTTGTTGCTTAAGAGGTTATACATGATTGTTTGCACTAGATATCAGGAACTTGTTTGAAGAATTTGGGTAAGTCCTAAAAACTGTCTTCACTTCTATTGCACTACATAGATCATTCTTATTGCCTGCTCTAAGGAGAGTACAAACCAGAAACATCCTCTTTACTGTTTCCTTGATGTTTATTTTTTTCACCATTAACACTCAGCAAAAAGAGTGCTCACTTTGGGTAAAATAAAAATTACCTAGTGAGCACAGGGCTTCACAGATGTTATTAGACTGAATATGTTTGGAAGTGATAATATCTGTACTGCCCTGGTATGAAGAATCACAGAAGCTATAGGGACAAACTTATTACACAGTATTTAATCAGGTGTGGGTATGTTTCTTTTCATATACAGTTTTCTTTTCCTTCTTCAGCCCATATGATATTCCTGTTTAGTGAACTTTACAGGGAAACCAAAGCCATGTTGATGTGTTCTTGTAATGGCTTGTTGTAAACTGCTTGCTGCTATCCTTTCTCTTGAATATCAAAATGCATAGAGGTGAAGTGACAGGAATAATTAGCTTCAGGTCTTCCTAGTTTCTTTGCAGCCTAGAGAGACATCAAACTAATAAACTAAAATTTACATCATATAGCCACATTTTGCCCTGTACTAAGATAAATATATTAGTGGTGTAAGACATGCTCATTCCACTCACTTTAATGACAGTAAACAGCACTGCTAAGAACACCTGCAGCATAGGCCCCCTTTTTATAAGAACTCCTATACCATTTTTGCCTTTTCTATTACCACTATCAATTCTAATTCTAATTCTTACCTAGCTGCAATTTAGCTAGGTAATCATTCAAATGAAATTCAGACTTCCTTTATCTTTCACAATGAAAGGTGCTTTAAGATTCCCATTTCAACGACAAAGAAATCTTTGGTCATATTTTATGGGCAGTTTCAGTTAGAGCTATTTCATACTTCTAAGTTCTTCCATTACCTTTCTTCACATGTATGCTTAAACCTCATATTGCAATTATTAATATGGATATGTAACCAGGGATATGTTTGTAATATTTAAGATATTAAATGGTGATTCCAGTACAGGCTGACAATTATTTGAGTGGAGAGAATGCAACGTTGCAAACTCTGCTATTGCCACCTGCTGTCCACATTCACCTTGGAATGGCTTTGGTAGGCAGGGTTGCACAACAATTACCTAATGGATGGAAAGGACTGAAGTTCTGAGTGGGTGCAAAGTGATCAGAAGCATTGAGCCAAAATGTTGTGAACAAAGATTCATCAGGAACCTGCAGAAGAAAAGATGGTCCTGAATGGCCACTATTTTGGGGTCTCCACCTCGGGACATCTAGCTTACAGTCCATCCCTCACCATACTGTTCCCAGCAAGTACCAGTGTCAGTGACTGCTGCCATCTACTAAAAAGTCAAACCTCCAAGCTCTTGTCTACCTTGACAGCAGTAGGACATTCTCAGGCTGGCTACTGATCCTTTTTTTTTTTGTGTAGCAGGGGAGGGACAGGTTGCAGTAGCTAATCCACTAATGAGGAAGATATGCTGCCATGACAGTGCAGCTAGGGAAGCGTCAAAATGCTGGAACTGAAGGTTGAGATCAAGAGCTAGGGAAGGAGGAACTAGACTCTGAGGAAGAGATAGGGGCCACCAACAGAGCAACAAGCAATGGAGCCAGAAAGATTTTGACAAAGAATTAAATGGAACTCTGCAGGGTTGTTCCTACTTCTATGTACGAGAGACAAGCAGAGAAATTAACAGGGCTGTCAGAACATGAAGCTCAATAAAAAAAAATTGGACAAGCACATGTGTACACCTGAAGAAGTAAGTGCCTCTTGCAGCTGCTTTTTGCCTAATTCTATGATGGGCATGTGAACTTTTGTCTCATACACATCCTACCTTCTTTTTCCCTGCCTCATCCTCTGGTTAAGTAGTATCGCTGTTGCTGCACTCAGAGATGGCTCCAGTAGCTATGGATTTATACTGTGCAAGGTATGGAGATGGGAGCCAGGACTATACCAGAAGAAGGTACCTTGAGTTAGATGCCGAGCAGGAGAATGTTGGAGGAGTGGCAACATGTTTTGCTCAACAGTTTTACACTCCTATAGTTACACAAAGTCCTGCGTAACAACCTGAAGAACTGTGGCATAGGAGAAGCCCACAGATACCCTTAGGTTTCCTTTTACACGTGAATTGAGAATTGGGTCCTCCACAAACAAATTCTGAGGGTTCTGCAGCATCAGAAAAATTTCCTTCCATCTCTGCTAAAAAGGAAACCGAAGAACCTAGCAAAAAACATTACAATTATAACTTTCTTCCTCTCTTTAGTTGGGCACAAGACATGCTTTTGGTGGAGATGCCTGATGGGATGAAACAAACCATCCTCATTATTCTTCCCCACCTCTATTCCAGACATTAAATCAGTGCTGGAGTTATGAGAATCTACACATTCATTATCCTCCCAGTGGGAATTAAAACATGAGTATATGAAATGTGGTGTTCAACATTTTTTTTTCTGGGTTAAAATTCATGTGCAAACTAAACATGATTGTCTGTTTAATCTATCTTTTGGACTGCCACTCATAATCAGAGTGTAAAAGGGTAAAAATCATTACTTGTGCTGACTGAATGAAGGACAAATTTTACTGACTTGGCATTGGCTTTAAAATCATACCAGATATCGGGTCCTATAGAAGAGCAACTTTTCAATAAACAAGTTAATACTTGACAGTGAAGTTATCAGGTATCCAAGGTCCTGCTCCGGAACATGGGTTACTGATCAACCAGTGTCACCAAAAGTTCAGGTTGTCTGTATTATAGCTTGCAGAGAGTATGTCTGTTTTAAGTGATGCTTCTGAAGCTAAAAGACATAAACATCTCATGCTTGGGTTTGGTCCAGGTCTTTTTGACCACAGTATATATATAACACAGGGCAGTAAAGGAAAATGTTTTGTCTTCACCCCTTCAAAATATTAATTGGAACAACAACAATTTACTGCCAGTTAAGCTACAAGCTTTTATGAGTTAATAACAACATTTTCTTGAAATAGCCAGGTGTCTAGAGCAGAAATTACAGCCTTTACAAAACTTTAAAGTTTTGAGCTTTAAAAATATGTTTCAGATTTCTCATGCATATAATCTTGTTAAGTTTCTCCTGGGTAATGCTGCATTTTGATTCATTACATAGATTAAGCAGGTGCCGTATGACCAGAGGTGAACATCAGATGATAGTTCCACCAGGTCTGGTGTTTTTTTAAAGAAAATATTAATGGAATGCTGCTATAAAATCACAGGATCACACATGTCAACTACACTACATCACTAAGTGCCATAACCACCTCCAGGGACAGTGACTCCACCACCTTCCTGGGCAGCCCATTCCAAGATCTAATCACCCTTCCTGTGATGAAATTCTTCCTAACGTACAACCTACACCTCCCCTGGTGCCCAGCTCAAGACTACGCCCTCTTGTTCTGTCACGGGTTACCTGGGAGAAGAGGCCAACCCCCATCTGGCTACACCCTCCTTCCAGATAGTCATAAAGTGATTAGGCCGCTCCGGAGCCTTCTTTTTCTCCAGGTTAAATAACCCCAGCTTCTTCACCTGCTCCTCACAGGACTAGTGTTCCAGACCCATCACCAGCTTTGCTTCCCTCCTCTGGACTTGCTCCAGCCCCTCAAGTGTCCTTTGTGAATTGAGGAGCCCAGGAGTATTCGAGGTGTGGCCTCACCAGTAGAGTACCAGGGCAAGTGCTGCCTATAGGGTAAAATTACGTATCTGAGCGAGAAATAGCACCTTAGAAGAAAATCACACTTGCAAATAAGGAGTTTGCTAAGAAACACCTGGCGAGGTGAGGAATGGGAAGAGTATTAATGCCGGCAGCAATAGATGGTAAATTCCTGGGAGTTTTTAAGAGCTGCCAGTTAAACGGGCCAGGAAGACAGCCCCAAAGCGCCGTGACGGCCAGGCCAGGCGCTCCAAGCTCTCCACACCCGGGCTTGGCCCTAGCACACAGCGTTCCGCGGGGAGCCCGCGGGGAGGTGCGGAGGAGCGGTGCCAGGAGG